>CM063264.1:12545964-12642957 GCA_032158295.1 Pycnopodia helianthoides
AAAAATACCAGAAAAAATTGTAACAAAAGAAATAATTCTCAATAATGAGGCACTCCATACCACAGTGCACGCACAATATGCATGGAGCAAGGTTATGGTGTTCTATATCTGCCATCTCGCATTCCGCTTTATCAATTCTTGCGTTAGGTTTTCAATCTTGCCTTACGTTTTTCAATCTCACCTTGCGCTTGTAATCTTGCGTTATTTTTTCAATCTCTCCTTATGTTTTTGAATCCCGCGTTAGGTTTTTTATCTGGCCTTACGTTTTTGAATCCCGCTTTAGGTTTTTAACATCGCCTTACGTTTCTCAATCTCGCCTTAGGTTTCAATCTCGCCTTCCGTTTTTTTTATTCTTGCGTAAGGTTTTTACGAGTAAGTGCAATCGGTAAAACCTGACGCGAGATTGAAAACCTAAAGCGAGATTAATAGCCTAACCGAAATTGAAAAATGTAGGGCAAAATTAAAAACCTAACACAAGGTTCAAAAACGTAAGGCAAGATTGAAAATCTAACGCGAGATTCAAAAACGCACGGCGAGATTGAAAACATAACAGGAGATTTAAAACGTAAGGCGAGGTTGTAAAACGTAAGGCGAGATTGAAAACATAACTCAAGATTCGGTAACACGAGATGCAAGATTAAAAACCTAGCGCGAGTTTCCATAACGCGAGATGCAAGATGCGAGATGGCAGATATAGAAAACCATACTAGTGTTGTGGTGCATTGTGTGAAGCGTTTTAAATTCCTTAAATTCTTCTACTGTGCCTCATCGGGTTTGCTAGGCTGACAATTTGAACGACTCTTACGTAATAAGCATTGACTGTTCTCAACTTACGAGATCAGTTTGCCATTATTCGGGGCAGTCGGATCTTGGGCGTGGTGCCGTCAACAACTATCGGC
Organism: Pycnopodia helianthoides; assembly: GCA_032158295.1. NCBI lineage: Eukaryota > Metazoa > Echinodermata > Asteroidea > Forcipulatida > Asteriidae > Pycnopodia > Pycnopodia helianthoides. The sequence goes on from CM063264.1 coordinate 12,546,864, forward strand.
TCTCGCAGTTTAATTTATTTCCGTAGCAATGTAGCTGTGTTATTTTATAATAAAGTATTCTAGACCATATATTTATGGTGTCACTCTTCAGTCTTTTTTATGTCTGTTTAACCTCTCTACAAATCTCAACATAATACAAGCAAAGTACAGCGCGCGCGTGCGTGGCTGCAAGCGCTTGTACATGTTGTGATGACGAGCCTGCGTCATTAAGTGTCTTTCTCAAGAATACAAGTGTCACGACCGGGATCCAAACTCACTCAAACAACGCGGCAACTTTGCTCGTGTTTTGTTTGCTTTTTTAATATTTTGAGTCCACCATTTACATTGCATACATAACAAACAGTATCGTGTATTAGAAGTTAGTGGGGAATATGATATTTGGCATCCATGACAGTCTTCTTACCGTATTTTAGCGCTTACTCTAAAAAAAACAGTCCCCTGTTTTTCAACCATTTTCATAAAAAATATATTTATGAGGATTTAATTAAAACGCAAGTGGTTCTTAAAGTTAGAAAAGCCGTCAAGGTAAAGCAAACAGCACGCAGCCAGAATTAACAGGTCTACTGCCAGCTCATTCAATTGTTACAATGCTCGCCATGCATCGTGTATCTACCACTATAGGCTGCTTTTTCTTTCACCAGGAACAAAGGTAGATAAGCAACCAGAAAAACCAGACCGCGAAGTGGCCGTTCGTCCTTGGCCCAATTTCATAAAGCTGCCTAAAGCACACACAACAACTAATAACAACAAAATGATGCTGACCAGAATAAAGTTACCAGCCAAACTACCAAGTCCTATTTACAATATGTACCTGGTATCCTGTTTACGGAATTCTTATTTTTTGTGCAATATTCATTGTTAAAAGTTGTAATTTTTTATTACAGTAGTGGTCGTTTGACGACAATTTACTGAATGCTTCTCCTTTTGCTACCCAGCCTGGTCAAATGCTTTAATGGCTCAAGCCCCTTTCAGGTGTAGCGGATTTTGGCCAGTGGCCACCTATCGGTCAGCAGTGGTCATTTTATGGGAAAACATAACAATTTCGTGTAAATATTTTAAATGTATGTTTGACCCAATAGACCCTTTGCATTTGCAACCATCTTTGCACGCGTGAAAGACTGTCATTGTCTGAGAGTTGTGCAAAGTGCGTACACGTGTGCACGTTTCATTGTTTTCATCAAAGATGGTGGACAATGACGTCATGTGCAATTCATCTACTACACAGCAAAAAATAATAACACTTTTCGGTGTTACAAGAGGACTACAACAATTTGGTGTCATTTTAACACTTTTGGTGTTATTGTTTACACCCATGTCAGTACACCATAAAGATTAACACCAATGTGTTAAAATAACACCAAAAATTTTAACACCGGTGAAAATTCTTGGTGTGGACCTCAGTAACACCGGGATTGTTTAATTTAACACCCCAGTTTTTGCTGTGTACATAGCACCTTTAGGTTGTGCGGAGTGATTTTCAGACAACGTGCCAGAGATGCCGCGGCAAACCCAATTCACATAAAATTGTATTTATCGTGCACAACACAACGCAATTGCAGTGTTGTTTCCAATAACTTTTCAGTCAAGTATTGCCGAGTACTAAGGTTGCCGAGTACTAAGGTTGCCGAGTACTAAGGTTGCCGAGTACTAAGGTTGCCGAGTACTAAGGTTGCCGAGTACTAAGGTTGCCGAGTAATAAGTTTGCCGAGTACTAAGTTTGCCGAGTACTAAGTTTGCCGAGTACTAAGGTTGCCGAGTACTAAGGTTGCCGAGTACTAAGGTTGCCGAGTACTATAAGGTTGTCGAGTATTAAGCTTGCCGAGTACTAAGGTTGCCGAGTACTAAGGTTGCCGAGTACTAAGGTTGCCGAGTAATAAGGTTGCCGAGTACTAAGGTTGCCGAGTACTAAGGTTGCCGAGTACTAAGGGGGCCGAGTACTAAGGTTGCCGAGTACTAAGGTTGCCGAGTACTAAGATTGCCGAGTACTAAGGTTGCCGAGTGTACTAAGGTTGCCGAGTACTATAAGGTTGTCGAGTATTAAGCTTGCCGAGTACTAAGTTGCCGAGTACTAAGGTTGCCGAGTACTAAGGTTGCCGAGTACTAAGGTTGCCGAGTACTAAGGTTGCCGAGTACTATAAGGTTGTCGAGTATTTAAGCTTGCCGAGTACTAAGGTTGCCGAGTACTAAGGTTGCCGAGTACTAAGGTTGCCGAGTAATAAGTTTGCCGAGTACTAAGTTTGCCGAGTACTATAAGGTTGCCGAGTACTAAGGTTGCCGAGTACTAAGGTTGCCGAGTACTAAGGTTGCCGAGTACTAAGGTTGCCGAGTACTAAGTTTGCCGAGTACTAAGTTTGCCGAATACTAAGGTTGCCGAGTACTAAGGTTGCCGAGTACTAAGGTTGCCGAGTACTAAGGTTGCCGAGTACTAAGGTTGCCGAGTACTAAGGTTGCCGAGTACTAAGGTTGCCGAGTACTAAGGTTGCCGAGTACTAAGGTTGCCAAGTACTAACGTTGCCGAGTAGTACTCGAGTACGAGTACTTTGGATATTGAGTACGAGTACAGGTGTCTGAGTACAGAGTATTTTGATATCCGATTTTCTTGTTCAACAGCCGATTACTAATCGATTTGAGGCCAATACTTTGAGCTTCAAATAATTTATTGCCACTAGACAGCATGGCGGGTTGCCCGGGGGGCATGGAGCGTTAGATTGCTTCGTAGTCGGAAGCTGCTACAATTTAACTGCCCATTGGTCTTTTTGCCGTGTCAATTGATTATCGACTTGTTTCTCCGGCAGTCCCCCTTGGACGGATCAGTTGTTTCACATGGCAAAATACACTTCCCTTTCGTTTGAGCAGTCTTTGTGTAAACTTGTTCTCTTGCGCTGGAAAATTAGTTCAACTAATCCAAATACAGTTTGAGTTTGATTTGGCTCCCCTTGTTTGACGGGGAAAGAGTGTGCCAGCTCAGTGCCTCTCTTATACTGAGTACTTCCCAAGTCTCCTTGTGCAGAAGGACCAGGGTTTCAGGAACGACAGTATTTCGAGGGTGGAGAGTATGTCAACTCGCCCGATGTCGGTAGACATCTACAATTCGCACGACCATCATATGATCGGTCTCTCCTTTTAAAACACTTTTGTTTGAGCGGTCTTTGTGTAAACTTTTTCTCTTGCGCTGTTAGGAAAATTAGTTTGATGGTTTTGAGTACCATCGAAACGGCACTCGAGAAGTACTCGAGTAAGAGTATACCGCGTACGAGTACTTGGATCATCGAGTACGAGTAATAAAATAACGCAAAGTGGGGTGAAAAAACATGTTCGCCTAACTTCGATAAGACAATGAATGGCTCTTTATGATAATTATCCTTTTAACATGAATATATCAAAGACAACTTCAATTTCACGTGTTCTGGAGATCGTTCCTTTGTTCCTTGCATTTATTGCACGTGAAGGACATTTTATTTATTATTATTTTTTATGCCATGAGTCCTTAAAAATCGGAGTCGAGTACATCATCACTCAAGTATCGAGTACATGACTTCGAGTACAGATTATTTTTCATTCGAGTATCGAGTATATGGACTTAAGAGTATGTGGCTGGCTGAGTAAAAGTACGAGTTTTGAGTATCCATCGAAACGGCACCCAAGAAGTACTCGAGTAAGAGTATACCGAATACGAGTCCTACATTACTGCGCATAGGACCTACGGCTTTATGCCTCATCCGAAGGACGACGCAATCATGAATAAGTGTCTTACTCAAGAACATGGGCGCCAAGACCGGGACCCGAACCCACGCAAAAAAAAAAAAATTAAAAAATTTGTTTGTTTGTTGTTTGTTGGTTTATTTTCAGTCCACCATTCACTACGAATATTATAACAAACAGTAGAGTGTATAAGAAATTGATATTTGGCGTTCATGACAGTCTTATTACCGTATTTTAGCGCTTACTCTCAGAAAAACAGTCCCCTGTTTTTCAACCGTTATTTTACATACAAATATATTTATAAGGATTTAATTAAAACGCAAGGGGTTCTTAAAGTTAGAAAAGCCGTCAAGGTAAAGCAAACAGCGCGCAGCCAGAAATAAACAGGTCGACTGCAAGCTCACAATATTTTTACAGTGCTCGCCATGCACCGTGTATCTACCACTATAGGCTGCTTTTTCGTTCACTAGGGAACAAAGGTAGATAAACAACCAGAAAAAACAGACTGCGATGTGAGCGTTCGTTTTGTAAAGCTGCCTAAAGCACAAAAATTGCTAAAAACAACCAAACGGAATGTCCAGAGATCACATCCAAGTTTACGGCAGAAGAGGGATCGCCTCAAAGGCAGGGTAAACTTATGGTAATTACTCCACAATTTAATAAAAAAAAACTAGTTGATAAAGCTCACGGAGAGTTGTTGATATTATAAAATACTGTTAGAATCGACCCCCATTGAACTAATGTTGTTTTCGGAGAACGAGGTAATTTTTCACCCCATATTTGAATCTGATAAAGGCTTCGGGCATGAAGCCTTTATCAGGCATCTGAAAGAACACAGTTCTATGCAACAAAGGTGTATTTTTCTTTCATTATGTTTTATGGCAAGTTCGATGACCAATTGAGCCCGAATTTTCTCAGGTTTGTTATTTTGTTTGTATGTTCGGATACACTAAGTGAAGATACTGGTCTTTGACAATTACCAAAAGTACACCCGGCCTATAAAGGATGCGAGTTTTTATTTATAACAAGCAATAAACCACAAAAGAAACTGTCTGGGGAAATAAGAAATGTTTTGGGTTGAACGAAGAATATTGACTAGAGCGGGACTTGAACCTGCGACCTCTGGATTACCGTGCCGGTGCTCTACAAACTGAGCTATCAAGCCCTATTTTGGCGGTCTCTCTGTATAATCAATTAACTTTCAGATTGAAATTAACAATTTCATAAACAATCTGTAATCATACGAGCTAATATGTATTGGTCTAGTTCTCAAGGAGATGGTGGCTTTAAAGGAAATAATATTTTTTTAAACCAATTTTTGTAAATGTTTACCTGATAAACAAATACAAATACGCTATCGCCCCGCACCCAATGGTGTGTCGTAGCAAAGCGGTCAACCGCGAAATACGTTTTTCAATCTCGCATTATATTTATACAAGTAAGTAAGGCATTCGGTGTCATCCGGCACACGCGGTGTTGTAGCCCGCCTTGCAAACATGACGACAGACGACGTCAATGCTAGTCTGGTTCCCAGAAAACGTATAAAGGCGAGATTTAAAACCTAACGCGAGATTAACAACCTAACGCGAGATTGAAAAACGTAAGGCGAGATTGAAATCATGAGGCAAGATTAGAAACCTAACGCAAGATTCGGTAACACGAAACGCAAGATTGAAAACCTAACGCGAGATTATTAACGCGAGATGTGAGATGCGCACCATTCTAGCAAAGTATAGCGTGCGCGTGCGTGGCTGCAAGTGCTCGTACATGTGACGACGAACTTGTGATGACGAGCCTGCGGTGAGGTGCCTTTCTCAAAAATACGAGTGTCACGACCGGGACCCGAACCAACTTAATTTACACGGCAACTTTGCTCGTTTTTGTTTGCTTTAAAATATATTTAGAGTTCACCATTTACATTGCATACATTACAGACAGTAGCGTGTATACTAGTTAGCGAGAATCTTTGGCATCCCTGACAGCCTTATTACCGTATTTTAGCGCCTTTTCTCAGAAAAACAGTCCCCTGTTTTTTAACCATTTACATAAAAAACATATTTATCAGGATTTAATTAAAACGCAAGTGGTTCTTAAAGTTAGAAAAGCCGTCAAGGTAAAGCAAACAGCGCGCAGCCAGAATTAAATAGATCGACTGCAAGCTCTTAATATTTTTACAGGGCTCGCCATGCAACGTGTATCTACCACTTAGGCTGCTTTTTCTTTCCCTAGGAACAAAGGTAGATAAGCAACCAGAAAGACCAGACCGCGAAGTGGCCGTTCTGGGCGAAATTTCGTAAAGTTGCCTAAAGCACAAAAATTGCTAACAACAACCAAATTATGCTGACCAGAATAAGTGTTTCCATCGGAACGACCGTTTAAACATACACACAAACACACAACCTCACAGGTTGGGTTTGTTGGGAAGTGCTATTTTGTCAAAATCTGTACGTTCTGGGGTACCAGTCAGGAAGCCATTCAACCTCCTGTAACTGCCGAACATCCAGAGATTACATCCAAGTTTACGGCAGCAGAGGGATCGCCTCAAAGGCAGGGTTAACTTTTGGTAATTACTCCACAAGTTAATGACCCCAAAAACCTACTTGGTAAAGCTCACTGGAGTGTTTCTTGATATTATCAAATACTGTTAAAAACGACCCCATTGAACTAATGTTAATTTGGAGGAAGAGGAAATTTTTCACCCCATGTGCATAATTTGATTCTGAAAAAGGCTTCGGCATGAAGCCTTCCTCAGGCATCTGAAAGCACACAGTTCTATGCTATAAAGGTATGCCAGGGGCGGATCCAGGATTTTCCAAACGGGGGGGGGGGGGGGGCGTGAATTGTGCCAAGCAGAAAACAAAGGCAAGTTGTGGTACCTGCGAGCGCGTAGCGCGAAGCCGCCACGGCGTGGGGTGCGGGGCCCGCTTAAGGGCCCCGGAAAAATTTGGATTCTAGATGCTCTGTGGTGCGATCTCAGGCAATATCTGACCACTTTAACAACATTTTTTTAGCAACATCATTTACAATTTTTTAAAGTTAGGTTTAATTAAATCAGTCATCCTGAGTTATAAAATCAAACTGCAGGCTGCAATATTTTTTCGGGGACGAAAAAAAAGTGTTGGAGAAACAAACTGCTCTTCATAATTTTAATGGCTTTTACTAAATTTTGTGCATTGTGCGATTGTAACAAAATGTAATACATTTGCACGGGTCGCGCATGCACACAGACTTTTACTGTGTAGAAAGGGATCGTGTACCGTTATAGCATACATGAATATGTTTAGTGTTCAGTATTTTTGTGCTCAGTGTGAGAAACTCGCTGTCTATACACACAGATTCACGTGTAAATCCCCATGAGACAATGTCTGTCAGTGAAATAATAGTGGTCCACAAATGAAACTAACTGTACGAGGTACGGGTTATTAGCAGCTTTTGGGAACAAAAAATACCAGGTATATCTCTCCCTCATTTTCCCCTTGTTTGTTTGTGTCTCTTCCCCCCCTTTTTGTGTGTGAAGGAAAAGGGGGGCCTTACGCCTCCACGCCTCCCCCTGGACCCGCGCCTGATTTGCACAGACTTATAAGAGACAAATCCGCTCAAATTGACTCCCGCAAAAAAGTTCCTGAGAAGAACAATTTGTTTGGTCGAAGGTTTCGGGTATAGTTTGACCAATACTCTTGAATGACCAATCAAAATGAAGCTTAAAAAAGTATGTACATACATAAAGTAGTAATAATTTAGCATTTTTCTAGTGAAAGAGCGCGTCGGGTATGTACAGGTATTTTGCGGTTAGTATATAGTGCGTGAGAATCACGCTGTCACACACACAGAGCTTCACGCGGAATTCCTCATAATGATGTATGTCGGTGAAGTAATTCTGGTTCGCAAATGAAACAAAGTGTACGAGGTACGGGTTATTAGTAGCTTTTTTTGAAAAATATACCAGGGTTGTGTAATTTATTTTGTCCCTTCCCTTTTCCCCCTCCCCTTTCCCCCTCCCCTTCTCTCTCTCTTTTTTATTTTTATTTTGTAATGGAAAAGGGGGGGGGGGCGTGCGCCTCCCACGCCCCCCTGGATCCGCGCCTGCATTCGGTGTCATCCGGCACACGCGGTGTTCTAGCCCGCCTGGCAAACATGACGACAGACGACGTCAATGCTAGTCTGGTTCCCGGAAAACGTATAAAGGCGAGATTTAAAACCTAACGCGAGATTAACAACCTAACGCGAGATTGAAAACCTAACGCGAGATTAAAAACGTAAGGCGAGATTGAAAACCTAACGCGAGATTCGATAACATGAAATGCAAGATTGAAATCCTAACGCGAGATTATTAACGCGAGATGTGAGATGCGCACCATTCTAGCAAAGTATAGCGTGGGCGTGCGTGGCTGCAAGTGCTCGTACATAATGACGACGAACTTGTGATGACGAGCCTGCGGTGAGGTGCCTTTCCCAAAAATACGAGTGTCACGACCGGGACCCGAACCAACACAATTTACACGGCAACTTTGCTCGTTTTTGTTTGCTTTTTAAATATATTTAGAGTTCACCATTTACATTGCATACATTACAGACAGTAGCGTGTATACTAGTTAGCGAGAATCTTTGGCATCCCTGACAGTCTTATTACCGTATTTTAACGCTTTTTCTCAGAAAAACATTCCCCTGTTTTTTAACCATTTACATAAAAACATATTTATCAGGATTTAATTAAAACGCAAGTCGTTCGTTAAAGTTAGAAAAGCCGTCAAGGTAAAGCAAACAGCGCACAGCCAGAATTAAATAGATCGACTGCAAGCTCTTAATATTTTTACAGGGCTCGCCATGCAACGTGTATCTACCACTATAGGCTGCTTTTTCTTTCACCAGGAACAAAGGTAGATAAACAACCAGAAAGACCAGACCGCGAAGTGAGCGTTCGTTCTGGGCCAAATTTCGTAAAGCTGCCTAAAACTGCTAACAACAACAACCAAATTATGCTGACCAGATTAAGGTTACCAGCCAAACTACCAAATCATATCTGCGATATGTGACTTGTAACTGCTTACTTTTTTTTCATCAGAATTTAATTTTTTTTTGCAATATTTATTGTTAAAAGTAGTTATTTTGTATTAAAACAGTGGTCGTTTTGACGAAAATTTACAGAATGCTTCTCCTTTTGCTACCCAACCGGTCAAATGCTTCATGGTTTCTTCATTATGCAATGTTGACGAAGGGATGACGATTCACAAAATCACCATGTGACAAAAAACTCATGAAGTTATCAGATCAACGAGAGCAAACCATGTCGTGTTTTATGGCGTTAGCATTGCAAATTGGTGAGCCCCCAAAACGCGTCACGTGTAAAACATTCAACATACATTACAAATGTGTAATAGGATGAAATTGCCGCCCCCCCTTTTTTAACACTCCTCGTATACCTATGTCCAGCTCGGACTAGGGCGAGTCTAGGAGTAGGTGGTTGGCTGGTGTGTGATGAGTGGGTGATTGGTAGTAGGCTGTGCAACCAATCACAGCGCATTGAGGAAGGATTGTCTAGGGGTCAGTGACTTTACCCAATAAAGTGTTTGGGCACTTGGCCACCGGACTCAGACAGAGGAAATTAATTCGTATTAGAATAAACCCTCTACGTTTCTTCAGTTTTTGCTATTTGCCTCTGTCGGATGTCTGCATTGGATTGCGCCCACCAAAGCTCACTTCAATAATTATATATTCATCCCTGTCCTGCTGTAGGCGGATCCTAATTTAAGAGAGCCAGCAGGACAGCATAGTCTCAAATCCTCAGTCTTCATCAACTTAACTTGTAGTCACAACACCTTTATCCTGTCTACAAAAACAGTATCCTGTCTCCTGATCAATGACAAGGAGCTGTTTTTGCAACGCTTCAAGTCCCCCATCATCATCTTTGACGCCATATTGTTATATTGAAACTATTTCTCCAAGTCCATCAATATTCACTTCCTTCAAGACCGCCACACTTCACCAAACATATATTCCATTAGTTTTTTTATTTTTTTTTTTATTTGCTCTGCTATAAGATTATTTGTATTATTTCTTGTGTTAAGACCCATTGGGTTTTTGATTTATAATGTTCTTTTATCTGGGATAAACTATTTTGTAATCCCTTATAATGTAATAATACAGAGTTGAAATCGCCTTTCCCTTTCCAATAGTAGCCCGGAAAAATAATGAACCCTTTATTTTTTACAAGTCAACCAGCGTGTCCTTGTAAAAATGTATTATGTGTCAGCATAGAGTGCGCTAACTGCACTCATGCCTGTTACACGTGCATTAAAATAGACAACTATTAAAAATGACATTTATTGTAAGTTTTCAAGAAATTACAATTGTAGCCTGTTCTTAAACCTATAGGCCTACATCCTACAATTCCTTTTAAAAGGCACTTCCCCGATCTTGGAAGTGTTTTATATCGGAACGACCGTTAAAACATAGCACATTCACACATCATCACCGATTAGTCTAGTCAATCTGTGGTTTGACCTAGACAAAATTGCAACAGAAATGATTTTTTTTTGCAACAGTCTTTTCGAACTCTCCAAAACAACATATCAAAAAAGTAGAAAAAAGTAAGCAGGGGAAATAATTTGCATAAATTAAAAATTGCCGTTTTCGCCTCTATTTTCACTAATGTTTGTATGCATACGCCCTGATAGTAGTAGAGTTTAACGAATTTTCACATCAAATTTTCAATGCAATGGTCTCTTGAAACCCTGCAAAACAAAGTATAAAAAAGTAGAAAAAAGAAGTACAGGAAATATGCATAATTTGTATAAATTAAAAATTTCCGTTTTCGCCTCTATTTTCACTTATGTATGTGTGCACACGCCCTGATAGTTGTAGAACTGATATCATTGTCACCTAAAATTTATATGCAAATGTCTCTTGAAACCAGGAAACCCTCCCAAACAAAGTATCAACAATATTCAAAGTATCAAATTTGTTTAATTAAAGTTACGTGCGTATTATGCACTAACAAGAAATGCAATATTGACTTCTCCTTTAAGTTCTGTTTGACGCCTTAAACTGGGCACCACTGGATCAGAAGATGTTAGGGAGGTTCCAAACTTTACAAAATTATTATCTCTAGCCCTGTCACGGGGATTCCAGTATTTTTAAATTAATTTTATTTAATTAGGATTACGTGCGTATTACAATGCACTATAAATTAATGAAATATTTGACTGCCCTTTAAATTATGTTTGACGCCTTGGACCAGGCACCGCTGGGTCAGAAGATGTTAGAGAGGTTCCAAACTTTACAAAATTATTATCTCTATGGGGGTTCCAGTATTTTTATTTATTAAGTTTATTTAATTAGAATTATGTGCATACTACAATGCAATATATGAAATGTTTTACTGTCCCTTTAAACATGTTTGAGGCCTTGGACCGGTCACCACTAGGTCAGAAGATGTTAAGGAGGTTCCAAAATTTGCAAAATTATTATCTCGAGCTCGGTTATGGGGGTTCCAGTGAAGTTTAAATAAATTTCTTAATTAATACTTTTTGCGTATTACAATGCACTATAAATTAGTAAATGTTTGACTGCCCCTTTAAATTATGATTGACGCCTTGGATCGACTGGGCACCACTAGGTCAGAAGACAATAATTTTGTAAAGTTTGGAACCTCCCTAACATCTTCTGACCCAGTGGTGCCCGGTCCAAGGTGTCAAACATCATTTAAAGGAGCAGTCAAATATTGAATTAATTTATAGTGCATTGTAATACGCACATAGTCTTAATTAAGTAAAATTAATTAAAAAATACTGGAACCCCCGTGACCGGGCTAGAGATAATAATTTTGTAAAGTTTGGAACCTCCCTAAGATCTTCTGACCCAGCAGTGCCCGGTCCAAGGTGTCAAACATAATTTAAAGGGCAGTCAAATATTGCATAGTGCATTGTAATACGCACATTGTCCTAATTAAATAAAAATTAATTAAAAAATACTGGAACCCCTATAACCGGGCTAGACATAATAATTTTGTAAAGTTTGGAACCTCCCTAAGATCTTCTAAGGCGTCAAACATTATTTAAAGGAGCAGTCAATATTGCATTTCTTGTTAGTGCATAATACGCACGTAACTTTAATTAAACAAATTTAATTAAAATATATTGGCGCCTTTGATACCTTGAATATTCTTGAAACTCTGTTTGGAAGTGTTTCCTGGTTTCAAGAGACATTTGCATGAAAATTTGATAGGACATTGATATCAATTCTACAACTATCAGGGCGTGTGCACACATACAATGGTGAAAATAGAGGCGAAAACGGCAATTTTTAATTTATGCAAATTATGCATATTTTCCGTAATTCCTTTCTTCTACTTTTTTGATACCTTGTTTTGGAGGGTTTCAAGAGACATTTGCATGGAAATTTAGGTGAAAATTATATCAATTTTACTACTATCAGGGCGTATGTATACATGCATTAGTGTAAATAGAGGCGAAAACGGCAATTTTTAATTTATGCAAATTATGCATACTTCCCCTGCTTACTTTTTCTACTTTTTTGATATGTTGTTTTGGAGGGTTTTAAGAGACTGTTGCAAAAAAATCATTTTGTCTAGGTCAAGCCATTTTTTTGCTTAGATTGACTAGACTAGATCGGGTTTGTTGGGAAGTGCTATTTTGTCAATATCTGTACGTTCTGGGGTGCCAGTCAGAAAGCCATTCAACCTCCTGTAACTGCCGAATATCCAGAGATTACATCAAAGTTTACGGCAGCAGAGGGATCGCCTCAAAGGCAGGGTTAACTTTTGGTAATTACTCCAAAAGTTAATGACCTAAAAAACCTACTTGGTAAAGCTCACTGGAGAGTCGTTGATATTATAAAATACTTTTAGAAACGAGTAAACGACCCCCATTAAAGTATTGTTGTTTTGGAGAAAGAGGTAATTTTTCTGCCCATAATTTGAATCTGATTAATGCTTCGGGTATGAAGCTTTTCTCAGGCCTCTGAAAGCACACAGTTCTATGCAACAAAGGTGTATTTTGATTTCATGATGTTTTATGGCAAATTCGATGACCAATTGAGCCCAAATTTTCTCAGGTTTGTTATTTTATTCATATGTTGGGATACAGTATGTGAGGATACTTGTCTTTGACAATTACCGAAGTACACCCTGCCTTGAAGGGGAGGTGTTTTTTTATTTCAAATATCAAGCAATAAACTACCAAGAAAACTGACGCGGAAAACTAAAAAAAAAGGAAACAAATATTTGGGTTGAACGAAGAAAATTTGACTAGAGCGGGACTTGAACCTGCGACCTCTGGATTACCGTGCCGGTGCTCCAACAACTGAGCTATCTAGCCCTATTTTGGCGGTCTCTCCTTATACTCAGTTAACTTTCAGATTGAAATCCTTATTTCCATAAAGTATTAACAATCTGTAATTATACGAGCTTATATGTATTGGTCTAGTTCTGAAGGAGATTGTGGCTTTGAAGGAAAGGGCCTTTTTTAAAACTCATTTTTGTAAATGATAACATTTTAATGCCCCCCCCCCCCAATCTAGGAAAAAAATGTTATTGCCTTAAACCCAATGGTGTGCTGTGGTCAAGCTGTCAACCGCTCTGGACTCTGATTAGCAGAGTGTGGGTTCGAGTTCCACCCTTGATACTTTTGTCCTTAAAGCAAAACACTTGACCATAATTGCTCCGTCCTTCGGATGTGACGTAAATCTGTATAGGTCTCGTGTGTTTTGTTTTATAAAAGCAACAACCCAGTGTCGTAAAGAGGAGTGGTTCGCCCTCGGTGTTTCTGGCATGGTTGACTTCCGCGCCTTGTAAACCGCACGGTGCTACAGTATCATATTGTTGCTTTGGGTTTTCCCAGTAATTTTTGTTTTTCGCTAAAAAGCAGTCGATTTCACTTACATGCATTCGTATTAAAGTGTTTTTTTACCTTTTCAGTTGAAACCGTCATTCAATTTCGTTTTGACGCATGCGAATGTATTTAGCATTAAAATCAGTTATACTTAAAGGCGTTCTTTTTAGCGATGCGAAATCGGCAATCAAAAGAGCAGAGGAAGCGCAACTAGACATTTCTAAGAAAAGCTGCTGCAAAATTAAATGCTTCTTGAGTGGATTGCTAAATTTAAAGGTTATCGGCACATAACTAAAGGCCTGACTCGATTAACAAGCAGCGGCGGCACCAGACCTGTTAATCTGGGGGGAGGGGGCAAGAGGGGGCAAACTTAAATGTAGGGGGGCAAACAAAAGTCTATAATGTACTGTATAAGCCTACAATTCACTCTAGAAATAGGATTTTGCACTGTTTGTGCGAACTGCGTGTACAATGGCTGCTTACTTGGAGAGTCGTTGATATTATAAAATACTTTTAGAAACGAGTAAACGACCCCATTAAAGTAATGTTGTTTTGGAGAAAGAGGTAATTTTTCTGCCCATAATTTGAATATGATTAATGCTTCGGGTATGAAGCTTTTCTCAGGCCTCTGAAAGCACACAGTTCTATGCAACAAAGGTGTATTTTGATTTCATGATGTTTTATGGCAAATTCGATGACCAATTGAGCCCAAACTTTCTCAGGTTTGTTATTTTATTTATATGTTGGGATACAGTATGTGAGGATACTTGTCTTTGACAATTACCGAAGTACACCCTGCCTTGAAGGGGAGGTGTCTTTTTATTTCAAATATCAAGCAATAAACCACCAAGAAAACTGACGCGGAAAACTAAAAAAAAGAAAACAAATATTTGGGTTGAACGAAGAAATTTTGACTAGAGCGGGACTTGAACCTGCGACCTCTGGAATACCGTGCCGGTGCTCCACCAACTGATCTATCTAGCCCTATTTTGGCGGTCTCTCCTTATAATCAGTTAACTTTCAGATTGAAATTCTTATTTCCATAAAGTATTAACAATCTGTAATCATACGAGCTTATATGTATTGGTCTAGTTCTGAAGGAGATTGTGGCTTTGAAGGAAAGGGCCTTTTTTAAAACTCATTTTTGTAAATGATAACATTTTAATGCCCCCCCCCCCCCAATCTAGAATTTTTGTTTGTTATTGCCTTGTACCCAATGGTGTGCTGTGGTTAAGCTGTCAACCGCTCTGGACTCTGATTAGCAGAGTGTGGGTTCGAGTTCCACCCTTGATACTTTTGTCCTTAAAGCAAAACACTTGACCATAATTGCTCCGTCCTTCGGATGTGACGTAAATCTGTATAGGTCTCGTGTGTTTTGTTTTGTGAAAGCAACAACCCAGTGTCGTAAAGAGGAGTGGTTCGCCCTCGGTGTTTCTGGCATGGTTGACTTCCGCGCCTTGTAACCCGCACGGTGCTACAGTATCATATTGTTGCTTCAGGGTTTTCCCAGTAATTTTTGTTTTTCGCTAAAAAGCAGTCGATTTCACTTACATGCATTCGTATTAAAGTGTTTTTTTTTACCTTTTCAGTTGAAACCGTCATTCAATTTCGTTTTGACGCATGCGAATGTATTTAGCATTAAAATCAGTTATACTTAAAGGCGTTCTTTTTAGCGGTGCAAATCGGCAATCAAAAGAGCAGAGGAAGCGCAACTAGAGATTTCTAAGAAAAGCTGCTGCAAAATTAAATGCTTCTTGAGTGGATTGCTAAATTTAAAGGTTATCGGCACATAACTAAAGGCCTGACTCGATTAACAAGCAGCGGCGGCACCAGACCTGTTAATCTGGGGGGGGGGGGGCAAGAGGGGGCAAACTTAAATTTAGGGGGGCAAACAAAAGTCTATAATGTACTGTATAAGCCTACAATTCACTCTAGCAATAGGATTTTGCACTGTTTGTGCGAACTGCGTGTACAATGGCTGCTTACTTGGAGAGTCGTTGATATTATAAAATACTTTTAGAAACGAGTAAACGACCCCCATTAAAGTAATGTTGTTTTGGAGAAAGAGGTAATTTTTCTGCCCATAATTTGAATCTGATTAATGCTTCGGGTATGAAGCTTTTCTCAGGCCTCTGAAAGCACACAGTTCTATGCAACAAAGGTGTATTTTGATTTCATGATGTTTTATGGCAAATTCGATGACCAATTGAGCCCAAACTTTCTCAGGTTTGTTATTTTATTTATATGTTGGGATACAGTATGTGAGGATACTTGTCTTTGACAATTACCGAAGTACACCCTGCCTTGAAGGGGAGGTGTCTTTTTATTTCAAATATCAAGCAATAAACCACCAAGAAAACTGACGCGGAAAACTAAAAAAAAGAAAACAATATTTGGGTTGAACGAAGAAATTTTGACTAGAGCGGGACTTGAACCTGCGACCTCTGGATTACCGTGCCGGTGCTCCAACAACTGAGCTATCTAGCCCTATTTTGGCGGTCTCTCCTTATACTCAGTTAACTTTCAGATTGAAATCCTTATTTCCATAAAGTATTAACAATCTGTAATTATACGAGCTTATATGTATTGGTCTAGTTCTGAAGGAGATTTTGGCTTTGAAGGAAAGGGCCTTTTTTAAAACTAATTTTTGTAAATGATAACATTTTAATGCCCCCCCCCCCAATCTAGGAAAAAATGTTATTGCCTTAAACCCAATGGTGTGCTGTGGTCAAGCTGTCAACCGCTCTGGACCCTGATTAGCAGAGTGTGGGTTCGAGTTCCACCCTTGATACTTTTGTCCTTAAAGCAAAACACTTGACCATAATTGCTCCGTCCTTCGGATGTGACGTAAATCTGTATAGGTCTCGTGTGTTTTGTTTTGTGAAAGCAACAACCCAGTGTCGTAAAGAGGAGTGGTTCGCCCTCGGTGTTTCTGGCATGGTTGACTTCCGCGCCTTGTAAACCGCACGGTGCTACATGTATCATATTGTTGCTTTTGGTTTTCCCAGTATTTTTTGTTTTTCGCTAAAAAGTAGTCTATTTCACTTACATGCATTCGTATTAAAGTGTTTTTTTTACCTTTTCAGTTGAAACCGTCATTCAATTTCGTTTTGATGCGAATGTATTTAGCATTAAAATCAGTTATACTTAAAGGCGTTCTTTTTAGCGATGCGAAATCGGCAATCAAAAGAGCAGAGGAAGCGCAACTAGAGATTTCTAAGAAAAGCTGCTGCAAAATTAAATGCTTCTTGAGTGGATTGCTAAATTTAAAGGTTATCGGCACATAACTAAAGGCCTGACTCGATTAACAAGTACAGTCATTTTTTAGTCCTTTTCTCCGTTGCATATATTTTCTATAATATTCCACGTTTTATATTGTATTTTATTATATATCGCAAGACACACAAAGTATTTTAAAATTGCTCCTAACAAGAATAAATCCAAAGACTTGTTTTCTCATTCTCATGCAGAATTAAACCTTCCTATACTGACTTATCAATGGCAGAAAATAGATACACCTTACACGCTTATTTTTCTCAAAAAACAATTTTGCACACTAATTGCTTACGCCCTTCCAGTAACTTTTCGTTACGTCCTGCCGGACACACGACGACCTCTCAACACCTAACCAAACTTTAAACCACCCCCCCCCCCAAAAAAATAACAATAATAATAATAAATAAATAATAAATAAATTAAATAAAAAAATTACTAAAGGAACATTACAGAATTGGTAAGAAAAAAACTTGTAAAATATACTTTTGATCACAGATTTACATAAAACTTACACGGTCTAATGATGATGATAGTAGAAAACATCCCTTGAAATATTTCTGTCTGAAGTGCCGTATTTGATGAGAAATTAATAAACTAATTTTCCGATTGGAGTTTATTGCTCAGTGGGCGTTTTATTCATTTGTTGAATCTATATGATTTCATGCAAATGTGTAATCGGTTTTTCTCTATTTTCTTGTGACCCAGATGGCCTATCGATCTCAAACTTCTACAGGTTTGTCAGTTTATGTATATGGTGGATTACATAAAGTGCTTACATTGCCAGCAACTGTTTTTTTTAGCAAAAACCAATTATGTAATGTTCCTTTAATTGAAATTGGGTTCAACCCCAAATACTTTATTCATTGGTATTATTTATTAACTGATATTAAAAAATATAATAACAAATAAAATCAATACATTGAATTAATGATCAATAAATCATAAATAAAATAAAAAAGTAATAAGAAAAAGTGGAGCAAAACTTTTCACGATGATGAGTGCAAACAGGAATGACGACCCGAAAATTTACCACAAGCAGCTTGCAGAAGAAACATACATTTTTATTTACCAAATATTTTCGCGAGATTATTAACGCGAGATGTGAGATGCGCACCATTCTAGCAAAGTATAGCGTGCGCGTGCGTGGCTGCAAGTGCTCGTACATGTGACGACGAACTTGTGATGACGAGCCTGCGGTGAGGTGCCTTTCTCAAAAATACGAGTGTCACGACCGGGACCCGAACCAACACAATTTACACGGCAACTTTGCTCGTTTTTGTTTGCTTTAAAATATATTTAGAGTTCACCATTTACATTGCATACATTACAGACAGTAGCGTGTATACTAGTTAGCGAGAATCTTTGGCATCCCTGACAGTCTTATTTCCGTATTTTAACGCTTTTTCTCAGAAAAACATTCCCCTGTTTTTTAACCATTTACATAAAAAACATATTTATCAGGATTTAATTAAAACGCAAGTGGTTCTTAAAGTTAGAAAAGCCGTCAAGGTAAAGCAAACAGCGCGCAGCCAGAATTAAATAGATCGACTGCAAGCTCTTAATATTTTTACAGGGCTCACCATGCAACGTGTATCTACCACTATAGGCTGCTTTTTCTTTCACTAGGAACAAAGGTAGATAAGCAACCAGAAAGACCAGACCGCGAAGTGGCCGTTCTGGGCCAAATTTCGTAAAGTTGCCTAAAGCACAAAAAATGCTAACAACAACCAAATTATGCTGACCAGAATAAGTGTTTCCATCGGAACGACCGTTTAAACATACACACAAACACACAACCTCACAGGTTGGGTTTGTTGGGAAGTGCTATTTTGTCAATATCTGTACGTTCTGGGGTGCCAGTCAGAAAGCCATTCAACCTCCTGTAACTGCCGAACATCCAGAGATTACATCCAAGTTTACGGCAGCAGAGGGATCGCCTCAAAGGCAGGGTTAACTTTTGGTAATTACTCCACAAGTTAATGACCCCAAAAACCTACTTGGTAAAGCTGACCGGAGTGTTTCTTGATATTATAAAATACTGTTAAAAACGACCCCATTGAACTAATGTTGTTTTGGAGGAAGAGGAAATTTTTCACCCCATGTGCATAATTTGATTCTGATAAAGGCTTCGGGCATGAAGCCTTCCTCAGGCATCTGAAAGCACACAGTTCTATGCTATAAAGGTATGCCAGGGGCGGATCCAGGATTTTCCAAACGGGGGGGGGGGGGCGTGACTTGTGCCAAGCAGAAAACAAAGGCAAGTTGTGGTACCTGCGAGCGCGTAGCGCGAAGCCGCCACGGCGTGGGGTGCGGGGCCCGCTTAAGGGCCCCGGAAAATTTGGATTCTAGATGCTCTGTGGTGCGATCTCAGGCAATATCTGACCACTTTAACAACATTTTTTTAGCAACATCATTAACATTTTTTTAAAGTTAGGTTTAATTAAATCAGTCATCCTGAGTTATAAAATCAAACTGCAGGCTGCAATATTTTTCGGGGACGAAAAAAGTGTCGGAGAAACAAACTGCTCCTCATAATTTTAATGGCTTTTACTGGACCCGCGCCTGATTTGCACAGACTTATAAGAGACAAAGTTAGGTTTAATTAAATCAGTCATCCTGAGTTATAAAATCAAACTGCAGGCTGCAATATTTTTTCGGGGACGAAAAAAGTGTCGGAGAAACAAACTGCTCCTCATAATTTTAATGGCTTTTACTAAATTTTGTGCATTGTGCGATTGTAACAAAATGTAATACATTTGCACGGGTCGCGCATGCGCACAGACTTTTACTGTGTAGAAAGGGATCGTGTACCGTTATAGCATACATGAATATGTTTAGTGTTCAGTATTTTTGTGCTCAGTGTGAGAAACTCGCTGTCTACACACACAGATTCACGTGTAAATCCCCATGATACAATGTCTGTCAGTGAAATAATAGTGGTCCACAAATGAAACTAATTGTACGAGGTACGGGTTATTAGTAGCTTTTGGGAACAAAAAATACCAGGTATATCTCTCCCTCATTTTCCCCTTTTTTGTTTGTGTCTCTTCCCCCCCTTTTTTGTGTGTGAAGGAAAAGGGGGGCCTTACGCCTCCACGCCTCCCCCTGGACCCGCGCCTGATTTGCACAGACTTATAAGAGACAAATCCGCTCAAATTGACTCCCGCAAAAAAAGTTCCTGAGAAGAACAATTTGTTTGGTCGAAGGTTTCGGGTATAGTTTGAACAATACTCTTGAATGACCAATCAAAATGAAGCTTAAAAAAGTATGTACATACATAAAGTAGTATTAATTTAGCATTTTTCTATTCAGAGTGAAAGAGCGCGTCGGGTATGTACAGGTATTTTGCGGTTAGTATATAGTGCGTGAGAATCACGCTGTCACACACACAGAGCTTCACGCGGAATTCCTCATAATGATGTATGTCGGTGAAATAATTCTGGTTCGCAAATGAAACAAAGTGTACGAGGTACGAGTTATTAGTAGCTTTTTTGAAAAATATACCAGGGGTGTGTAATTTATTTTGTCCCTTCCCTTTTCCCCCTCCCCTTTCCCACACCCCTTCTCTCTCTCTTTTTTATTTTTATTTTTTAATGGAAAAGGGGGGGGGGGCGTGCGCCTCCCACGCCCCCCCCTGGATCCGCGCCTGCATTCGGTGTCATCCGGCACACGCGGTGTTCTAGCCCGCCTGGCAAACATGACGACAGACGACGTCAATGCTAGTCTGGTTCCCGGAAAACGTATAAAGGCGAGATTTAAAACCTAACGCGAGATTAACAACCTAACGCGAGATTGAAAACCTAACGCGAGATTAAAAACGTAAGGCGAGATTGAAAACCTAACGCGAGATTCGATAACATGAAATGCAAGATTGAAATCCTAACGCGAGATTATTAACGCGAGATGTGAGATGCGCACCATTCTAGCAAAGTATAGCGTGGGCGTGCGTGGCTGCAAGTGCTCGTACATAATGACGACGAACTTGTGATGACGAGCCTGCGGTGAGGTGCCTTTCCCAAAAATACGAGTGTCACGACCGGGACCCGAACCAACAAAATTTACACGGCAACTTTGCTCGTTTTTGTTTGCTTTTTAAATATATTTAGAGTTCACCATTTACATTGCATACATTACAGACAGTAGCGTGTATACTAGTTAGCAAGAATCTTTGGCATCCCTGACAGTCTTATTACCGTATTTTAACACTTTTTCTCAGAAAAACATTCCCCTGTTTTTTAACCATTTACATAAAAACATATTTATCAGGATTTAATTAAAACGCAAGTCGTTCGTTAAAGTTAGAAAAGCCGTCAAGGTAAAGCAAACAGCGCACAGCCAGAATTAAATAGATCGACTGCAAGCTCTTAATATTTTTACAGGGCTCGCCATGCAACGTGTATCTACCACTATAGGCTGCTTTTTCTTTCACCAGGAACAAAGGTAGATAAACAACCAGAAAGACCAGACCGCGAAGTGAGCGTTCGTTCTGGGCCAAATTTCGTAAAGCTGCCTAAAACTGCTAACAACAACAACCAAATTATGCTGACCAGATTAAGGTTACCAGCCAAACTACCAAATCATATCTGCGATATGTGACTTGTAACTGCTTACTTTTTTTTCATCAGAATTTAATTTTTTTTTGCAATATTTATTGTTAAAAGTAGTTATTTTGTATTAAAACAGTGGTCGTTTTGACGAAAATTTACAGAATGCTTCTCCTTTTGCTACCCAACCGGTCAAATGCTTCATGGTTTCTTCATTATGCAATGTTGACGAAGGGATGACGATTCACAAAATCACCATGTGACAAAAAACTCATGAAGTTATCAGATCAACGAGAGCAAACCATGTCGTGTTTTATGGCGTTAGCATTGCAAATTGGTGAGCCCCCAAAACGCGTCACGTGTAAAACATTCAACATACATTACAAATGTGTAATAGGATGAAATTGCCGCCCCCCCTTTTTTAACACTCCTCGTATACCTATGTCCAGCTCGGACTAGGGCGAGTCTAGGAGTAGGTGGTTGGCTGGTGTGTGATGAGTGGGTGATTGGTAGTAGGCTGTGCAACCAATCACAGCGCATTGAGGAAGGATTGTCTAGGGGTCAGTGACTTTACCCAATAAAGTGTTTGGGCACTTGGCCACCGGACTCAGACAGAGGAAATTAATTCGTATTAGAATAAACCCTCTACGTTTCTTCAGTTTTTGCTATTTGCCTCTGTCGGATGTCTGCATTGGATTGCGCCCACCAAAGCTCACTTCAATAATTATATATTCATCCCTGTCCTGCTGTAGGCGGATCCTAATTTAAGAGAGCCAGCAGGACAGCATAGTCTCAAATCCTCAGTCTTCATCAACTTAACTTGTAGTCACAACACCTTTATCCTGTCTACAAAAACAGTATCCTGTCTCCTGATCAATGACAAGGAGCTTTTTTTTGCAACGCTTCAAGTCCCCCATCATCATCTTTGACGCCATATTGTTATATTGAAACTATTTCTCCAAGTCCATCAATATTCACTTCCTTCAAGACCGCCACACTTCACCAAACATATATTCCATTAGTTTTTTTATTTTTTATTTTTATTTGCTCTGCTATAAGATTATTTGTATTATTTCTTGTGTTAAGACCCATTGGGTTTTTGATTTATAATGTTCTTTTATCTGGGATAAACTATTTTGTAATCCCTTATAATGTAATAATACAGAGTTGAAATCGCCTTTCCCTTTCCAATAGTAGCCCGGAAAAATAATGAACCCTTTATTTTTTACAAGTCAACCAGCGTGTCCTTGTAAAAATGTATTATGTGTCAGCATAGAGTGCGCTAACTGCACTCATGCCTGTTACACGTGCATTAAAATAGACAACTATTAAAAATGACATTTATTGTAAGTTTTCAAGAAATTACAATTGTAGCCTGTTCTTAAACCTATAGGCCTACATCCTACAATTCCTTTTAAAAGGCACTTCCCCGATCTTGGAAGTGTTTTATATCGGAACGACCGTTAAAACATAGCACATTCACACATCATCACCGATTAGTCTAGTCAATCTGTGGTTTGACCTAGACAAAATTGCAACAGAAATGATTTTTTTTGCAACAGTCTTTTCGAACTCTCCAAAACAACAAATCAAAAAAGTAGAAAAAAGTAAGCAGGGGAAATAATTTGCATAAATTAAAAATTGCCGTTTTCGCCTCTATTTTCACTAATGTTTGTATGCATACGCCCTGATAGTAGTAGAGTTTAACGAATTTTCACATCAAATTTTCAATGCAATGGTCTCTTGAAACCCTGCAAAACAAAGTATAAAAAAGTAGAAAAAAGAAGTACAGGAAATATGCATAATTTGTATAAATTAAAAATTTCCGTTTTCGCCTCTATTTTCACTTATGTATGTGTGCACACGCCCTGATAGTTGTAGAACTGATATCATTGTCACCTAAAATTTATATGCAAATGTCTCTTGAAACCAGGAAACCCTCCCAAACAAAGTATCAACAATATTCAAAGTATCAAATTTGTTTAATTAAAGTTACGTGCGTATTATGCACTAACAAGAAATGCAATATTGACTTCTCCTTTAAGTTCTGTTTGACGCCTTAAACTGGGCACCACTGGATCAGAAGATGTTAGGGAGGTTCCAAACTTTACAAAATTATTATCTCTAGCCCTGTCACGGGGATTCCAGTATTTTTAAATTAATTTTATTTAATTAGGATTACGTGCGTATTACAATGCACTATAAATTAATGAAATATTTGACTGCCCCTTTAAATTATGTTTGACGCCATGGACCGGGCACCACTGGGTCAGAAGATGTTAGGGAGGTTCCAAACTTTACAAAATTATTATCTCTAGCCCGGTCATGGGGGTTCCAGTATTTTTGTATTAAGTTTATTTAATTAGAATTATGTGCAAACTACAATGCAATATAAATTAATGAAATGTTTTAATGTCCCTTTAGACATGTTTGAGGCCTTGGACCGGTCACCACTAGGTCAGAAGATGTTAAGGAGGTTCCAAAAATTACAAAATTATTATCTCTAGCCCGGTTATGGGGGTTCCAGTGAAGTTTAATTAATTTTCTTAATTAATACTTTTTGCGTATTACAATGCACTATAAATTAATTCAATATTTGACTGCTCCTTTAAATTATGATTGACACCTTGGATCAACTTGGCACCACTAGGTCAGAAGATATTAATTTTGTAAAGTTTGGAACCTCCCTTAAACATCTTCTAACCAAGGTGTCAAAAATAACTTAAAGGGGCAGTCAATATTGCAATAATTTTTAGTGCATTGTAATAACGCACGTAATCTTAATTAAACAAATTTAAACACATTATACTGGAACCCCCTTGACCGGGCTAGAGATAATAATTTTGTAAAGTTTGGAACCTCCCTAACATCTTCTGACCCAGTGGTGCCCGGTCCATGGCGTCAAACATCATTTAAAGGAGCAGTCAAATATTGAATTAATTTATAGTGCATTGTAATACGCACATAGTCTTAATTAAGTAAAATTAATTTAAAAATACTGGAACTCCCATGACCGGCCTAAGCATAATAATTTTGTAAAGTTTGGAACCTCCCTAACATTTTCTGACCAGTGGTGGCCACTCCAAGGCGTCAAACATTATTTAAAGGAGCAGTCAATATTGCATTTCTTGTTAGTGCATAATACGCACGTAACTTTAATTAAACAAATTTAATAAACAATTTATTGGCACCTTTGATACCTTGAATATTTTTGAAACTCTGTTTGGAAGGGTTTCCTGGTTTCAAGAGACATTTGCATGAAAATTTGATAGAACATTGATATCAATTCTACAACTATCAAGGCGTTTGCACACATACAATGGTGAAAATAGAGGCGAAAACAGAAAATTTTAATTTATGCAAATTATGGATATTTTCCGTAATTCCTTTTTCTACTTTTTTGGTACCTTGTTTTGGAGGGTTTCAAGAGACATTTGCATGCAAATTTGAGGTGAAAATTATATCAATTTTACTACTATCAGGGCGTATGTATACATGCAAGAGTGTAAATAGAGGCGAAAACGGCAATTTTTAATTTATGCAAATTATGCATACTTCCCCTGCTTACTTTGTTCTACTTTTTGATATGTTGTTTTGGAGGGTTTTAAGAGACTGTTGCAAAAAAATCATTTTGTCTAGGTCAAGCCATTTTTTTGCTTAGATTGACTAGACTAGATCGGGTTTGTTGGGAAGTGCTATTTTGTCAATATCTGTACGTTCTGGGTTGCCAGTCAGAAAGCCATTCAACCTCCTGTAACTGCCGAATATCCAGAGATTACATCCAAGTTTACGGCAGCAGAGGGATCGCCTAAAAGGCAGGGTTAACTTTTGGTAATTACTCCAAAAGTTAATGACCTAAAAAACCTACTTGGTAAAGCTCACTGGAGAGTCGTTGATATTATAAAATACTTTTAGAAACGAGTAAACGACCCCCATTAAAGTATTGTTGTTTTGGAGAAAGAGGTAATTTTTCTGCCCATAATTTGAATCTGATTAATGCTTCGGGTATGAAGCTTTTCTCAGGCCTCTGAAAGCACACAGTTCTATGCAACAAAGGTGTATTTTGATTTCATGATGTTTTTTTGGCAAATTCGATGACCAATTGAGCCCAAATTTTCTCAGGTTTGTTATTTTATTCATATGTTGGGATACAGTATGTGAGGATACTTGTCTTTGACAATTACCGAAGTACACCCTGCCTTGAAGGGGAGGTGTCTTTTTATTTCAAATATCAAGCAATAAACCACCAAGAAAACTGACGCGGAAAACTAAAAAAAAAGAAAAAGATTTGGGTTGAACGAAGAAATTGTGACTAGAGCGGGACTTGAACCTGCGACCTCTGGTTTCACGTACCGGTGCTCTACAAACTGAGCTATCAAGCTCTATTTTAGCGGTCTCTCTGTATAATCAGTTAACTTTTAGATTGAAATCCTTATTTCCATAAAGTATTAACAATCTGTAATTATACGAGCTTATATGTATTGGTCTAGTTCTGAAGGAGATTGTGGCTTTGAAGGAAAGGGCCTTTTTTAAAACTAATTTTTGTAAATGATAACATTTTAATGCCCCCCCCCCCAATCTAGGAAAAAATGTTATTGCCTTGTACCCAATGGTGTGCTGTGGTCAAGCTGTCAACCGCTCTGGACTCTGATTAGCAGAGTGTGGGTTCGAGTTCCACCCTTGATACTTTTGTCCTTAAAGCAAAACACTTGACCATAATTGCTCCGTCCTTCATATGTGACGTAAATCTGTACAGGTCTCGTGTGTTTTGTTTTGTGAAAGCAACAACCCAGTGTCATAAAGAGGAGTGGTTCGCCCTCGGTGTTTCTGGCATGGTTGACTTCCGCGCCTTGTAAACCGCACGGTGCTACAGTATCATATTGTTGCTTTGGGTTTTCCCAGTAATTTTTGTTTTTCGCTAAAAAGCAGTCGATTTCACTTACATGCATTCGTATTAAAGTGTTTTTTTTTACCTTTTCAGTTGAAACCGTCATTCAATTTCGTTTTGACGCATGCGAATGTATTTAGCATTAAAATCAGTTATACTTAAAGGCGTTTCTTTTAGCGGTGCAAAATCGGCAATCAAAAGAGCAGAGGAAGCGCAACTAGAGATTTCTAAGAAAAGCTGCTGCAAAATTAAATTCTTCTTGAGTGGATTGCTAAATTTAAAGGTTATCGGCACATAATTAAAGGCCTGACTCGATTAACAAGCAGCGGCGGCATCAAACCTGTTAATCTGGGGGGGGGGGCAAGAGGGGGCAAACTTAAATTAGGGGGGCAAACAAAAGTCTATAATGTACTGTATAAGCCTACAATTCACTCTAGAAATAGGATTTTGCACTGTTTGTGCGAACTGCGTGTACAATGGCTGCTTACTTGGAGAGTCGTTGATATTATAAAATACTTTTAGAAACGAGTAAACGACCCCCATTAAAGTATTGTTGTTTTGGAGAAAGAGGTAATTTTTCTGCCCATAATTTGAATCTGAATAATGCTTCGGGTATGAAGCTTTTCTCAGGCCTCTGAAAGCACACAGTTCTATGCAACAAAGGTGTATTTTGATTTCATGATGTTTTATGGCAAATTCGATGACCAATTGAGCCCAAACTTTCTCAGGTTTGTTATTTTATTTATATGTTGGGATACAGTATGTGAGGATACTTGTCTTTGACAATCACCGAAGTACACCCTGCCTTGAAGGGGAGGTGTCTTTTTATTTCAAATATCAAGCAATAAACCACCAAGAAAACTGACGCGGAAAACTAAAAAAAAGAAAACAATATTTGGGTTGAACGAAGAAATTTTGACTAGAGCGGGACTTGAACCTGCGACCTCTGGATTACCGTGCCGGTGCTCCACAACTGAGCTATCTAGCCCTATTTTGGCGGTCTCTCCTTATACTCAGTTAACTTTCAGATTGAAATCCTTATTTCCATAAAGTATTAACAATCTGTAATTATACGAGCTTATATGTATTGGTCTAGTTCTGAAGGAGATTGTGGCTTTGAAGGAAAGGGCCTTTTTTAAAACTCATTTTTGTAAATGATAACATTTTAATGCCCCCCCCAATCTAGGAAAAAATGTTATTGCCTTAAACCCAATGGTGTGCTGTGGTCAAGCTGTCAACCGCTCTGGACTCTGATTAGCAGAGTGTGGGTTCGAGTTCCACCCTTGATACTTTTGTCCTTAAAGCAAAACACTTGACCATAATTGCTCCGTCCTTCGGATGTGACGTAAATCTGTATAGGTCTCGTGTGTTTTTTTTTGTGAAAGCAACAACCCAGTGTCGTAAAGAGGAGTGGTTCGCCCTCGGTGTTTCTGGCATGGTTGACTTCCGCGCCTTGTAAACCGCACGGTGCTACATGTATCATATTGTTGCTTTTGGTTTTCCCAGTATTTTTGTTTTTCGCTAAAAAGTAGTCTATTTCACTTACATGCATTCGTATTAAAGTGTTTTTTTTACCTTTTCAGTTGAAACCGTCATTCAATTTCGTTTTGATGCGAATGTATTTAGCATTAAAATCAGTTATACTTAAAGGCGTTCTTTTTAGCAATGCGAAATCGGCAATCAAAAGAGCAGAGGAAGCGCAACTAGAGATTTCTAAGAAAAGCTGCTGCAAATTAAATGCTTCTTGAGTGGATTGCTAAATTTAAAGGTTATCGGCACATAACTAAAGGCCTGACTCGATTACAAGTACAGTCATTTTTAGTCCTTTTCTCCGTTGCATATATTTTCTATAATATTTCACGTTTTATATTGTATTTTATTATATATCGCAAGACACAGAAAGAATTTTAAAATTGCTCCTAACAAGAATTAATCCAAAGACTTGTTTTCTCATTCTATGCAGAATTAAACCTTCCTATACTGACTTATCAATGGCAGAAAATAGATACACCTTACACGCTTATTTTCTCGAAAACAATTTTGCACACTAATTGCTTACGCCTTCCAGTAACTTTTCGTTACGTCCTGCCGGACACACGACGACCTCTCAACACCTAACCAAACTTTAACCAACCCCCCCCCCCAACAAAAAATAGATATAAATAAATAATAATAAATAAATAATAAATAAATAAATAAAAAAATTACTAAAGGAACATTACAGAATTGGTAAGAAAAAACTTGTAAAATATACTTTTGATCACAGATTTACATAAAACTTACACGGTCTAATGATGATGATAGTAGAAAACATCCCTTGAAATATTTCTGTCTGAAGTGCCGTATTTGATGAGAAATGAATAAACTAATTTTCCGATTAGAGTTTATTGCTCAGTGGGCGTTTTATTCATTTGTTGAATCTATATGATTTCATAAGAATGTCAGAAAATGATGTAACTTTTCTTTTTCTACAGATGCATCGATTCAAACTTACAGGTGTCTTATGTATATGGTGGATTACATAAAGTGCTTACATTGCCAGCAACTGTTTTGTTAGCAAAAACCAATTCATGTTCCTTTAAATGAAATTGGGTTCAACCCCAAATAATTTATTCATTGATATTATTTATTAACTGATATTAAAAAATATAATAACAAATAAAATCAATACTTTGAATTAATGATCAAATAAATAAAAATAAAATAAAAAAGTAATAAGAAAAGTGGAGCAAAACTTTTCACGATGATGCGTGCAAACAGGAATGACGACCCGAATATTTACACAAGCAGCTTGCAGAAGAAACATACTCTCAACCCCCCCCCGAAAAAAAAAACAACTGACAAAACGGAGTTTGTCCAAATTATTTTGCATTTTTACATTTACACTCAAAACCTCTGTAGTTTTGACATTAAATTACAGAGTCAGTCGCCTTTCGCCTTTTATTTAAAGACACTGGACACCTTTGGTAATTGTCAAAGACCAGTCTTCTCACTTGGTGTATCTCAACATATGCACAAAATAACAAACCTGTAAAAATTTGAACTCAATTGGTCGTCGAAGTTGCGAGATAATAATGGAAGAAAAAACACGCGAAGTTGTGTGCTTTCAGATGCTTGATTTCGAGACCTCACGCGTGAGGTCTCAAAATCAATTCAAATAGTTTACCGAGAAATTACTTCTTTCTCAAAAACTACGTTACTTCAGAGGGAGCCGTTTCTCACAATGTTTTATACTATCAACAGCTCTCCATTGCTCGTTACCAAGTAAGTTTTTATACTAACAATTGTTTTTGAAAACACGGACAACGTTAGTAATTATTAGCTAAGATCAGTATCCAAAGTGGCGTAACCGGACATTCCCCTTTTTGTTGAGGGGGGGGGGGGGGTGGGGGCAAGCGTTTGCGAAGACATAATTGGGGTATTTTAAATGTATCGAACCATTTATTTGTGCATGTTTTTATGCCATGGGGGAGCAAGGGCATGGGTTCTAGCGCCCCTTTCTGTAATCCACTAAACATCCGCACTTTATTTGAACAAACATTTACATGAAATATAAAATCGGTTAAAGTGTAAACTCAATCAGTCATCGGTGTCACGAGGAAATTGTAAAACTATATTTTTTTTAAAATGTTGCCCTGTTTTCGAACATCGGGTTTTGTTCACATGAGATCAAAACGAATGGTTTTTACAATTTTAACTATAACTGTGAACTATAAGGGAAGTTTCCCACAATGACCAACTTTATACCCTGTAAGTTTTGTGCAAATTGTGAACATTTGTATTTATATTCTTACCAATGTTATATACACACTTGAAATGATAATGCTTGTTTTGGTCTCAATTAATTTATATATTTTCGTATCATTGGTGAAGGATTTTGATTGAAGACTTACCAGTTAGTTCGGCGGGTCACATGTTGAAAGCTGTACAACTCAAACACCAAAAACAACGCAAAAATCTTCCCTGCACTCAAAAGAAGACGGACCAGCTGGTTTCCAATTGATGCCATTCTCAGAGAGACCGCAAGGAAAATGCCGTCACACGCAAAATGAACACTGTCTACACTCGCTCTTTGGTATGCGCGCACGGTCCACCAAATTGCCATAGAAACTGCTTGGGTGTTTACGGAAAGATGACGTGACGCGTCTGAGTAATTTTAGTATAAGCGATAATTGTTGCCCTTTTCTAGTCTATTTGCTGTGTTTGTTTAAATTTAAGAGCCACATGTGGCAACTAATGCTTTATTTTGTCTTTGGCAAAGTAACAAAAACCAAATAAGATATTTTTTTTCCGGCCGGGGGGGGGGGGGGGGACGTCACCACAAAATAATAATATAGACTCAGGTAGACGGTTAATTTGCAATATCTATCTATTCCAATTTTTGAGAGGAAAAATGTAGAAGTGCAAAAAATGTAAACAATTTGTGTGCAAATAAACGAATCTTACTCGTGAAAGTGTACATTACGGAGCTCCCTGAGTGACATGATACCATTAGTCGTGATAACGAGAGAGCTCGTGTCATTACATAGCGTTATATCATGGTGTAAGTCGATTTACTGTCAAATCTTGCCAAGACGACATACTGGCCCTAAGGCCATGTTCGAATTTGCGGCTACGGCTACAGCTATGACTGTTGCTAAGTGTGTTGGTTGGACGTCCTATAACCTATAATGAAGCGGCTATCAAGCCCAAGCCGTAGCGATATCCGCCTATTCGGACATGGCCTCACAAGTCGACATAATGATTGCTAATTTACACTCTAAAAACACCGGATTGACCCGGATTCTGGGTCCCGAATGGCCTGACTCTTTTCTAGGTCAGTATGACTAGAAATCTTGGTGACCCAGAAATAAGTCAAACTGACGCAGAATCCGAGTTAAAAATCCCTTTTTAAACAGTTTCCGGGTCGGCCTGACCCAGAAATTGGTTAGGTGCCCTGTTCAGTTGAGACCTCGGGGTTTTCAGAGTGTAATACACCAAGACGTCTTGCTGAAAAAATAGGTAGACTGAACGTATTGTTTATATCTCTTCAAGATGACTAAAAGAAAAAACGTCTTGGTGGGAGTTTTGACTTCTCAATGTTACTAACTCATCTTAGCTAAACACTCTAAAAACTCTCGGGTCAGAATTGAGGCTGATTCTGGGTCCCAGGGGGCCTGACCCAGTTGTGGGTCAAGCTTGCCCTGAAAGCGGTCAAAAAAGAGAGGAAGTTTTTTGGGAGCGTAGATCAATGATCACATTAAGTCAACTTTATTCAGAAGGTCTGAATATTGGCAGTCTAGGAACTCCGTAGTAACATCCGTACCAGCCACGTACCTACAAAAAGGATCTCCAAATTGAATGGACCATGCATGTCTCGCGAGAATTCGAACATTTTTGGAACCACTTTGGTCCCATGTACTTTAACGCATCAAGGAAACGAACTGGCGCACTTTAACGGGTCATATATTATTATGTTCGAATCCTTCGAGACTTGCACAGTCTAGCCTCCCTTCCCCTTTAAAGAATAAAACCCAATGAAAAACATCTACAATAAAATTTAACAATAAAATATATAAATAAATAAGACATCTAAAAAAGATTTTTTTCCAGCCAATTTCAACAAATACTCAATCAATTTAACGCCTGGCACATTCAATTTCGTTTGTAAATGAATTCTCCTTTGCATCAGCAGTCAACACTCAAAAGGACTAATTCGTTTTCAACTTTTTAGCATTCAATGGTCAAAATAATATCATTCAAATTCATTTGGTCGCAAAGATCATTCAATTTAATAAAAGCCAGCAGCAAGAGGCTAAACAACCATTCACTGTTATCAACTTTAAATAGGTAGTATAAATTTAACTGAAGAATTGTGACAATGTAGACTTGAATGTCTGTATAAATGAAACAGAATGACTGAATCGAACCTGAATGAGAAATACGAATTCCTGTGTGCACAAAACGAGTTTGAATGCAATATTTGCTAAAAAGAAACCCTTTGAATGAATTAGGGAAACATGCTCAAATTGCAATATTCGTTAATGTTGCTGAAAATGACCGTGAAAACATATATTATTAAGTAAGTAAATAATTAATTAAATATAGATAAATTCCCCCTAAATCCCTAATTATTGAATTAAGACAAAATACAAAATTAAGAGGAGATTGAATAAATGTTAATATAATTAAAAATCAAAAGACCATAATTATGCACATTCACCATCTTTAAAATGTACCGCAATGCAACTTGGGAAACCGAGTACAGTCACAAAATAAATCAAGCTGCCAATAATGGATGCCATGATGTAGTTTTAAATACATGTAACTCTGGCAGGTTTTATAGTTGTGTACCGCAGTGCTTCAAAATCAGCGCCATGATGGTTGCCGGTGTTGCTCGGACTCGGATTTCACCCAGAATCCTTTGCACGCCGATCATGCGCATTGGGACATGCATATGGGCTATTAGAATAAGATTAAGAGTCTACGTAAGACAACAAATTACACAAACTGTACAATATGACAAAGCCACTTTTATCAATCCGATTCATGGGCGTACGTATAGTCTCTTTGGTTAAGGGGGCAGAGAGGCATGATTTGCCTGAAATTTTAAAACATAAGTACAAATTTCTAATACCGGGTGTTAAAGTATATTTTACTTTCTTTTTCCTTTTTGGTTTTTCCCCTTCTTGCTGAGCCCGAATTTACACCACTGTTTTGCCCAAACTTAGGAGGGCAGTTGCCCCCTGCCCTATGGGTCGTACGCCTATGATCTGACTGCAGCTAAATACGTATCAAGTTTTACAATGTGTTAATCATCTCGGGTATTATATTATCTCCTTTTCAGTTCAACAATTTCCAACGCTCTCAGTGGCATGATCCTTAAACTGTGTTCAGCATTAAGCAATCTTGCACAGAAGAGAACCACAACCCACTGGTCGAAACGTCGAGAAAACAAACCGTCTTTTCTCAGATGTAACTTTCTAAAAAATAGATAATCACGAAGTGGTACCACCGCAAACCTTTTTCTAATAAATACATTTACTGCCGCCATGCATAGTTTAAAGTCTAACCAAACTTACACACAATTCGTCACCGACGCCATAAACTGACACTCAGGGTGCAAAACCGCTTTTGTTTCTCCAGTTTGTTTGACATGTTTAAACAATGTTCATCGAGGGCTACAATTTCATGAAGTTAAAACGCTTCAGGAGCTTTACTTTTTTAATTATGATAATTAAGCACTGCAACTTTTGCATCACAAGTGACAATTTTCGTTTCCACGAACTGACACCAAGGTTTAATTTACCATTATACCATATGGCGCGCACCAACCTTTAAATGTGAACATAAACGTTTTCAACCTTGTGAGTAGCATGCCACGCGCGCTGACCTACAACTCCACAAACTGACAAACACACAGCAGTGTTGTTAAAATGGATGGTGTCAGTTAGTGAAAACGAAAAATTTATGTTTTGCGTTAAAGGCAAAGTATACCTTTAGTTTTTGAGACCGTTCGATTATTTTAGTCCCTTATAAATGTAGATTTATACACAATAAAACTAACTTGTGAAAATTTCATTTCAAAAGGTGGTAGCATTTTTTAGATATCGCCAAAAGGCTGCAGCGGTTATGCCCACGCATGAAGAATAATCCCTATTATAGGAATACACAATCTGTGAAACGTTTCTCAGATTCAAATGTTTGGGGATAAAAACTGACATTTTGTTCCATATCCACATTATTTTAAATTGAAATATTTCTCAAAATGCTTTATACTATCGAAAGTTGCTGTACTTCTAACCAAGTAAGTTGCCATACATTTTTAGAGTGATCACCAATCGTATACCTTCCCTTTAATTGTCTTCGCCACGAACTGACAGAAACTGTTTTACTTTATTGCTTATTAAAGCACCATACGTACGAAATTCAAATCTTCAAGTTTCTACTGTCAGAAAACTAGTTAAAAATACCCTGAAATTTTGCAGGAAAGCTTGATTTTGAAAAGAGTTAAACTTTAAAAGCCATTTTCTTGGATTTCTATGTTTTTACTTGTATCTACGTGTGTGTCAGTTCGTGGCGCAAGTGACGAACTGAACATAAGTTATAACTATTGAATATAGGCTATAAAATACAAGCTATAAACTAAATATTGAAAATCGCCCAACAATTGTAATTTAAAACCCTTAAGTGCGGGAGTAACCCCAAGAATTACACAAATGCAGGAAAGTTCCACTAGTTACTGGCTCCCCAGTAAACAATAAAGTTGGACTGGCAGAGGAGGGGTGTTTGAGACCTCAGAAAATAGCGCAGGCTGTCAGCAAAACATTTGGAAACGTGTTACAAAAAAAGATGGCTCCACTTTTTCAGAGGGTTTTAGATCTGTTTGTCTGTACAATTGATGTCAAACAAACAAACAACTTTGGGACCTGATCCACCACTTAGATTTGTGAAGTGGTCCAGTCTAGGATATCAATGACTTAGGCTCCACAGGACATTGTATTTTGGAGAAAACAGTGAAATAATTAAATGTGCCATGACTTTGTGTTACCAGAGCTCACTTAAGGGTTTTAAATGGCAAGAAGTATGTTAAACACTTATATTATATCTATGACTAAAATAGTTAAGTAACATTAAGAAAAACGTATGCCAGCTGTGGAGCTGGTGTGGCTGGAGATTATGTCCCCCGGGAGATTCTCTCCCTCCATGAAGCGAATTGATAAGAAACTTCGTCTGATAGCGCCCTCTTTTTGAAACAGCTTCCTTCAGCCCACATTAATTTACCTTACGGGGAACACACACACCGGGGGACAAAATCCCTTATGACGCCCAAGTATATTCGGGCGTCATACGGGCGTGCGGCAGATACGCCCGCGTGTAACGCATTGACATACCAGTAAGATATGCGCAATGCAAAGCATAATCTCTAAACTGGGCCAAATTTCAGAGAACTGCTTAAGCACAACGAGTTAGAGTAGCTAAGCACAGCAAAACTATGCTTACAAAAGAATAAGGTTATCAACCTAACTACCATGTCACATGTGCAATTTGTGACTGGTTTCCTGCTTATTTCTGCTTAGCGGAAAATTGTTAAGCAATATTATACGCTTAAGCAGCTCTATGAAATCGCCCAATTTCACAGAGCTGCTTAAGCAAAAAAAAGTAGCGAAGCACAATAAAATGATGCTTACCATAATTAGGTTACAAGTCGAAATACCATGTCACATGCACCATTTCTGACTGGTATACTGCTAATTTTCGCTAAGCGCAAAATTTGTAAGCAACATTGTCTGCTGAAGCAGCTCTATGAAATTGGGCCCAGGAGCACACCCAATCCCTCCCCCTGCATAAGTTTAGTTTTGTATTGACGGCCGGAGAGTAAAATAAACAAGTACTCTTAAGACTTTATTTAATCATAATTAGGAAAATTAAGGATAATTGCGGCATCACCTTGTGGTAAAATCTCTCTTTTGAGTTTGTGTGGTTCCGATGAAACCGGTGGACTCAACGTTTCGGACAGTACGAGTACCCAAAAGAGAGATGTTACCACTTATGGTTATACCGCAAATACCCTTACAGACTTATTGTATTTCCCTCTTGCAAACCTTCACGTCTTATTCATAATTAGGGTACAAGATGATTGATTTGATTTAGCATACAGTCACTTTATATTCTAATAAGTTGATAAATGTTTAATTCCCCTCCACATAGGATATTCATAATGACTGTTTATGAAGCGAGGGGAATAAGCAACGGCCCGGTTGAAAAATGTATTCCGTATTGTGACCACCAACTTGTCGTGTCGAGGACTTAAAATGTGTCTAAAATGTCACCATCAGAATCTACGCACACGCTTGCACTATCGTACTGTGTCCAATGGTCCTTTATTATTAGTAGTATTTTGTTTAAATAATATCATGTGGTTATTTTGGGGTGAACACAATCCCTTTCAAATTGTCTGAACCATCGGATAGAAATTATTAGCTTCAAATTTCAAGCCATCTTGAAGCCATCTGGCAAAGATTTGATTGTGTGTTTTTTTTTTTACCAGGAGTGGCAGTTAGCCTAAGCTAAGACATTTGTTTGCGGTTCCTTTTGGCATTGTAAAATGGGCTGTCGTTGATGGAATTAAGTCAAATAATTAACCTGGGATCATTTTTTATTTTCCATGGTATTTGGCAAGGTCTCAATAGGGACCTTGACATTTTTGAGATTTGTCAACCGATTTTTTGACGGAATAATTTTTTTTACAAACGGCTTGTGGAGAGACTAGATCTGATGGCTTCACCGAATGCGAAAAAGCTATTGGCACTGTCTCCCCCATCACACTTACTAAACAAAGCAACCATTGATTCCTGTCAACTTATTCAATGCTGAATTAGCTTTGTCCAATAAATGAATCCGCCCGTTAATTCTTACAAATCGAGAGCTCAGAGAAACATTTCGCCAATTCATAGATGTAGAAGTCTTTGTCAGGTTTCAGGTTAATTTCGTCGAGTAGTTTGTAGAGATGGCATGTGCCTGTTCTCGGTGAAAAGTCAAAGATGTAGCAGATATCATGTACGACGCAGTGCGCGGCACACGTTTTAAGATTCCAAGCTTTCAGAGTTGATAAAGGGTCAGGGTTACCAATGTAGTTACCTTTGTATATGCGGTTGTAGTAACCTGACTTGAACTCGGGGTAATCGACTACTGAAAAAAAGAGGAAATTAAATAAAATTGTGACAGTTTTAAAACCTCCTCGCGTAAGTAGTAGTTTGTTGAAAAGTCTAATTAATCAATCATAATGGTTTCCAGCCGCTTTCATAAAAGCACCCTCACACGATTTTTTGAGGAGCAACGTTCCTATTATCGTTTTTGGTTTTCGGTTTTGTTGTTTTGCAAAACCACGCTGATTGGTCACTGTATTTCCACATGAACATCGAATCCATCCACGTTTAGCGAGGTGACAGTGGGTACCAACCGCATCTTTGGCTGCAGCATTCGTGAACCGTAACCA
The DNA here is from genome assembly GCA_032158295.1 of Pycnopodia helianthoides. Taxonomy (NCBI): domain Eukaryota; kingdom Metazoa; phylum Echinodermata; class Asteroidea; order Forcipulatida; family Asteriidae; genus Pycnopodia; species Pycnopodia helianthoides. Next base: position 12,584,100 of record CM063264.1, read on the forward strand.
ACTTTCAGAAATCTGACTCAACTTAAGCTTTTCTTGACTTGTAATCAACGTAACGGGGGCATTTAAAGGCAAAGTGTACCTTTGGTTTTTGGAACCGCTCGATTGTTTTAATCCGTTATAAATGTAGGTATAGACAATAAAACTAATCTGTGAAAGTATAATTTCAAAAGGTGGTAGCGTTGTGCAAATATTGCCGCAATTGGAATACACAATCTGAGAAACGTTTCTGATAGAAACGCTTCTCAGATGCATTTTTTTTCCAGATAAAAACTGATATATTTTTCCATAACCCCATTACTCCGAAGTAAAATGATTCTCAAAATGCTTTATACAATCGAGAGCTGCTGTACTTCTAACCAAGTAAGTTTTTATTGCCATTCATTTCAAGAGTGATTGCCAAACGTATACCTTCCCTTTAAGACGAAATAATTTCGCAGGATGCTTTGTTAATACTACCATTGCCATCTTTATATAAAGTATGCGTCTTACAAAATTTATTTTAAATTCTGAGATTGAATTTTGTGTTTATTTATTCAAAAAATATTGTTTAGTGGTCTGATTTTTCGACCCAAGCCGAGTCTTTTTCGAATTATTTTCGAGGTCATTAATACCAAACGATGACCTTACCTAAGCCATTGCGTAATACGTTTGTACCAATTATGTACTTGTAGGTCGACATGACTTTTCTATTCGACGTTGTTAACACATCACTGTTAAAAAGTAAAAAGTGGATTGCGTTGAAGTATTTTCTTACCCTTTTGGGAGCTTTGTTCCTCCCTTGTAGTAGCTTCTTCAGTAATAGTTGGGGCATCTGTAACGGCTGAAATAAACCAGGTTCTTATCATCAAATGATGGAGATTTCAACCCAACTTGATTATTCAAATCGGAGCAATCGAAATAATCAGCAGTGATATGGGGTCGTATTTTTGCTATTTACTCAACTTTGACGGTGTTTTGGGGAGTTTTAATTTTTCTGGAATACTATTCTCTAAAAACTTCCGGGTCACGATTGACCCGGATTCTTTTTCCCGCGCGATCTGACCCAAATATGGGTCAGGCTGAGCCGGAACGAGATTTTTAAACGGGATTTAAACTTGGATTCTGCGTAATTTGACTTAAGAAATTTTACCACAGAGTCCGGGTCATACTGACCCAGAAGTGGGTCAGGCCCTCAGGGGATCGGATCTGTGTCAATTCTGATCCGGATCCGGGTCAGCTCTGACCCGGAACTTTTCAGAGCGTACCTTTATAACCAGTGATATTTCATATTCACACAAGTCATTTGTTCAAAGTTTATCACAGAAAGAGATCAAAGACATGTGATTACGAAAACTGAGTGGTGTTAGCTTATTCTCACCTTGTTTGAGACTTTGCTGTTTTGTGGTAGTTTCGGCAGTGGTTGGCAGGGCAGATGTTACGGCTGGAATGAAGTAAAGACTTGTAGTCAAAATATTGATGAAGATTTTACCCAAAATTGATTATTTCGATCCAATTTGGGGTCTCCGAATGCTTTTATTTGCCACACTATGACCAATGTATTCAATCAATCAAATTAAATATATTATTTTATCGATACATTTGTCCTTCAGACAGATCCAAATCCATTAATATGCATTGATTGAGGTTGATTGAATATTTATTTTTGGAAGAGTAAATTCCTTTCCAAACTCTAGTTTTTAATTGACACACCATCCAATCAACCTGTAAAAAATATCACATAATATGTATAAAGTGATTGGTGTTAGCTTTTCTCACCGTGTGTGGGACTTTGCTCGTTTTCGGTAACTCCTGCAGTAGTTGGCAGGGCAGATGTAACGGCTGAAATAATGTATAAAAAAACAAACACAATTTTAGTCAAATTATCGATTGTTATTTTTGGAGTACTTTTCTTTCCTGTAGTTTTCAATTAAACCATCATCCACTCAACCTGTGAAAATATCATCAAATTATGGAATACTGAGTGGTGTTAGCTTCATTCTCACCTTGTGTGGGACTTTGAAGTTGTACGGTAACTCTTGCAGTAGTTGGTAGGGCAGATGCAACGTCTGAAATAAAGTAAAAACTTCTAGTCAAAATAATGATGGGGATTTAACCCAAACTTGAATATTTCGATCCAAAGTAGAATCTGTACAAAATGACTCAGAAAAGGGTAAAACTTACGCAGAATCCGAGTTAAAATCAATTTGTTTTTATCCGCTTTCCGGATCAACTGGAACCGGAAATGGGCCAGGCCCCCTGAGACCTCGGGATCTGGGTCAACTCTGACCTTGGAGGTTTTAGAGTGCAGTCTATTGAATCAATTAATTAAAAAATATACTTTGATTAATACATTTGTCCAACAAACTGTGAAAATGTAATGAAATTAGTGAAAACTGGATGCCGTTTATTCAATCAGAAATCGCCCGGGTCAGAATTGATCAGGATTTCGGATACCTGGAAACCAGATCCAATTATAGGTCAGGTTGACCCAGAAATTGATTAAACATTTTGATTCGACTCTGATTCTTCGTCAGTTTGGCACAGATTCCGGGTCATACTGACCCAGAAATCTCTGAAATCTCCTGGGTCAGATTTGATTATGATTCCGGGTTCCAGGAAGCCAAATCCGATTATGGGTCAGGCTGACCTAGAAGATGGTTACAAATTAGGATTTTGATCTTATTTCTGCGTCAGTTTGACACAGATTGGGTCAGGCACTCCAAGTGAAGACTATTTTTAAATTGTGTGGGACTGTCACTGTAGTAGCTTCTACAGTAACTGTTGTAACGGCTGAAATATACCGAAACCATAACTTTAATTTACTGAATGAGCTTTTACCCGAACTTGATTATTTATAATATAGCCCATATGAACGTCCAAATGCGCATGATCGGCGCGCAAAGGATTCTGGGTGAATTCCGAGTCTGAGCCACACCGGCAGCAAATTTATGTTCTGCAACATGCAGCACACGTCGGCTATGGAGTCAACAGTTAAGGGGTAGAACAGCCTATCCCTTAACTGTTGACTCCATAGCCGACGTGTGCTGCAGAAAAAAAAATCGCACACCGACAACCAACATGGCGCGCTGATTTTGAAGCAATGCGATACACAACTGTAAAATCTGGCATAGTTACATGTAAACTACAGCTCGGCGTCCATCTTGGCGGCTTGATTTATTTTTTAATGTACTCGGTTTCTCAAGATGCATTGCGGTATATTTTTCAGATGGCGCTTGTGCTATGGGTTATTGGAGCAGTCGAAATGACCACAGCTATTTGCTCAACTTTGACAGTGTTACAAACATATAGTTATGAGTATTGGTACAGTCAGTTTATAATGAGTGAGCTTTCAGGTTTAAACTTTTTCATTATTATTATATATATGAAAAAATATATTTTAGTAAACAAGTTGTGCTTTGTCCGGGACTAATCCGAGCAGAGAGATACCTACGCATTGACTATCAGAGGAATTTTTTGTATGCATGCGGTTAAAGTTTGTTTGTTTGTTTGTTTGTTTGTTTTATTTCCATTCATACATACATACACTGATTGGTGAATCCAAACGAATCAATACGTGGTAGGAACAAGTCTTTTTTTAAAAGTTTTTAGACATATAATAATAAATAATAAGTGAAACTTGGTATAAAATATTTGTAATATGTTTAGAAAAAGTTGGAAATCTTACAGTTATCAACTTCGGGCAAACATTCGTCAGCGTTGCACTCTTCTACTGTCACTTCGGCGATATCAAGAATTGATCGATTACACTTATTGATCTCCAAGCTGACATACTTGGCTTTCACTGGTTGAGCACACATAAATCCAACCTTGACGCCTTGAACAGACTGTGCCGCGGTTGCCGGTGAGCCACATTGTTGATTCTCTGTATGGTTGAGATTGACTCCTGCACGTACGGTTACGCCAGTGAAACGGTCTTCTGTTTTGACAAATCGACGAAATTTGTTTATTGTCCTTAGGTTTGAAGATAAGTTGGAGTAAGTTATGTCACGGTTCCCTATGAGATGCACTGGCTGTGTTTAGGTTATTAGCGCCACCGTCAAATAGCATGGTGTTTTGGGGTTTTATAAGTTTTTTTTTAACTTGTTAAATGAGGTTTGTATTAAGGGGACACACCGGCTTACTGTTTACCTAATTTAGTGATGTGGAATCACATACAATAATTTTAGATGGTTGTTGTAAAAAAAAATCATCCAAATGTCACGTAATTAACAAAAAATGCGAAAAAACAAAACGCGGTCAAAGGTCAGCGTAAACGCTTTTTCAGCCGTTGCAACTGTCAAGTTTACGTGACATTGTTGTAAGTAGACCGGTGCGCGTATTTTTTTTCACAGGAGAGATGAGGCCACTTTACATAAATAGGCGTGTTTTCTACCGGAATCAGTCTTAGCGCTTGCGCACTTTGCACACTTCGCCATGCATCGTGAAAAAGGTTCGACGTGAAGTACAAACTAGGCTGAGGACATCATTTGTTTGGTGACTGTTTAAAGGTATTGTACAGGGCCTTTAAATGGTGCACCATTGTGCAAATGAACATTATGGTGGTCATTTTGTGGACAGAGGAATTTTGCAGGACTATGAAAAGGGGGTTATACAATTTTTGAGAAGGGTCGATATTTATCTGGGAAAAAAGTGGAACATCTTAAGCCCCAAACCCTTGCTTAAGTTAATACCGTTTAAGGCCAAACGGCAAATGTAGGTCTTAAACTATATAGGAGGAAAAAAGAACATGAAGGATTAGCAGGAAGCAAATCGGAAAGCTTGGAGGACTCACATTTATTTGCCTTGCCCTATGCATGGAGCAATAATAGCTCCGTGCTCTATGTAACATGGAAGGAGGCATGGAGCTAGTATTATAGTGTCAGGACGCAGGAAAATGCGAGAAGTATAGGACAGTTGCTCAAATATCAAATACCCCGTCAAATGCGCCAGTTTCCAAGGTTACATTTTTTACGGAATGGTCAGTTTGGCAAAATCCAGTCATTCCGAACGGTGTATTGACATATCCACAGTGGCCCTCGACCGCTTTTGTCGGGATTGACCCAGAATCTGCAACTGGTTTCAATGTGGATTCTGCCCTTAGGTTCTAATTCAAATAATGTTGCCAACGCTTCATCACATAAATATATATATATATATATATATATATATATATACATATATATATATAATTAATTAATTTTTTTAACATGTAGCTTTACTCAGTTGGATGGGTTTCTCTATATTCTGGCTAAAAAAAGCTAATGCATGGGGTCTATTTTGTAGCCCAAATAGCCCAACGAAGCCGGTGTGTCCCTTTAATTTGTACACACAACACCCGATGCCAAACTGAATGGTCCGCTACCGTAAATAAACTGTTTTGTCATAGCTCTGCTAATGAACATTCTTCAATCATGACTCAGTTTACAATAATAAACAGTTTTTTTTGATGGTTGATGTTACATTATAGAATAGTTTCATTTACCACAGCAATCCGCTCTGGGCGTAACATTGACTCTGCCAATGCAGTGTTCGTCACCCAAGTCCAATAGCCACCATGGATTATTTTCCCAATCTGAGTGAAAAACATGTATGAATATTGACATCAGAAAGACGATCTCAAAATAACTTTAAAATAACTTTATCTTGGAAATAGTGACTATGCAATTGTAAAATTAGTAGCAATGGTGTGGACATTTATTCGGCCAGAGTGAAAATGGAAAGTGTGTGTGTGTGTGTGTACACACAGAAGGGCATATGTGGGGTCCTGACAACAATGGAACAATGGACCCCACAAGGTCATTTCAATAGGAACAATTGGGCCCCACAAGGGAATTCTTCAGAAAAGGGAATAATAGAACAACAATAGCAGTACCCCACATTCCGGATCCGTAAGGATGTGTGTGTGTGTGTGTGTGTGTGTGTGGGGGGGGGGGGGTTAGAAGAAGTGGACTATTAAACGTTTAAGGTTTTTGTTTTGCAAGGAAAACCTTCACAAAACTTACATAATCGCGTTAAAATTGTGGTCAACACGTGCGAAGCTTTTTTCTTCTTCTGTCCCATCACAATCATAATGGCCTGGTTTAAAACTTTTTCTTTGTGTTCCAAAATATTAATGATTTCCACGCTATTTTGTTTCATTGGCTTGATGAGTTGCAACAGTTCGCCTACATATTTATCGAGAAGTTACACAGATATAAAATAAGGGCTTACTAGTTTTACTGTGCGTTTCCGGTTTCCCGTCAATGGCCATTGACGCCACGTATGGATCACCAGCATTTGTGCTCTGTGAAGTTGGCTGTCCAAGTAGAGATACGACTGAAAGAAAATGGGACTTGAGTTTATCACGCTGAAAAAAAATATTCATGTGAAACTCCGGACTATTTTCCCCGCGTAGTATTGTACATGTAAGAGGTCTCTTTACCATTCTCGAGCAAGCAATAAACCAGATATCGCTTCAAAACATACAGTGGATCACAATAAACAATCAAATTTTAAACAAAGAGGTAAATTATTTTGCCTCATATTTTGCCAGACACCATGTATGTGACAGAAATTGATTTCGAATGGTTATAATAAAAAGGGTAAATGGGTAGGCCTAGATCAATCAAAAATTAAATGAATTTTCTGAATTCATTTTTTTTTAAAGGTAGTTCCCTTGGTAACAAATTTAAGATCAAACTTGAATTGAGGCTTATTTGATCTTTTTAAAAGCTCAGATACTTAAAAAAAAATCAGACATCGAGACAAAAGAACAACACATGTTGAATAGGCCTTACATATTGTTTTTTTGTGGGGTAGTGGTGGGTTTGGGGTAACCCACGTACATCACTTAATTGTGTAAAGGGAACAATTCTAAAAGGACATGTTACACCGTCTTAAACTACACCATGCTTGATATGGAAAAGAGGGTATCCCCCAATGTTCCAATGTTCCCAAAACACAATTTTTCTATTGTACAGAAGCCCTTAAGTCCTCTAAAGGATTCCTGAAATTCCAAGCACACAATGAATACACAATAAGTGCGCGTGCACCATGCCCAATATCGAGGACCAAATGTCTGAAACAATTCACGAGCCCCGCCCTCCCCTCCCATAAAAAATAAATAAATAAATACGACAACAAAACAATACAAAAATAAAATAATAATAAATAAATAAGTAATTATAGGAAAAAAAACCAACTTACTTTATGAAATGTGCATAGGTCAGTTGCATGGATGGAAATCAATTTAATCTTGTCAATGCTAATTTAGAAAATACTTAGAATAAAGCAGATCTGGTACCTGAACCTGTCGTGTCTTTTACCATCACCTCAGCGATATGCAACTCAGCCCTTTGAACAAGTGGTCGAGATGGGTCGATATCCAAGCTGACATACTTGGCTGTCACTGATGGATTACAGTTGAATGTAATCACGGCACCATTTTGGGATTGTTCCACAGTGGCCGGCAAGCCACACCGTTGGTTGTCAGTGACAGTCGCATTGAGCCCTGCTCGAGCTACTGCGCCGAAGAATCGCGTTCCTATTATTCAAAAAGGTAAACAAAACATTCATGGTCAAGAAAATTCATGCTGAGCACACATGAATCGCTCTTCTAATATAAAAAAGGAAATCAAACATTCATGTTAAAAACAAAAGTTATATTTAGCACACATTACATTATGGAACAATTTATAATGACCGATAATACACAACAAAACATGTTTGATTAAAGAAGGTGATTTATGCGTTTTCTGTATTTTGGAATGATTTCTTGAACGGAATCACTCAAACTAATTTGACTATTTATCAAATTTCAACAAAATTACAGGGAGGAAAACTTCACATTTATGACCAAATACAAAACACAAAATAAACTGCACGGTTCCAAGAAAAGACCCACAATAAAAAGTGAAATCAACACCACAGCAATGCCTCGGAAAACCAGCGTAAAAACCAATTTGTGTTGTCACGTAAATTTCGTCTCAACATGGTCTTGATGAATGAAGGTTGTTTATTTTTGTTGCTACGCATTGCCATTGTCTTGTTCGTAGTATGACATCACAGTGCTGTTATTATGCGCTTAGGGGCTTTTCGTGAAACTCAAGATTTTTGCCCAGCATGACACTGACTAAAATTTGGTGTTCTTTTTACATTATGAAACTATTTTTTATTGAGTTTTACTCAATTATATGTTATTATTTCACGCTCGTTTACCTTTATATAACAAACGAACAACAATGTTAATTTCGGTGTTATATTATTATTTGTTTTTACTGGGGACCTTGCAGAAGGGTCGAAGCTTTTGTTTCATTGAAGGCTACTGCTCCTCGTGGCATGGTCAGTTCAGCATTAGAAAAACACCTACATGCATGTAAAATATCTCAGAATTACAACAAGATAATTACCACAACAGTCGGTTCTTATTGTAACGTTGATGCTGCCCACTGAGTATTCCGTCTCCAAATCAACCCTCCACCAAGGATGTGGATCAGATTTCCCTGTATTAAATACAAAATGATGTCGTTACAGATTGTAGTACGAATCATGAAAATGTTTGACTTACATCGGGCCCTTTCGATACCAGGTCTAAGGCTCCGTCTATTGTTTAAAAACGTGCGTTTTCCGTACGGGGGCTTTAAACAGGCTGACGAAACCCAAACCCAACCCCACGCCGTGGTTTTGAAAATGGCCAATGTAGCAGTCAATATTCAATTTTCATTGTCCACAGTGTCAAAAGAAACCAATGGGAAAAAAGAACAGGACAAAATCCAAACAAACAAACAAACAAACAAACAAACAAACAAACAAACAAACAAACACCCCAACACCCCCAACAAACAAACAAACACCCCCCCTTGGGGTGAATATATATATACATCGACCTGTTCTTTTCCTAATAATCCCTTCTCTCCACAGACTTGTTCTATAATTACCTCCCTTTCACATTGTTGTATATGTGACTGTTCCCTATTGTTAGCTGCATCACACCCGATGCCTCGTGCCCTTTAACCATGTCCTTTCATGTTTCCCGCTTGGTCCAGTAATCCACCCTTTCACTGACCATCCTTTTGTCCCCACCACATAACTCCGATTGGTTCTTAGCCACCCCACTGTTTGTAAACTAATAACTTTGATTGGCTATAATTTTCCCATCTCTTTCTGGATACCATCCCATTGTTCTTTGCCTCTCTTTTGCTATAAATGGATATGTTTTCGTTTGTGCTTGTTTATGCCTCTGACGAAGGTCCGGTTTGGATCGAAAGCTAAGGCCATCTACCCTACACATTTTATATATCACCGGTCATCAGGATTTTCCTGTCTGCAACTCAGCGGTTTTAACAGACCCCACCAGTCGTAGACAGAAACTTAATTTTCTGTTGTGGTATCCCTTCGTGGTGATCCCTTTGAGTTGCTTGTTCTTTGCTTTTACTCGTTATTACCATATCCATTTTCTCCTTTCCCACTCCTCACCTGCTCGGTGATCCCGGAGCCGCCTATCTTCCCTCGGCTTCTTCTCGGGAAGATAGGCTGCTCCGGGGATCACCTCGGGTGACTAGTTTTACTACGCCACTCGAAGCAGTCAATATTTGTATACTATTACTAGTGACTCGACTGCCGCGCTATTGCAATCAATCTATCGGCCAGAAGAAGTGTGTGTATCGGTTGCTTGCATGCTTTTGAATGAGATGAGTATCAACGTTGGTGGCGCACTTTTTGTCGTCGCGTCCACCCCCCCTGCTTATGACGTAATGTTCGTAAGTCGCCCTCGCAGGATGCAAGAATTTGTATTTTTTTTATACAGAGACACAGTGGGCCTATAAATAACGCATTGTCCTTATATTTTGTTGTTTTTCTTTTACATAATAATCTGGAGAATAAATTTCCCGTATAGTTCAGCTACGTTGCCCAATTTCGACGACCCTTCACAAAAGTATTGCAATAATTTTGAAGCGCCATAAGGTATTTTAACAATTTACTTAGTCATCTTACCAGTTCTGAAGTAAGTTTGAATTTTGCCATCCACAGCCTCGTCTGCTTTATAATGTTCGTAACGGTAAGTGGTGCTCTGTGATGCTGACATTCCAATGACGGACAAATCTACAAAATTGGGAAAAGATTGTCATAAAGATGACGCAGTTTTGATATTTTGGAATTGACATCACAACCTCTTTATCAACCGAAAATATTATTACCCCCCCCTGCGTGGCGCAGTGGCGCTTAAACAGCTTGAATTAAAGGAACACGTTGCCTTCAAATCTCATGAAATTTTACTGTTTGGAGGTGTTCCTTATATTTATTAAGAGTTGTTCTTGCAATAAAACACCTTTAATGTGTTATAATTAGTGAATGGTAATTTAAAAAAAAACAAAAATTGACCTCTGACCCCCGAGACATGTCCCGCGAAATGTATACGTTTTTCAAGCCGTCAATACGATCGTCGATGCAATAACAGTAACGGGTACCAGACCTTCTTACACCACACAACGCATCGGTGTATAGGTTGGCACCGCTAAAATCATACACTGCACGAGAACCCTGTCTTCGTGTCGTCTTCTGTACTGCAGCATGCAGGGGGAGGTCTATGGGTGGTATGGCCGCGGGGTTTTGCTGCTGCTGGTACGGGGACTTTCTAATTAATTATTTAACGTATGTTTTTTCTTTCTTTTTTCATTCATTTATTAACTGGATATTTATTGGAATACAATAAACAGATGGTAATCGTAACATTTTTAATAAAATAATTGCTCAGTCGTAGTTCAACAGCTGCGACTGGAAATAAGACTAATAGAATTTGTCCGCCATTTATGGGAGTCAAAATCTTGACTCTCGTAAATGGCGGAGCGTTTTGTTTCGCGAAAGTTATCAAAAGCGAAGCATTTCTAAGGCACGTTTGTGTGGATCATTATATGCTACTTTTTAAACATCTTTCTGACCGTGCTCATTATACATCGAACGCTTTTTATAGCCCAACAGCGCCCAACAGCGCCCAACAGCGCCCAACAGCGCCCAACAGCGCCCAACAGCGCCCAACAGCGCCCAACAGCGCCCAACAGCGCCCAACAGCGCCCAACAGCGCCCAACAGCGCCCAACAGCGCCCAACAGCGCCCAACAGCGCCCAACAGCGCCCAACCCGAAGGCAACGTGTTCCTTTAAAACGGCAACAAGTGACTTTTATATCAAGTCATAAACCTAGATAGCCAAGTTAGTAGCCCCTCGACCTGCAACTGCCAAGCATCCAGAGATCAAATCCAAGTTTACGGCAGTAGAGGGATCGCCTCAAAGGCAGGGTAAACTCTTGAGAAAAACAATCTCCTGTTTTTCAATCGATTACATATTTAACATGTTCATGAGGATCTTATTGTCAGAATAAGATAAGCCGTCAAGGTAAAGCAAACAGCGCGCAGCCAGAATTGAATATATCGACTGCCAGAGGCGCTCATAATATATTTACATGACTGACAGTGCATCGTGTATCTGCCACTAAAGGTTGTTTTTTCGTTCACTAGGAACAAAGGTAGATAAACAATCAGAAAGATCAGACCTCGAAGTGAGCGTTTGTTCTGGGCCCATTTTCATAGAGCTGCAAAAAGCAGATTTGTGTTTCAGTGTAAAAATGTTGCCCAATTGTGACCTGGGTGTTTGTTTTCCAGCTTGAGTTATTTTGGATGACCTAGGCCCTGAAATGAAAGGTCCTATTTGCTGAGAGGTATAGGGACATTTTTCAAGATTGATGCTCGGACGTTTTGAAAATGACACCTGTGTAGGGGTGTTTCTACTTGGAGGGAGAACAACTCGACGGGCCCAGGGACTCCCCATATAAAATTGAGCAGAGAATAAAAGTTCAAGAGCCAATTAATAATTTCCATTTCAAGTTAAAAGCTGTGAGACTTAAAGTATTTTTCGTGTATTTTTGAATATTTAGCATTTTGCACTGTGTGCTATGGGAGATTATTTGGTAGGGTGCACCCTGTATATCGATTACATATTTAACATGTTCATGATGATCTTATTGAAACGCAAGCGGTTGTCAGAGTAAGATAAGCCGTCAAGGTAAAGCAAACGGCGCACAGCCAGAATTGAATAGATCGACTGCCACGCGCTCATAATATCTTTACATGACTGACAGTGCATCGTTTATCTGCCAATTATTATAGGCTGTTTTTTCTTTCACTAGGAACAAAGGTAGATAAACAACCAGAAAGATCAGACCTCGAAGTGAGCGTTTGTTCTGGGCCCATTTTCATAGAGCTGCAAAAAGCACAAAAAGTACCTAAAAGCATAACAAACTTGTGTCGACCAGAATAAGGTTAGCAGCCAAAATGAAATGTCCAATGTGCAATCTGTGACTTGGACGTATAAAGTGCTACAAATTGAGAAACAATTCGTCATAGAGACGTTATTTATATCATCAGAAGTTTACGGCATACGGGCACAAAGACTTTAAGGGGGAATCAAATATTAGGATGTTTCAGTATATATTCTGGAAGTGTTGAGATTTTACCGAACATAACACACGCTCTTGAGATTTCATTTATTGAAAAAAAGATTAATATAAAAAAGGCATGTCTTCAATTAAAAGGACAGAGATATCTATTGGGTCCCGCTAGATGAGTTAGTTTTAAATAGAGCGGTTTGTACACCTAAATATTTGGACTTGTAAGATATTACGTAGTCATAATGTCACTTCATCCCTGGTCTCTTCATTATGCAATGTTGACGAAGTGATGACGGTTTACACAATGAACACGTAACAAAAAACTCGTAATGCAGATCAATGTAGGCCAAACGATGTCGTGTTTTTATGGCGTTTGTATTGCAAATTGGTGAACTCCCAAAACGCTTCACGTTTAAAACATTCAACTTCATTAAACATGCATTAAAATAGACAATCATAAAAACCTGACTTTATTTTAGGTTTTCAAGAAATTAAAATTATAGCCTGTTCTTAAGCCTACAGGCCTACACCCCAATCCTTCCATTTAAAATCACTTCTGCCAAGCATCCAGAGATCACATCCAAGTTTACGGCAGTAGAGGGATCGCCTCAAAGGCAGGGTAAACTCTTGAGAAAAACAATCTCCTGTTTTTCAGGGTGCACCCCACCAAATAGGAGAACGGAGCATCGAGCTCATTAATTTTTTGTAGGCTCTCAAAATATTCTATATTAGACAGATTTGAGAGCCCCGAGAAAGTGTTTCAGTGTAAAAATGTTGCCCAATTGTGACCTGGGTGTTTGTTTTCCAGCTTGAGGTATTTTGGATGACCTAGGCCCTGAAATAAAAGGTCCTATTTGCTGAGAGGTGTAGGGACATTTTTCAAGATTGATGCTCGGACGTTTTGAAAATGACACCTGTGTAGGGTGTGTTTCTACTTGGAGGGAGAACAACTCGACGGGCCCAGGGACTCCCCATATAAAATTGAGCAGAGAATAAAAGTTCAAGAGCCAATTAATAATTTCCCTTTCAAGTTAAAAGCTGTGAGACTTAAAGTATTTTTCGTGTATTTTTGAATATTTAGCATTTTGCACTGTGTGCTATGGGAGATTGTTTGGTGGGGTGCACCCTGTATATCGATTACATATTTAACATGTTCATGATGATCTTATTGAAACGCAAGCGGTTGTCAGAGTAAGACAAGCCGCCAAGGTAAAGCAAACAGCGCACAGCCAGAATTGAATAGATCGACTGCCACGCGCTCATAATATCTTTACATGACTGACAGTGCATCGTTTATCTGCCAATCATTATAGGCTGTTTTGCGTTCACTAGGAACAAAGGTAGATAAACAAACAGAAAGATCAGACCTCGAAGTGAGCGTTTGTTCTGGGCCCATTTTCATAGAGCTGCAAAAAGCACAAAAAGTACCTAAAAGCATAACAAACTTGTGTCGACCAGAATAAGGTTAGCAGCCAAAATGAAATGTCCAATGTACAATCTGTGACTTGGACGTAAAGTGCTACAAATTGAGAAACAATTCGTCATAGAGACGTTATTTATATCATCAGAAGTATACGGCATACGGGCACAAAGACATTTTGGGGGAATCAAATATTAGGATGTTTCAGTATATGTTCTGGAAGTGTTGAGATTTTACCGAACATAACGCACGCTCTTGAGATTTCATCCAATGAAAAAAAAATTAATATAAAAAAGGCATGTCTTCAATTAAAAGGACAGAGATATCTATTGGGTCCAGCTAGATGAGTTAATTTTAATAATGGCGGTTTGTACACCTAAATATTTGGACTTGTAAGATATTATGTAGTCATAATATCACTTCATCCCTGGTCTCTGCATTATGCAATGTTGACGAAGTGATGACGGTTTACACAATGAACACGTGACAAAAAACTCGTGATGCAGATCAATGTAGGCCAAACGATGTCGTGTTTTTATATCGTTTGTACTGCAAATTGGTGAACTCCCAAAACGCTTCACGTTTAAAACATTCAACTTCATTAAACATGCATTAAAATAGACAATCATAAAAACCTGACTTTATTGTAGGTTTTCAAGAAATTAAAATTATAGCATGTTCTTAAGCCTACAGGCCTACACCCCAATCCTTCCATTTAAACACTTCCGCGTTCTTGGAGAGACCAAAGTGTGTTTCCATCGGAACGACCGTTTAAATTTACACACAAACACACAACCTCACGGATTGGTTTTGTGGGGAAGTTCTATATCTTTGAGGGAGCCAGTCAGAAGCCCTTGGACCTGTAACTGCCGCATATCCAGAGATTACATCCAAGTTTAATGCAGCAGAGGGATCGCCTCAAAGGCAGGGTAAACTTTGAGTAATTACTGCACAAGTCAATGAAATGAAAACAAAAACCTACTTGGTAGAGCGCACTGGATGGTTGTTGATATTATAAAAAATACTCTTAGCAACGACCCCCTTCGAAGTAATGTTGTTTTTGAGAAAGAGGAAAATTTTCATCCAAATTTGAATCTGATAAAGGCTTCGGGCGTGAAACTTTTTTTCAGGCATATGATAGAGTGTTTTTTCTTTCAAATTCGATGACCTGTTGAGCCAAAAAAATTGTCTGGTGTTTTATGCCTAATATTTGGATACACAAAGTGAGGATACTGGTCTTTGACAATTACCAAAAGTACACCCTGCCTTTAAGGTGTTGTAACTTTTTATTTCAAATATCAAGCAATAAACCACAAGGGAAACTGACCGGGAAAAACTTTGCATACTTTTGGGCTGAAGGAAGAAAATTGGACTAGTGCGGGACTAGAGCGTGTAGTGTTATTATCCTGTATATTGTAACCAAGAAAAAGAGACCTTCAAAATCGTCATTTGCACAGCTGTTCCAAAACTTACAAATATATCGAATGAATACATGCAATCACAAATATGACAGATGATAAGTCCATAAGTAGTTTTGGTACCTACCGCTAAAAGGACTTTATTTAAGTTCTTTGGGGAACAAGTACGACAATCGATAACAAAAATCATCTATCTTGAATGGGCTACCATCATTAATATGCATGGCTTATTCAGGAGTAAGTAAGTGTGCATGCGCGGGTGTCAATAGTTCGAGGAAAAAAGATCTCGCAAGCGGGACTTGAACCTACGACCTCCGGATTAATGTACCGGCGCTCTACCAACTGAGCTATCTAGCCCTATGTTGGCGGTCTCCTTTTGAAATCAGTCAACTTTCAAGTATTTACAATCTGTAATCATACGGGCTTAATATGTATTGATCTTGTTCTGAAAGAGAGAGCGTTTAAAAAAAAACCTCATTGTTGTGAAAGTTTATCGAGAAAACATTGAAATGCCCCCCCCCCCCCATTCTATAAAAAAAAAAATATTGCCGTGAACCCATGGTGTGTCGTGGCAGAGCGGTCAATCGCTCTGGACTCAATCTCTGGTGTTTCTGATGTGCAGAGTGTGGGTTCAAGTTCCACCTTTGACACTTGACATTAATTGCTTCGTAAAGCTGAAGGTGTTGTGTGTTTTTTATGCACGTAAAAGAGAAGGGATTTGCCCCGGTGTTTATGGCATAGTTGGCTTCCGCGCCTTGTAAACCGTAAGGTGCATACACAGGGGCGGATCCAGGATTTTTTTTAACCGGGGGGCAACCAGGATTTAAATTTAGAGGGTAAACAAAAATGGGTGGGGTCCAGGGGCCGGCCTTACGGCGCTCTGAGCCTTTGGCGTTCTGTGGGGTTAAAAATCAAGCCTCCATGTGCATAAAAAAGAGAAATAGACACACTTTTATAGGAAATCAGATTCATATAAATCTTCTAAATTTACTGGAAAATTTTCTGTAACATCGATAGTGGGGGTCCAGGGGTGAAGCCCTGGTGGGGGTCAAGGGAGCGAAGCCCCCGGAAGCCCTGAGCAAATTGTTAAATAAATATATTTTTGAACATAACTCTGCATACCTGTGGTGAAACAAAATGGCCTTTGGGTTGTGAAAAAAATGCTACAAGAACCGCGTATTATTATGAACTATTGTTCTATAGACTGTCATTCGAATTTATATAGCATTACAATTATTTAAACTTAAAGGTGTTATTTTTATTAGCGATGCAAAATCGGCAATCAATAGAGCAGAGGAAGCGCAACTAGAGATTTTTACAAAAAGCTGCTGCAACATTAAATGCTGCTTATGCAAGTATATATTATTACTTCTTGTCAGGCACACAAAGTACTATAAAAAGGCTCCTAACAATTGTCACGTATTTCAGCTTGAGATAATGTTTTCTTGTTCCTATGCAGAATTTAACCTTCCTATTTTTGTGTTTACTTATGAATTGCAGAAAACATAATAAACTTCCCCGGTCATTATTTTCGAAAACAATTTTGCACATTAATTGCTTACGCCCTTACGCGTATTGGTGTGTTGTGGCCGAGCGGATAAGAGCACCGGATTCAAGCTCTGATGTTTCTGTTCAGCAGAGTGTGGGTTCGAGTCCCGGTCATGACACTTGTGTCCTTAAGCAAGACACTTA
This sequence comes from Pycnopodia helianthoides, assembly GCA_032158295.1. Lineage (NCBI taxonomy): Eukaryota > Metazoa > Echinodermata > Asteroidea > Forcipulatida > Asteriidae > Pycnopodia > Pycnopodia helianthoides. The sequence goes on from CM063264.1 coordinate 12,601,028, forward strand.
ACCATTATTGCTTCGTCCTTCGGATGGGACGTAAAGCCGTTGGTCCCGTGTGTTGTGTAATGCACGTAAAAGAACCCAGTGCACTTATCAAAAAGAGAAGGGGTTCGTCCCGGTGTTCCTGGTTTGATTGGCTGCATATTGCGCCACAGCACCTTGTAAACCATTACATGGTGCTATGTAAAGGAATAGGTCTAATACTTCAAAACGTATCTCCACAATACCTCGCAGGAAAATACTGAATGTTGAAGCGACTTGAGCGTCACTGAGTAAAGGATACGAGCGCTATATAATGAAGCCACCATTATTATTTCGTTAACTTTTCGTTACGTCCTTCCGGACACACGACGACCTCTCAACACCAAACCAAATTTATCCAAACCCAACAAAAAAAGGTAAAAAAAAAAAAAAAATTAAAACGATTGGAGGTTCATTTCCAAATCATTTGTTTCTTGATAAAAATGATTCCTGATATAAAAAAAAAGGAAAAATAAATAAAATACATTGAATATATGACAAAAAACTATAATAAGAAAAAGCGGAATCGAAGGAAAATTTTCACGACACGTGAATGGCGACCCGAAAATGTTATCACGACCAGCTTGCAGTGGAAAGATACATTTACATTACATTACATTTACCAAAAATGTTCTCTCTTTCTCTCTAAAAAAAACCTACAAAAACCTCTAGACATAACGGAGTTTGTCAAAATTGTTATTGAACCATTCATTTGTGCTTGTTTTCGATGCCATTTTTTTTTGGGGGGGGAGCACAAGGGGCCGGAGTTCTCCCGCCCCTTCCCCCTCCCCCTATGTACTCCACTGAATATCCGTACTTTAATTGAACAAACATTTACATGAAATATAAAATCGGTTAAAGTTTAAACTCAATCGGTCATCGGTGTCACAAGGAAATAGTACAACAAAATCATTATAATGTTGTCCCTTTTTTCAAACATCGGGTTTGGGTCTCATGAGTTCAAGACTAATGGTTTTACTATTTTTTTCAAAAACTGTAACTGTAAACTAATAGGGAAGTTTTCCACATTGACCGACTTAATGCTATTTAATTTTTTTTTTTACAAATCTGTGAACATTTATATTAATATTTTACCAATGTTGTACACACACTTGAAATTCCAATGCTTGCTTTGTTCTCAATATTTGATATCTTTTCGTATCATTGGTAAATGAATTTGATTGATGACTTACCAGTTAGTTCGGCGTTCACATGTTGAAAGCTGTACAACTCAAACACCAAGAACAACGCAAAAATCTTCCCTGAACTCAAAAGAAGACGAACAATCTGGTTTCCAATCGATGCCATTCTCAGAGAGACCGCAAGAAAAATGCAATCACACGCAAAATGAACACTGTCCACACTCGCTCTTTGGTATGCGCGCACGGTCCACAAAATTGCCATAGAAACTGGATGTTTACGCAAAGATGACGTGACGCGTCTGAGTAATTTTTGTATAAGCGATCATTGTTGCCCTTTTCTAGTCTATTTGCTGTGTTTGTTTAAATTTAAGAGCCACTTGTGGCAACTAATGCTTTATTTTGTCTTTGGCAAAGTAACAAAAACCAAATAAGATATTTTTTCCGGCCGGGGGGTGGGGACGACACCACAAAATAATAATATAGACTCAGGTAGACGGTTAATTTGCAATATCTATCTATTCCAATTTTTGAGAGGAAAAATGTAGAAGTGCAAAAAATGTAAACAATTTGTGTGCAAATAAACAAATCTTACTCGTGAAAGTGTACGTTACGGAGCTCCCTGAGTGACATGATACCATTAGTCGTGATAACGAGAGAGCTCGTGTCATTACATAGCGTTATTTACCATCAAATCTCGCCAAGACGATATACTGGCCCTAAGGCCATGTTCGAATTTGCGGCTACGGCTACAGCTATGACTGTTGCTAAGTGTGTTGGTTGGACGTCTTATATTCTATAATGAAGCGGCTATCAAGCCCAAGCCGTAGCGGTATCCGCCTATTCGGACATGGCCTAACAAGTCGACATAATGATTGCTAATTTACACTCTAAAAACACCCAGACCAAAATTGACCCGGATTCTGGGTCCCGAATGGCCTGACACTTTTCTAGGTCAGTATGACTAGAAACCTTAGTCAGAGTGACCCAGAAATAAGTCAAACTGACGCAGAATCCGAGTTAAAAATCCCTTTTTAAACAGTTTCCGGGTCGGCCTGACCCAGAAATTGGTTAGGTGCCCTGTTCAGTTGAGACCTCGGGGTTTTCAGAGTGTAAAACACCAAGACGTCTTGCTGAAAAAATAGGTAGACTGAACGTATTGTTTATATCTCTTCAAGATGACTAAAAGAAAACACGCCTTGGTGGGAGTTTTGACTTCTCAATGTTACTAACTCATCTTAGCTAAACACTCTAAAAACTCTCGGGTCAGAATTGAGGCTGATTCTGGGTCCCAGGGGGCCTGACCCAGTTGTGGGTCAAGCTTGCCCTGAAAGCGGTCAAAAAAGAGAGGAAGATTTTTTGGAGCGTAGATCAATGATCACATTAAGTCAACTTCATTCAGAAGGTCTGAATAGTGACAGTCTAGGAATTCCGTAGTAACACCCGTACCAGCCACGTACCTACAAAAAGGATCCCCAAATTGAATGGACCATGCAAGTCTCGCGAGAATTCGATCATTTTTTGAACCACTTTGGTCCCATGTACTTTAACGCATTAAGGAAACAAACTGGAGCACTTTAACGGATCATAATGTTCGAATGTGTACGAGACTTGCACAGTGTATAGGTCTACTCCCTTCTCCTCAAAGAATAAAACCCAATAAAAAACATCTACAATAAAATTTAACACTGAAATAAATAAATAAGTCATCAAAAAAAATTTGTTTGGTGCCAATTTCAACAAATACTCATTCAATTTAACACCTGCACATTCAGTTTCGTTTGTAAATGACAATGTAGACTTGAATGTCTGTATAAATGAAACAGAATGACTGAATCGAACCTGAATGAGAAATACGAATTCCTGTGTGCACAAAAACGAGTTTGAATGCAATATTTGCTCAAAAGAAACCCTTTGAATGAATTAGGGAAACATGCTCAAATTGCAATATTCGTTAATGTTGCTGAAAATGACCGTGAAAACATATATTATTAAGTAAGTAAATAATTAATTAAACATAGATAAATTCCCCCTAAATCCCTAATTATTGAATTAAGACAAAATACAAAATTAAGAGGAGATTGAATAAATTTCAATATAATTAAAAATCAAAAGACCATAATTATGCACATTCACCATCTTTAAAATGTACCGCAATGCAACTTGGGAAACCGAGTACAGTCACAAAATAAATCATGGTGCCAATAATGGATGCCATGATGTAGTTTTAAATACATGTAACTCTGGCAGGTTTTATAGTTGTGTACCGCAGTGCTTCAAAATCAGCGCCATGATGGTTGCCGGTGTTGCTCGGACTCGGATTTCACCCAGAATCCTTTGCACGCCGATCATGCGCATTGGGACATGCATATGGGCTATTAGAATAAGATTAAGAGTCTACGTAAGACAACAAATTACACAAACTGTACAATATGACAAAGCCACTTTTATCAATCCGATTCATGGGCGTACGTATAGTCTCTTTGGTTAAGGGGGCAGAGAGGCATGATTTGCCTGAAATTTTAAAACATAAGTACAAATTTCTAATACCGGGTGTAAAAGTATATTTTACTTTCTTTTTCCTTTTTGGTTTTTCCCCTTCTTGCTGTGCCCGAATTTACCCTATTGTTTAGCCCAAACTTAGGAGGGCAGTTGCCCCCTGCCCCCTGGGTCGTACGCCTATGATCTGACTGCAGCTAAATACGTATCAAGTTTCACAATGTGTTAATCATCTCGGGTATTATATTATCTCCTTTTCAGTTCAACAATTTCCAACGCTCTCAGTGGCATAATCTTTACACAGAAGACGACCACAACCCACTGGTCGAAACGTCGAGAAAACAAACCGGCTTTTCTCAGATGTAACTTTCTAAAAATAGTTAATCACGAAGTGGTACCACCGCAAACCTTTTTCTAATAAAAACATTTACTACCGCCATGCATAGTTTAAAGTCTAACCAAACTTACACACAATTCGTCACCGACGCCATAAACTGACACTCGGGGTGCAAAACCGCTTTTGTTTCTCCAGTTTGTTTTACATGTTTAAACAATGTTCATCGAGGGCTACAATTTCATAAGGTTAAAACGCTTCAGGAGCTTTACTTTTTTAATTATGATAATTAAGTACTGCAACTTTTGCACCACAAGTGACAATTTTCGTTTCCACGAACTGACACCAAGGTTTAATTTACCATTATACCATATGGCGCGCACCAACCTTTAAATGTGAACATAAACGTTTTCAACCTTGTGAGTAGCACCCGCGCTGACCTACAACTCCACAAACTGACAAACACACAGCAGTGTTGTTACAATGGATGGTGTCATTTCGTGAAAACGAAAAATTTATGTTTTGCGTTAAAGGCAAAGTATACCTTTAGTTTTTGAGACCGTTCGCTTATTTTAGTCCCTTATAAATGTAGATTTATACACAATAAAACTAACTTGTGAAAATTTCATTTCAAAAGGTGGTAGCATTTTTGAGATATCGCCAAAAGGCTGCAGCGGTTATGCCCACGCATGAAGAATAATCCCTATTATAGGAATACACAATCTGTGAAACGTTTCTCAGATTCAAATTTTCGGGGATAAAAACTGACATTTTGTTCCATATCCACATTATTTTAAATTGAAATATTTCTCAAAATGCTTTATACTATCGAAAGTTGCTGTACTTCTAACCAAGTAAGTTGCCATACATTTTTAGAGTGATCACCAATCGTATACCTTCCCTTTAATTGTCTTCGCCACGAACTGACAGAAACTGTTTTACTTTATTGCTTATTAAAGCACCATACATACGAAGTTCAAATCTTCAAGTTTCTACTGTCAGAAAACTAGTTAAAAATACCCTGAAATTTTGCAGGAAAGCTTGATTTTGAAAAGAGTTAAACTTTAAAAGCCATTTTCTTGGATTTCTATGTTTTTACTTGTATCTACGTGTGTGTCAGTGCGTGGCGCAAGTGACGAACTGAACATAAGTTATAACTATTGAATATAGGCTATAAAATACAAGCTATAAACTAAATATTGAAAATCGCCCAACAATTGTAATTTAAAACTCTTAAGTGCGGGAGTAACCCCAAGAATTACACAAATGCAGGAAAGTTCCACTAGTTACTGGCTCCCCAGTAAACAATAAAGTTGGATTGGCAGGGGAGGGGTGTTGGAGACCTCAGAACATAGCGCAGGCTGTCAGCAAAACATTTGGAAACGTGTTACAAAAAAAGATGGCTCCACTTTTTCAGAGGGTTTTTAGATCTGTTTGTCTGTACAATTGATGTCAAACAAACAAACAACTTTGGGACCTGATCCACCACTTAGATTTGTGAAGTGGTCCAGTCTAGGATATCAATGACTTAGGCTCCACAGGACATTGTATTTTGGAGAAAACAGTGAAATAATTAAATGTGCCATGACTTTGTGTTACCAGAGCTCACTTAAGGGTTTTAAATGGCAATAAGTATGTTAAACATTTATATTATATCTATGACTAAAATAGTTAAGTAACATTAAGAAAAACGTATGCCAGCTGTGGCGCTGGTGTGGCTGGAGATTATGTCCCCCGGGAGTATCTCTCCCTCCATGAAGCGAATTGATAAGAAACTTCGTCTGATAGCGCCCTCTTTTTGAAACAACTTCCTTCAGCCCACATTAATTTACCTTACGGGGAACACACACACCGGGGGACAAAATCCCTTATGACGCCCAAGTATATCCGGGCGTCATACGGGCGTGCGGCAGATACGCCCGCGTGTAACGCATTGACATACCAGTAAGATATGCGCAATGCAAAGTATAATCTCTAAACTGGGCCAAATTTCAGAGAGCTGCTTAAGCACAACGAGTTAGAGTAGCTAAGCACAGCAAAACTGTGCTTACAAAAGAATAAGGTTATCAACCTAACTACCATGTCACATGTGCAATTTGTGACTGGTTTCCTGCTTATTCTTGCTTAGCGGAAAATTGTTAAGCAATATTATACGCTTAAGCAGCTCTATGAAATCGCCCAATTTCACAGAGCTGCTTAAGCAAAAAAAAGTAGCGAAGCACAATAAAATGATGCTTACCATAATTAGGTTACAAGTCGAAATACCATGTCACATGCACCATTTCTGACTGGTATACTGCTAATTTTCGCTAAGCGCAAAATTTGTAAGCAACATTGTCTGCTGAAGCAGCTCTATGAAATTGGGCCCAGGAGCACACCCAATCCCTCCCCCTGCATAAGTTTAGTTTTGTATTGACGGCCGGAGAGTAAAATAAACAAGTACTCTTAAGACTCATAATTAGGAAAATTAAGGATAATTGCGGCATCACCTTGTGGTAAAATCACTCTTTTGAGTTTGTGTGGTTCCGATGAAACCGGTGGACTCAACGTTTCGGACAGTACGAGTACCCAAAAGAGAGATGTTACCACTTATGGTTATACCGCAAATACCCTTACAGACTTATTGTATTTCCCTCTTGCAAACCTTCACGTCTTATTCATAATTAGGGTACAAGATGATTGATTTGATTTAGCATACAGTCACTTTATATTCTAATAAGTTGATAAATGTTTAATTCCCCCCACATAGGATATTCATAATGACTGTTTATGAAGCGAGGGGAAAAAGCAACGGCCCGGTTGAAAAATGTATTCCGTATTGTGACCACCAACTTCTCGTGTCGAGGACTTAAAATGTGTCTAAAATGTCACCATCAGAATCTACGCACACGCTTGCACTATCGTACTGTGTCCAATGGTCCTTTATTATTAGTAGTATTTTGTTTAAATAATATCATGTGGTTATTTTGGGGTGAACACAATCCCTTTCAAATTGTCTGAACCATCGGATAGAAATTATTAGCTTCAATATAACAAATTTCAACCCGTCAAGCCATCTTGAAGCCATCTGGCAAAGATTTGATTGTGTGTGTTTTTTACCAGGAGTGGCAGTTAGCCTTAGGCTAAGACATTTGTTTGCGGTTCCTTTTGGCATTGTAAAATGGGCTGTCGTTGATGGAATTAAGTCAAATAATTAACCTGGGGAAATTTTTTATTTTCCATGGTATTTGGCAAGGTCTCAATAGGGACCTTGACATTTTTTAGATTTGTCAACTGATTTTTTGACGGAATAAATTTGTTTACAAACGGCTTGTGGAGAGACTAGATCCGATGGCTTCACCGAATGCGAAAAAGCTATTGGCACTGTCTCCCCCCATCACACTTACTAAACAAGAGCATTGATTCCTGTCAACTTATTCAATGCTGAATTAGCTTTGTCCAATAAATAAAACCGCCCCCGTTAATTCTTACAAATCGAAAGCTCAGAGAAACATTTCGCCAATTCATAGATGTAGAAGTCTTTGTCAGGTTTCAGGATAATTTCGTCGAGAAGTTTGTAGAGATGACATTTGCCTGTTCTCGGTGCAAAGTCAAAGATGTAGCAGATATCATGTACGACGCAGTGCGCGGCACACGTTTTAAGATTCCAAGCTTTCAGAGTTGATAAAGGGTCAGGGTTACCAATGTAGTTACCTTTGTATATGCGGTTGTAGTAACCTGACTTGAACTCGGGGTAATCGACTACTGAAAAAAAGCAAATTAAATTGTGACAGTTTTAAAACCTTCTCGCGTAAGTTCGTTGAAAAGTCTAATTAATGTATCATAATGGTTTCCAGTTAAAGCCGCTTTTATAAAAGCGCCCTCACACGATTTTTTGAGGAGCAACGTTCCTATTATCGTTTTTGGTTTTCGGTTTTGTTGTTTTGCAAAACCACGCTGATTGGTCACTGTATTTCCACATGAACATCGAATCCATCCACGTTTAGCGAGGTGACAGTGGGTACCAACCGCATCTCTGGCTGCAGCATTCGCGAACCGTAACCAACTTTCAGAAATCTGACTCAACTTTAGCTTTTCTTGACTTGTAATCAACGTAACGGGGACATTTAAAGGCAAAGTGTACCTTTGGTTTTTGGAACCGCTCGATTGTTTTAATCCTATATAAATGTAGATATAGACAATAAAACTAACCTGTGAAAGTATAATTTCAAAAGGTGGTAGCGTTGTGGAAATATTGCCGCAATTGGAATACACAATCTGAGAAACGTTTCTGATAGAAACGCTTCTCAGATGCATTTTTTTTTCAGATAAAAACTGATATATTTTCATAACCCCATTACTCCGAAGTAAAATGATTCTCAAAATGCTTTATACAATCGAGAGCTGCTGTACTTCTAACCAAGTAAGTTTTTATTGCCATTCATTTCAAGAGTGATTGCCAAACGTATACCTTCCCTTTAAGACGAAATAATTTCGCAGGATGCTTTGTTAATACTACCATTGCCATCTTTATATCAAGTAAGCGTCTTACAAAATTTATTTTAAATTCTGAGATTGAATTTTGTGTTTATTTATTCAAAAAATATTGTTTAGTGGTCTGATTTTTCGACCCAAGCCGAGTCTTTTTCGAATTATTTTCGAGGTCATTAATACCAAACGATGACCTTACCTAAGCCATTGCGTAATACGTTTGTACCAATTATGTACATGTAGGTCGACATGACTTTTCTATTCGACGTTGTTAACACATCACTGTTAAAAAGTAAAAAGTGGATTGCGTTGAAGTATTTTCTTACCCTTTTGGGAGCTTTGTTCCTCCCTTGTAGTAGCTTCTTCAGTAATAGTTGGGGCATCTGTAACGGCTGAAATAAACCAGGTTCTTATCATCAAATGATGGAGATTTCAACCCAACTTGATTATTCAAATCGGAGCAATCGAAATAATCAGCAGTGATATGGGGTCGTCTTTTTGCTATTTACTCAACTTTGACGGTGTTTTGGGCAGTTTTAATTTTTCTGGAAAACTATTCTCTAAAAACTTCAGGGTCACGCTTGACTCGGATTCTTTTTCCCGCGCGATCTGACCCAAATATGGGTCAGGCTGAGCCGGAACGAGATTTTTAAACGGGATTTAAACTTGGATTCTGCGTAATTTGACTTAAGTAATTTTACCACAGAGTCCGGGTCATACTGACCCAGAAGTGGGTCAGGCCCTCAGGGGATCGGATCTGTGTCAATTCTGATCCGGATCCGGGTCAGCTCTGACCCGGAACTTTTCAGAGCGTACCTTTATAACCAGTGATATTTCATATTCACACAAGTCATTTGTTCAAAGTTTATCACAGAAAGAGATCAAAAACATGTGATTACGAAAACTGAGTGGTGTTAGCTTATTCTCACCTTGTTTGAGACTTTGCTGTTTTGTGGTAGTTTCGGCAGTGGTTGGCAGGGCAGATGTTACGGCTGGAATGAAGTAAAGACTTGTAGTCAAAATATTGATGAAGATTTTACCTAAAATTGATTATTTCGATCCAATTTGGGGTCTCCGAACGCTTTTATTTGCCACACTATGACCAATTTATTCAATCAATCAAATTAAATATATTATTTTATCGATACATTTGTCCTTCAAACAGATCCAAATCCTCTAATGTGCATTGGTTGAGGTTGATTGAATATTTGTTTTTGGAAGAGTAAATTCCTTTCCAAACTCTAGTTTTTAATTGACACGCCATCCAATCAACCTGTAAAAAATATCACATAATATGTGAAAAGTGAGTGGTGTTAGCTTATTCTCACCTTGTGTGGGACTCTGCTCGTTTTCGGTAACTCCTGCAGTAGTTGGCAGGGCAGATGTAACGGCTGAAATAATGTATGAAAAAACAAACACAATTTTAGTCAAATTATCGATTGTTATTTTTGGAGTACTTTTCTTTCCTGTAGTTTTCAATTAAAACATCATCCTATCAACCTGTGAAAATATCACAAAATTTGTGAAAAGTGAGTGGTGTTAGCTTATTCTCACAGTGTGTGGGACTTTGCTCGTTTTCGGTAACTCCTAAAGTAGTTGGCAGGGCAGTTGTAACGGCTAACATAAATAAAAAAATAAAAAAATAGTCAAATTATCGACTGATCTTTTTTGGAGTACTTTTCTTTCCTGTAGTTTTCAATTAAAACATCCAATCAACCTGTGAAAATGTCAACAAAATAGTGAAAACTGGGTGGTGTTAGCTTACCCAAACTTGGTTATTTTTATAGCCCATATGCACGTCCAAATGCGCAAGAGCGGCGCGCTAAGGATTCTGGTTGAAATCCGTGTCCGAGCCACACCGGCAACCATCATGGCGCGCTGATTTTGAAGCAATGAGATACACATATAAAACCTGGGCCCAATTTCACAGAGCTGCTTAAGCACAAAAAGTAGCTATAAAGCACAACAAAATTATGTTTACCGAAATAAGGTACCAGCCAAACTACCATATCACATGTACATTTTGTGACTGGTATCCTGTTCATTTCTGCTTAGCAGGCAATTGTTAAGCAATATTTTCTGCTTAAGCAGCTCTATGAAATTGGGCCCTGGCATATAGTTGTAGACTACAGCTCGGCACATTCCAATGTATTAAAAGACTACGCGCACGCCACACTCAAGGTTTGTGTCGATTCGTGAAAACGAAGATTGCCACAAAGTTCGTTCAATGACGAAATAAAGGATTTCGAACCATGGTTCGAGCTGGCCAAGTGAGAGCCCTAGCAAACCGACTGTGAGACTGCAAAGGCAAACGTCTTTTATCAAGAATGAAAAAAACCCAAAAAAAACCTGTAATGTAATGTATTTCACCATCTGGCAGCAACAGTACAAAATCATTACAAACGGTCAAGAACATTAATCCATTCCAATGGGAAGGGTACCGGATAGTACAAAAAAAATACTCTCGAAGCCGGTCCTCTTTCAGAGGTCAAGCGAGATGTATGATAACTCCTTCACTTAACATGAAACAGAAAACACATTAAATAACTGATTAAAGGTATTGTACACTTTTGGTAACAGCTCAAAATCAGTGTCTACATTTTGTGTGATTAAACATATGCATGAACAAACAAACCTGTGAAAGTTTGAGCTCAATTGGTCATCGAGGTTACGAGAAATTAGTGAAAAGAGATCTTATGTGTTTTCTGTTTTTTCAAATTATCGCGCGCGATAATTACTGTTGTTTTACTCGTTTACAGATGATTAGATGCAGATTGATGTGCATTTCTTTGAACACGTTTGGTTATTTTTTTAGAACAAGTGTGTGGATATAAAAGAAAATTGTGCATACTTAAAATTGATAATACTTGTTTTAATAAATCAAAAGTCTGTTTGAGGTGTCCATTAACATACAACCTTATTGCTTGATTGTAGTACTGAGTCACTGACATTGTGGGTGCGTTCGATTAGCTTCCCCGGGTCGACCCCGGTGTGCTCATCCTGGTGAGCCCCTGACATGAGCTAATCGAACGCCAACTTCCCCCAGCATTCACACCAATGCGTCATGGGACAGCCGACCCGGAACTACTTTTGTTTTGTGCATTACGTCCACAGATTCACGAAAAGATCGTAAAATAATTAATATTAAGGTGAAACTGCAACGTTAAATTATTTTACATGCCCTAGTTGATACACAATTACCCATCTTCGAATAAAAAATACTTCTGCTCACAAAGTCGCTGTTGAAAAGGTGAAAAAGTATGCCAAACTTCCTGAAAGTGCCCCGCTGAATTACAAACAAAATGGTGGCCATTGAGAAAGTTTTTCGTCGTGACGTCATGCACCTCGGTCAGCCCCAAGTGACCCGCTCCACAAGCAGGGCACTTGGGGCTGACCCGGGTGAGCCCCGAGAATGACGTCAAAGCTATTCGAACGCACCGGGGGAGACCTGGGTCAACCCGGTGAAGCTAATCGAACGCACCCAATATCTTGTTTATTGTCAGTTTGTTTAAAGAGGGGTTGAATAATAATGACAAGAAACATACAATTTTTTGTGCATTATTTGGTGTTTGTTTGTTTGTTTGTTTTCTATTCTCAATTCAAGGTTCAGAATCACGCAACCTGATTTTGTAAATCTCTAAAACAGCCTTCCATGCAAACCCCGCTAACAATCAAATGTCAGGGTTTTCATCGTGTGCCTTTTTGATATATTTATATTTTTTTAAATAGACTTTTGCTAAATCATGTAGCTTGTTAGGCACACCACAAAACAGTAATAGCACCAAACTTCAACCTAATGAAAAAGCTCACGCGTTAACACAACACTGACCCCAGCGTTACCCGAACACCTAGTGTTTGTTTTCACAAACACTTAAGGTCTAGTTTTAAATGTACTCGGTTTCTCAAGATGCACTGCGTTTTATTTTTAAGATGACGTTTGTGCTATGGGTTATTGGAGCAATCAAAATAACCGCATGCTATTTGCTCGATTTTGATAGTGTTATAGATGGGGCTACATATATAGATTTTTTTATTTTTTTATTTTTATTATTTTTTTTTATTTATTATTATTTTTTTTTACATTTGGAATGCTATTTTTGGCTGGTAATCTTATTTTTTTAAATTTTTTTTATTTATTTTTTTTATGATCCCGGGGGGATACTCATTTATTGATCAATTAAATCACAGCGGAATTACATATAACAAATTGTAAAATATAAATTTACAAAAAACACCCAAAATACAAACAAAAACATTACTCTTGGCACAGTGCTGAAAATACACCCCATTTTGTAAAAAAATTGGAAATATTGCCGTTAGAGGCATACATAAATTTTTCCATAACGAAAAACTTTTTAAAGTCGTTTTTCAGGAGAAGTAGAGACGGACATCTCTCGTTCATTTTCATTTTGTATATATGAAACCGGCAAATCAAAAGAAAAAGATTTAGGCTCTTCCATTGAGCGTTTGTTTTACCCAAAAGCAAGAGCTCGTTATCTATGGTAATTTTAATGCCAGTTTTTTCCTTGACCCATGTAAAAACTGAAATCCAGAATGAAACGGTTATGGCACAATGGCAGAACAGATGAAACAGGGTCTCAACCTCACTTTCACAAAAAGTACATAGATCTGAATCCGACTTATAAATTTTATACAAAAAAGACTTAGGGCCTAAAATTCTATGAATGATTCTAAATTGGAACCATCTCAACTTCGTGTCAACAGTACAGTTGAAAGGAATTCTGTAAACCTGAGACCAAGTAGACATATCATAATTAATATTCAAAATATCTTCCCACTTAGTGATAAATTTACGGACAACTTTAACCTGAGGTTAAAGTATCGTAGATTCTTCTAGAACCTTTTTTGTCTTTTAAAATAGTATAGAAGTTGAAAGGTATAAATGGACGAACGATAACATCGACATCTAGCAAAAATAATTCTTGAAAGGAGGACTTAATAGCCCTGACGACCGCACCGTATTCCAAAAAATTAGTCCGAACACTAAACCTTTTTTTGAAATTGTGAAAAGAAAGAAAATTCCCCTGGTCGTCCAAAAGATCGCAAATGAATTTGACTCCAGCGGACTCCCAGTGCTTATAATAAATACACTTCTTTCCCACTTGTATGTGTGTGTTAAACCAAAGAGAACACATAATTAAATCATTTTTAGAGGTAAGAATATGTAGCCGAGTAAAGGAGGACCATGCATTGAGAACATCATTCCAGAACTGGTTGTTGTATAAGGGATTGTGTTTGTGGGCAGGCCCGCCTTCCAAAAGACCCAAATTAGGCATGTTTATAATTATACGAGAAAGTGCGGCCCAGCCAGAACATTTTGTAACCAAGAGTCTACGAATCCAGGTGACTTTCAGGGCCTCGATGTAAAGTCCTACATCCACCATTCTTAAACCTCCCTGACTGTAGTCTTGAATCATTTGATTCCTAGAAATACGATCGTTACCTTTCCAGATGAAATTAAAGAACATAGTGTTAAGGTCTTTTATCACGTTATTAGGGGGATTAGGGAGTGACAGAATAAGGAAAGTCAGTTTCGATAAAAGCAATGATTTGACAACTGTCACTCTTCCGAATACAGTAAGATTACGTTTAGACCACATGGCAATCTGATTAAGCAATGACAAAATCACCTTGTTGTACTTAAGCAAAATCATAGAATTTAAATCTGTAGAGAATTCCACACCCAACACTTTGAAAGCCCCTTTAACATCCACCCAGTTAACATTAATCTCCTTACAAAGCTTATCGACACTGTTCTTCTTCGAACCAATCCAGATAGCGTTCGTTTTGTCAATATTAACTCTTAATCCAGAAATACTTGCAAACAAGTCTAGATTTTTAAAGGCAGAGCGCATGGAAGGTTCGGAACTGCTCAAGAATAAAACAGTGTCGTCAGCGTATTGCGAAATACAGTATTCAGCGTCCCCTATCTTAATTCCCTTAACGTCCTCATCGTTACATAACATCATAGACAGTACTTCTGCACAAAGAAGAAACAAATATGGGCTTAACCCGTCCCCTTGTCTGCAACCTCTTTCGATATTAAAAGATTCAGATAAAAAACCATTGACTAGTACTGATGAGGAGGCTTGGTTATAAAACAACTTAACCCAGTTTTGAATGGATGGGCCAAAGTTAAAGCGATCCAGGACTTTTAAAATAAAATCATGTGAAACAGAATCGAAGGCCTTTCAAAATCAATAGTGATTAAAAGACCGGGAATATTGTCAGTGTCCAGAATGTTAAGCAAATCATACATAAGACGAATATTCTCGCCTATAAAACGACCAGTCATAAAACCCTTTTGTCTCTCATGGATAATATGTGGTAGGCAACCCTTTAACCTCTCAGCAATGCAGGCAGACGCAATTTTGTACGACGTATTCAAAAGAGATACAGGGCGCCAATTTTTTAAATACTGACGAGGTTTGTCGCCTTTAGGCAAAAGAGTAACAATCCCATATTTTTGTGTTGCTGAAAGCTTCCCATTAAAATAAGCAAAATTAAGCGAACGAAGCAAATACCAGGAAAGCTCAATTGAAAAATGTTTATAAAATTCAAAGCTAAAACCATCCGAGCCAGGAGATTTGTCGCTCTTACTTTTGTTAAGTACACGCAAAAGCTCATCAAAAGACAAAGGTCCCTCGATGTTGTCCCGCATTGAATCTGAAAGAATCGGGTTAGAGGCTTTGTCAAAGATGGAATTTAAGTCAATGACATCATGAACATTCCTGTACGAATACAAAGATTTATAAAAGCGTCTTGCTTCATCAAGAATGTCCTTTGACCCAGTTAAAATGGAATTAGCTTCGTTGACAATACTGGTGATGGACTTGTTAACAAAATTACGTTTTTCCATGTTTAAAAAAAATTTGGATGGTTTTTCACCACATTCAAGCCAGCGAGCTTTAGACCTAATAATCAAACCTTCCGTTTTTGATTTACGGAAATCGACGAGATCTGCTTGTTTAGCATTCAAAGGGTCAACTGATTTAAGATCGCTCTCCGAAACCTTTTTGGATAGAAGCTCAATATCTTTCTCCAGGATAGACTCAATCTTATTTGATTCTTTCTTCTTCCAAGCAGAATAGGAAATTGTGTTGGATCTAATTTTCATGAGTAACATCTCAAACAAAATCTGATCATTAATGGTAAACTGAATATTTTTGGGATGAATGTTACTAAGGTTAGATTGTAAATAAGGAGTAGCGGCATATTCTCCTACCACCTCACTAGTAGTATCTTTAACAAGAGCAGAATATTGTGTATCTTTTAGCAGAGAGTTGTTAAATTTCCAGTAACCACTACCACGTTCCACTTTACCCAAGTCAAAAGTGATATCAATCAGAGAATGGTCTGTTCTATACCCTGGTTTAATGTCACAGCTGGCAAGTTTGGTATTAAGTTCAGATGAGATCAAGAAAAAATCTAGTCTAGATTGTTTAAGAGAATGGTGCTGCCTCCAAGTATATCTCCTAAGGTCTGGATTTTGGATACGCCATACATCAACTAAGTCTAGATCGTTACACAGTTCTAGGACCTTGTTTCTAGCTAGGGGGTTGTTCAGATTATTATAATTAATGCAATCAATGAATTTATTAAGAATTAAATTCCAATCGCCACATATAATCGTATGGGTGTTATCCATGTCACTCAGTACTTTACAAACATCATCATAAAAAGCAGGGTCATCCAAATTGGGCCCATACAAGTTAATCAAAGTCAACTTATATTCACCTGTAACGATATCTAGAGCCAACATATTACCTCTATCGTCTGTCTTAACGTTGTTGATTTTGTACTCGAAATTATTATTGAAAAAAGTTGCAACCCCTCTGGAGTTGCTTTTAAAGGAACTGAAATAACAATCCAGACCCCATTCGCTACGAACAAGGTTTTCTGTATTAGAGTCGAAATGAACATCTTGCAAGCAGTAGATGGAATAATTTTTTGTTTTAAGGTAATGAAAAACATCTCTGCGTTTAACAAAATTGCCTAAACCTCGGCAATTCATGGAAGCAATGAAAATTTGACTAGAAATCATATTAACTTACTAGTATAAGATCAATTTAGAGGGGTTTAAAAGTCAAGTTACGCTGAATACCATAACTGATTGTGCCAAGTAATATGCAAGTGCAAACAAACAGGATGCTAAATAAGTGTGGCCATGTAAGCCGCAGAAATATGTATATACACAAGCTAGAATAAATGAGAATCCCGGGTTTTTATCTACATTACAAAAAATACCCCCTGTAAACACCCCCCCAAAAGAGAATAACTCACTCAAAAACACCATTTTCATGGGAAGACGAAAATTTTGCTTTTTGGGGCTCACCAAATTAGAAATGAACAAATCTTCCACCACAAAGAATAAACGCACGCTTAAGTTTCTTCCACGAGGGAAAAGGTAGGAAAAAACAACGGCGATAGGGACAACAAAGAACATCTTCACACCGTCGCAACTCCTCCCCCAGTATCGCCAAAGGGAAGAAGAAAAACAAAAAAATGTGCAAAAAAAAAAATTAGTTGTACACTGAAAACAAACAGAAAAACCACACCAAAAATCCCGCGAACCGCCTGGCAGTCCGAATATTTTATAATGAGTGAGCTTTCAGATTTAAACTTTTCCACTATTATTATTATTATTGTTTGTTTGAAATACACAAGTAGTGCTTTATCCGGGACTATTCCGAGCAGGCAGGTACTTACGCATTGACTATCAGAGGACAGTTTTATGTATGCGAATTAGATAAAACTCGGGATAAAATCCTTGTATAAAAATGTGTTTCGAAAAAGTTGGAAATCTTACCGTTATCAGGCAAAAATTCATCAGCGTTGTACTCTTCTACTGTCACCTCAGCGATATTTAGCGCTCCGCGATCACTGATATCCAAGCTGACATACTTGGCTTTCACTGGTGGACTACACATAAATGTAACCGTGACGCCTCGAACAGACTGTGCCGCGGTTGCCGGTGCGCCACATTGTTGATTCTCGATATGGTTCGGATTGACTCCTGCACGTACGGTTACACCAATGAAACGGGATCCTGTTTTGACAAATCGAATAATTTGTTTTATTGTCCTTAGGTTTGAAAATAGTTTGGAGTAAGTTATGTCACGGTTCCCTATGAGATGCACTGGCTGTGTTTAGGTTATTAGCGCCACCGTCATATAGCATGGCGTTTTGGGGTTTTATAAGTAAAAAAAAAAAAACTTTTTAAATGAGGTTTGTATTAATTTTCACATGCAACACCCGATGCCAAACTGAATGGTCCGCTTCAGGTACAAGGAGCGTCATGTAAACTGTTTTGTCTTAGCTCTGCTAATGAACATTCTTCAAGCATGACTCGGTTTACAATAATACACAGTTTTATTTGATGGTTGATGTTACATTATAGAATAGTTTCATTTACCACAGCAATCCGCTCTGGGCGTAACATTGACTCTGCCAATGCAGTGTTCGTCACCCAAGTCCAATCGCCACCATGGATTATTTTCCCAATCTGAGTGAAAAACATGTATGAATATTGACATCAGGAAGACGATCTCAAAACAACTTTAAAATAACTTTATCTTGGAAATAGTGACTAAGCAATTGTAAAATTAGTAGCAATGGTGTGGACATTTATTCGGCCAGAGTGAAAATGGAAAGTGGGGGGGGGGTGCTTAGAGGAAGTGGGCTATTAAACGTTTAAGATTTTTGTTTTGCAAGGAAAACCTTCACAAAACTTACATAATCGCGTTAAAATTGTGGTTAACACACGTGCGAAGCTTTTTTCTTCTTCTGTCCCATCACAATCATAATGGCCTGGCTTAAAACTTTTTTATTGTGTTCCTAAATATTAATGATTTCCACGCTATTTTGTTTCATTGGCTTCATGAGTTGCAATAGGTCGCCTACATATTTATCGAGAAGTTACACAGATAGTAATAAAATAGGGGCCTACCAGTTTCACTGTACGTTTCCAGTTTCCCGTCAATGGCCATAGACGCCACGGATTTATCACCAACATTTGTACTCTGTGACGTTCGCTGTCCAAGTAGAGATACGACTGGAAGAAAATGGGACTTGAGTTTATCACGCTGAAAAAAATCTTCATGTGAAACTCCGGACTATTTTCCCCGCGTAGTATTGTACATGTAAGAGGTCTCTTTACCATTCTTGAGCAAGCAATAAACCAGATATCGCTTCAAAACATACAGTGGTTTACAATAAACAATCGAATTTTAAACAAAGAGGTAAGTTATTTTGCCTCATATTTTGCCAGGCACCATGAATGTGACAGAAATTGTTTTTGAATGTTTATAATAAAAAAAGGTAAATGAGTAGGCCTAGATTCAATAAAAATTAATACATTTTCTGAATTAAGTAGTTACCTTAGTAAACAAATTAAGGTCAAACTTGAATTGAGGCTAAGATACTTAATAAAAAAATCAGACATTGAGACAGATTAAGAACAACACAATTTGAATAGGCCTTATATTTTTAAATTATTATTATTATTTCATCTTATCACAGCATGCAAAAGAAAGATTATATTTTACGTCCCGTAGCCTTAGATCTCAAGGGTCTTTCTCAGGATTCTCGCTGTTCCCAAAAGCGCCGCCTTCTGTAACAGATCTATCCTCACATTTGTCCCTATTTCATCTAGATGTTTCCCCAGTGCTTTGGGAATGGTGCCAAGTGCTCCAACAGCCACTGGGATTACTTTCACTTTCACCTGCCAAATCTTACGGAGTTCCCTGGCCAGGTCTTGGTACTTGTGGATCTTTTCCGTCTCCTTCGAAGCTACCCTGATATCACCCGGCACAGCTATGTCAATGAGATGACACATCTTCGTCGTCTTATCTAAGACTACAACATCCGGACGCCTATGTTCTATAACATGATCAGTCTGAATGTTAAAGTCCCAGAGAATCTTGACCTGGTCGGTCTCTACAACTTTCTCCGGAACGTGGTCGTACCATTTCGCATGCACTTGGACACCATGCTTCTTACACAGATCCCAGTGAATCACCTTGGCCAACTTGTCATGTCTTCCTTTGTACTCCGCCTGGGCCATCATACTACATTCGCTGACAATATGAAATACAGTCTCTTCTGCCTTGTAACACATTCTGCACATAGGAGAGACGTTTGCTTTCTCTATCCTTGCCTTCATAACATTTGTCCTTAGTGAATGGTCTTGCGCCGCAGTAATCAAGTCCTAGGTTTCCTTCTTTAGTTCTCCGCTCTTTAACCAATTCCATGACTTTAGGGCTCGCTACCTCTTCAGTACATCTCAAGAACCGGCCATGAAGTGGCTTGTTCCTCCAATCTTGATGTCTTTCCTCTTTCTTTCCCCTCTTGTACTCCTTCGGCCCAACTTCGTCCTCCCTCGTGTACTTTTGGGCAACCTTCAACAAGATCTCCTCGGTCCTCCTATGACAATGCAAGCTCCTGCGCTCGATGTTAACACTGTCTGCCACGCTCAGTAACCCCCTTCCACCCTCTGACCTCGGAAGATAGAGTCTGCTGACATTTGACCGTGGATGTAGCATGCCATGCATGGTCATCAGTTTCCTTGTTCTCCTGTCCGTGACATCTAGATCTTCCTTAGTCCACCCCACAATACCCCCACTGTACCTCATCAAAGACACGGCCCACGTGTTAATCGCCTTAATCATGTTCCCCCCGTTCAGTTTGGACTTTAAACATTTCTTCACCCGCCTGATGTATTCTGCCCTCAGCCTTACCTTTGATTCCTCGTGAAGCACATGGTCCGATTCAAGAACACCAAGATACCGATAACTCTCCTCCTCGCCTAGAGCCCTTATCTGTGCACCATCTGGCAGAGCGTTGCCATCGGAATGTACCCTCTTTCCCCTCTTCATGGTCATTGAAGCACATTTCTCCAGACCGAACTGCATCCCGATGTCATCACTGAAAATCCTGACGGTCTGCACCAGAGAATCGATCTCCGCCTCATTCTTTGCAAACAACTTTAAATCGTCCATAAAAAGCAGATGGTTGATCTTACATCCGTCCTTCTTCATTACATAACCTGCGCGCACCTTCCTCAGAATCATCGACAGGGGCATCAGTGCCAGAACAAACAGCAGCGGAGACAGAGAGTCACCTTGGAAAATACCTCTTCTTATGCATACCTTGCCCAGACTATCGTCGTTGGCTGTCAGATTTGTTCGCCACGTCTTCATGCTCTCACCTAAAAGACGTTTTACTGCATCAGCCACTCCAACCATATCCAGACATTCCATTATCCATGTGTGCGATACCATGTCATACGCCTTCTTGTAGTCGATCCACGCCATTGCCAAATTATTAGTCTTTCTGCTCCTGCAATCCTTCAGTACAGCCTTGTCAATGATAAGTTGATCTTTCGTACCTCTGGACCGCTTCTTACAGCCTTTCTGCTCCTCTGGAAACAACTTCTGGTCATCCATATGGCGATAGAGGTCTTCTGCAATCATACTGGTCAAGAGTTTATACATCACAATTCTCAATTCAATTCAAGAATACATTTATTTCCATACTCTCATAAAAGAATAACAACAGTTACATGTATTACGGAGTAAAGCAAAACATATCTTTAAGTAAGAGTAAACATAAATAAATAAATAGAGTACGGGGCCGTTTTGGTAAGCATGAGCTTGTAAAAAACAGCCAGACAGACAAGAAAACAAGACAACCAGACAGACAGACAAACAGACAGAAGGACAGATGATCATAACACATGACACAACGAATTCGTGATAAAAGCGACAAGATGGCAAAACAGGTTAAGCTGAAAATAAATAAGACAAGTATTGAAGAGATGGATGTGGTTCAATTACATAAGATGGGGAAGCTAAGATACATAATGGGAGATAATGTCACGTTTGAAAGCAGACTTAAAAAGACTCACGGACCGCTTAGATCTAATGCGTTCATCTATGTCATTCCACACACGAGGACCAAAGAAGCGGATTGTGTTCATAGAGTAAGTGGTGCGAGTGAAGGGAACATAAAGATTAGTGGAGGATCTAGTCGAGTAGCTGTGAGTTTGTTTAACAGACGTGAAGAAGGAAGAGATGACGTCGGGAAGAAGATTATTATTGAATTTAAACATAAATATCCCAGTATGGAGCTTATTAATATCAGCGACAGTGAGAGTGTGCAATTGTGCGAAAAGAGGTGCTGAATGTTCTCTGTAAGATGAGAAAGTACAGATGCGAATAGCCCTTTTTTGAGAAATAGCCACAGAGCGCAATCTAGTAGTATTCACAGATGCCCAGACAATGTTACAGTAATTTAGGTAAGGAAATATAAGGGTATTGTAAAGAAGAACAAGCGAAGAGGCAGGCAGGAAATGACGTATCTTGGAGAAAACGCCAGAATTACGACAGACGACTTTATTGACAGAAGAGATATGCTCAGACCAAGATAGTTTTTGGTCGATAATGACTCCAAGAAATTTAGTTGAAGAAACTCTGGTAATTGCAATATCGTCAATGATCACTGGAGGTAAATTGATGTCTACAGAGCGAGGAGACTTAGAGAAGAAGATGAAATTTGTTTTAGCATGGTTTATGGAAAGTTTGTTTGCCTTAAACCAAAGAGAGACCTGACATAATTCAGTGTTGAGTGTGTTAAATAAGGAGGATAGTTGACGGTTAGAGTATAAAATAGTTGTATCATCTGCAAACAATGTGAAAGAAAGAAGGTTGGATGAGCAATAGATGTGGGAATAGGTGGGGTATCTCCTAATATTCCATAGTTCCAACACACAATTTTCCTCCTGTACAGAAGGCCTAAAATTATCTAAAGGCTTCCTGAAATTCTAAGCACACAATGGATACACAATAAATGCACGTACACCATGCCCAATATCGAGGACCAAATGTCTGAAACAATTCACGAGCCTCACCCTCCCCTCCCCTAAAAAATAAAATAGATAAATACAAAAAACACACAATACAAACAAATAAAATGAAAAACAAACAAATAAGTAATCAATAAGTAATAATAGGAAAACCCCCAACTTACTGCATGAAATGTGCACAGGTTTGTTGCATAAATGGAAATTAATCTACTCTTTCAAATACTAATTTTAAAAATACTTAAAATAAAGTAGATCCAGTACCTGAATCGTCCGCGTCTTTTACCATCACCTCAGCGACACCCAGCTCAGCCTTTTGAACAAAGGGTCGAGATGGATCGATATCCAAGCTGACATACTTGGCTGTCACTGATGAATTACAGTTGAATGTAATCACGGCACCAGGTTTGGATTGTTCCACAGTGGCTGGCAAGCCACACTGTTGGTTGTCAGTGACAGTCGCATTGAGCCCTGCTCGAGCTACTGCGCCGATGAATCGCTCTCCTGATCGAAAAGGTAAATAATACACAACAAAACATGCAATATTAAAGAAGGTGATATGTGTCCAGCATGCCTTGCTCGCTCATAACCCCTGGAATTGGTTCATTAAAATGTGCTCATATATTGCACATTTTAATTAGGCTTGTGGTCGATCCACTCTACGCGCACGCTCAAGTATGGTAACCCGCAAAAGAGGCCTGAAGTCAAAGAGCAACTGGTCCCCTCTCATTCGTATTGGATCTTGTGATATGTCTAACTCTATGCAGTTTAGAGTGACAGTGTAAAAACATGATTCATTTGAAATGGAATTGCGTCGAAATACTTGCATTTTCACACGCGCGTATCATGGGGAAAGTTCCTTCCTCCATGCGCGTACTATCACACGGCCGCCGATGTACTATTATACACATAATTATGGACTGGCAATGAGGTCACTAGAGCACGTCTATTCCCCCGAGGGACTGTGAGTGACCAGAAGAGGGACCTATTTCCCGTAGCCGAAGGCCGAGGGAAATAGGTCCCTCTTCTGGTCACTCACAGGCCCGAGGGGGGAAAGACGAGCTCTAGTGACCGAATCATGGCAGTCCATATGTGTTTTATAACACAACTCGGTCCAAAATATGAAATAAGAAAAGAAACTACCTTAATCCGATCCAGACGCCGCCTTTTTTCTTTTTAAGATGAGCCTGGTAACCTCTTGAGTGCGCTGTAACCAGTCAAAAATTGAAAGACTATTGCCCGCTTCGGGAACTATTTCCCGCAAACTACGCGCGTGCGATGTCTAGCTAGTTCATGGTTGTGCAAATCTCATGCACTAGCCTATAATAGTTCATCCCACGTGACCGTGTTTCAGCCAACCAGAATACAGAACTAGCAAGAGGTGTGTTATAATCAACGTTATAACACACCTCTTGCTAGTTCTGTATTTTCCATCGTTTTACATCAAAGATGGCGGTCAATGACGCGTATTGCAATCATAGGCCCTTTTCGAATTCACGGCTTCGGCTCCAAAATCGGCTCAGGCTAGCTAGGCTCCCTTAATTATTTTAACTTACGCATGCTTTGCGGTCAGGTTTCAGACAAGAAAACTGGGCCTGAAGCCCAATCCGGAGCCGAAGCCGTAGATTCGAAAAGGGCCATAGAGTTATATATAGGAACTAGAGGGCGCACTGGCAATACTGCGTGCACAAACCCAGGAGAGATGGGGCACTTTACATAAATGGGCGGGCTTTTTTTTTTTTTTACCGGAATCAGTCTTAGCGCGTGCGCACTTTGCACACTTCGCCATGCCTCGTGAAAGGTTCGACGTGAAGTACACAGATAGGCTGAGGAAATGGTGCAACATTGTGCATGAACACTATGGTGGTCATTTTGTGGGAACCGTGGGAATGGAATGTGTGGCCTCGGGACAGAGGATCTCGGCAGGATCATCTTTTTCCCCAAATCCTTGCTTAAGTAAAATACCGTTAAAGGCTAAAAGGCATAGGCCTATATGTAGGTCTTTTTATAGGAGAAAAAAAGAACATGAAGAATAAGTAGGAAGCAAATCGGAAAGCTTGGAGGACTCGCATTTGCCTTGCTCTATGCATGGAGCTATAATAGCTCCGTGCTCTATGGTATAACATGGATGGTATAAGCATAGAGCAAGGGAGCACGGAGCTATTATAGTGTCAGGACGCAATAAAATGCAAGAATTATATGACAGTGGCTCAAATATCAAATACGCCGTCAAGTGCACCAGTTTCCAAGGTTACATTTTTTTAGGGAATGGACAGTTTGGCAAAATCCAGTTATTCCAAATGATGTATTGACATGCTAGCGGTGGCCCTCTACCGCTTTTATGGGGGATTGACTCGGAAACTGCACCTGGTTTCAGTGTGGATTCTGACCTTACGTTTTAATTCAAACAAAATGTTGCCAACGCTTCGTCACCTTTTTTATTTTGTATTTTTTAAATAAATTTTGTTAACTATGTAGCTTTACTCAGTTGGGTGAGTTTCTCTATATTCTGCAGTGTGGCTACAAGAAGCTAATGCAAGGCGTAAAAAGTCAATGCACTATATAATGTGTTTGTAAATGTACATATAAACATGTACATGTACTTTATGCGTGTTGTGTTTGTATGTGCTTCCGAATTCCGTAACTTGTGGACTTCGTTAACTTTACGTTCACATGTGCGAGAGTAGGTAAAACACGCCCATTTATGTTAAGTGGCCTCATCTCTCCTGGGAAAAAAACTACGCCGCCGGGACCGCAAGGAGACGCGAGCGCCATTTTATAAAGGGCAAAATTGAGTATTGAGTAATTGATGTGCGTGTATGGTAAATGCACGCATCACGCGCTCGGTGTTCATGTTGTTGTTTTGCGTACAGTAAAGTAATGGTAGTAGTACTTGAAACAGGGCCGCACCACCCGCGCAACGAGTCACGTAACATGGCTAGTGCGACCTCTAGTTCTCATATATAACTCTATAGGCCTTTTCACACTATAGACCTTCGATCCGTGTCGAAACTTATCCGGATAGGGTCCGTGTTGGTTCGGTAAAATTTCAACACGGATACAAACTGCTTCGCTTTCACACTAGCTCTGCGCGAAATCAGCTTTTGGGTTACACGCATAGAGCTATATATATTGACTAGAGCGGTAACACCCCGTTATACACGCACTAAGGTTTTGAAGCCGTGTCGGCGCATCAATGTTTATGTACAAACCAATACAAAAGCTTGAAATTTTGTACGGCAATTGTACGGCTATTTGCATGATAAAGCGTTTGTTCTTTTCTATGCGTCATCGAACCAAATATGCAGCAAATGTGAACGCACAATCCCCTGCTAATGAGCGTACAAACTGCGAGCGTCATGTGCGTCATGTTTAACATGTGCGTTTGCGCGTATACATTTTTGTTTTTTTGAGTTCGTCATTCTTGCCGGCATATTGTGTATCCTTGAAGCAGATTTCGTTCTTTTCCCCTTGACATCTTGAAGCATTGAATCCTCCCAAACAAGGCTTTAGTTCGACTCAGCATTTTTCCTAAGACGTAAGTAACAACATCAGAGAATCACCTACTACACATTTTTTTAAGACATCACTAAAATCACCTGTTTACAAGAGCAATGACCGTTAGATTAAATATGGCGCGTACGTAAGCGGGCACGCCGAATCTTACACGGATCGAAGCAGGACGCGTCTCGTTGGCGTGAAGTGGTTGCGTAGTATACAAATATTGACTGCTTCGAGTGGCATAGTAAAACTAGTCACTCGAGGTGATCCCCGGAGCAGCCTATCTTCCCGAGGCGAAGCCGAGGGAAGATAGGCGGCTCCGGGGATCACCGAGAGTGACTAGTTTTACTACGCCACGAGACAAAGCAGTCAATATTTGTTTTATAACACCTCTTCCTTTGATTCTATCTGTATACTTTAATAAATTCACACAAACTGCTCATTAGCAGGGGATTGTGCGTTCACATTTGCTGCATATTTGGTTCGATGACGCATAGAAAAGAACAAACGCTTTATCATGCAAATAGCCGTACAATTACCGTACAAAATTTCAAGCTTTGTATTGGTTTGTACCATAGAGCTATATATATTGACTAGAGCGCTAACTTGCTCTGAGTTTAGAAGCCACCATGGGCGCACACATGTTTGACGTGTTGCGTGACTATGGAACGATTTTAATTTTAAGAGAGCACACATGGCCGCGAAAATTTTGCATTCGGCGTGCGCGCTTACGTACGCGCCATATTTAATCTACCGATCATTGCTCTTGTAAACAGGTGATTTTAGTGATGTCTTAAAAAAATATGTAGTAGGTGATTCTCTGATGTTGTTACTTACGTCTTAGGAAAAATGCTGAGTCGAACTAAAGCCTTGTTTGGGAGGATTCAATGCTTCAAGATGTCAAGGGGAAAAGAACGAAATCTGCTTCAAGGATACACAATATGCCGGCAAGAATGACGAACTCAAAAAAACCCAACAACGTATACGCGCAAACGCACATGTTAGACATGACGCACATGACGCTCGCAGTTTGTACGCTCATTAGCAGGGGATTGTGCGTTCACATTTGCTGCATATTTGGTTCGATGACGCATATAAAAGAACAAACGCTTTATCATGCAAATAGCCGTAAAATTACCGTACAAAATTCCAAGCTTTGTATTGGTTTGTACCATAGAGCTATATATATTGACTAGAGCGCTAACTTGCTCTGAGTTTAGAAGCCACCATGGGCGCACACATGCTTGACGTGTTGCGTGACTATGGAACGATTTTAATTTTAAGAGAGCACACATGGCCGCGAAAATTTTGCATTCGGCGTGCGCGCTTACGTACGCGCCATATTTAATATAACGATCATTGCTCTTGTAAACAGGTGATTTTAGTGATGTCTTAAAAAAATATGTAGTAGGTGATTCTCTGATGTTGTTACTTACGTCTTAGGAAAAATGCTGAGTCGAACTAAAGCCTTGTTTGGGAGGATTCAATGCTTCAAGATGTCAAGGGGAAAAAAAAACCGAAATCTGCTTCAAGGATACACAATATGCCGGCAAGAATGACGAACTCAAAAAAACAAAAACGTATACGCGCAAACGCACATGTTAAACATGACGCACATGACGCTCGCAGTTTGTACGCTCATTAGCAGATTGTGCGTTCTCATTTGCTGCATATTTGGTTCGATGACGCATAGAAAAGAACAAACGCTTTATCATGCAAATAGCCGTACAATTGCCGTACAAAATTTCAAGCTTTTGTATTGGTTTGTACATAAACATGGATGCGCCCACACGGCTTCAAAACCTTAGTGCGTGTATAACGGGGTGTTAGCGCTCTAGTCAATATATATAGCTGTATGGTTTGTACATAAACATGCATGCGCACACACGGCTTCAAAACCTTAGTGCGTGTATTATACAAATATTGACTGCTTCGAGTGGCATAGTAAAACTAGTCACTCGAGGTGATCCCTGGAGCAGTCTATCTTCCCGAGGCGAAGCCGAGGGAAGATAGGCGGCTCCGGGGATCACCGAGAGTGACTAGTTTTACTACGCCACGAGACAAAGCAGTCAATATTTGTTTTATAACACCTCTTCCTTTGATTCTATCTGTATACTTTAACAAAATGAATTCACACAAACTTTACGTACGTGGCAATCAATCGTCAAACAAGAACTGTAAAATCTTACGTTGAAATACCGAGTTTCGACAAAATAAGAGGGTGTACCAGACTACTGCTGTTACGTTCGTTCTCTAAACCGTATTTCAAGAGCACATAATTTTTTGTTCATTACACCTGGTCCGAGGTTGTCAAGCAGCTCGTTTAAATAAATGTTTGAAGTCAATGTAGTCAGGGTACCAGGGTATCCATGCACTAGTACATCGGTCGCTAGGCTATCGTTGAATAGTACATCGGCGGCCGTGTGATAGTACATCGCGGTTCGCGCGCGGTTTCTAGTAAAACTAAGACATATCATGTAACGCGCTCTAAACCAATCAAAAGGCAGAATATTTGTAAGGGGTGTTATAATAGTGTGTACTGACGCACATAAACGCTTTACCGCGCGTCACGTCTACGCGGCTACTTTTTATGTACCCGGCATAGAGCTATATATATTGACTAGAGCGCTAACTTGCTCTGAGTTTAGAAGCCACCCTGGGCGTAGCCCTGGTGGCCTTTCACTTTCGTATTATACTACAGTGACGTCCTGGATATCAGGGCCCAATTTCATGGCTCTGCTTACCGCCGAATTCTGCGCTTGCGGTGACCATTCTCCGCTTACTGTTCAAGCGCCGAATTTCTGCGCTAGCTGTGTAAGCGTAGAATGCCTAGTAACGTGGAGTACGCACGCGCACAAGCCGAAATTCCCCGCTAACCCGTGAAATACGCTTGACGTAAGCGCGGAATTCCCTGCTTCCGCAAGCGCCGATTCTTTGCTTACGGTAAGCAGAGCCATGAAATTGGGCCCTCGTACCATTTCTGGGGCGGAAAAATTTCAAAGCTTCGTAACTCAAATCTTACCTGCAACAAGCCACTAATTTCACCAGATTCACACTCAATGGCAGCATACACTTTTCTGCGGTGGGTTTTGGTCGTCATATATTCCTCACAAATCCGTCATTTACGTGAAATAATGCAGCTCCCAACGTTAAGAAATTCCGGTTGTGATCGTTTTCTCACGATCACAGTTGTCTGCCGTGCGTACGCGTACATTCGCGTGTAAGACGCAAGATGACGCATGACGCGCATGTCGTGCGTTGCGTTTGCATGACACTCAGGATACGGTGCACACGAGAACATAGCACACGCGTCGTGGCTTTTCTTAATAAACTGTGTTTAAAGTTTGGGGAATTTCTTAACGTTGGGAGCTGCATTATTTCACGAAAATGACGGATTTGTGAGGAATATATGACGACCAAAACCCACCGCAGAAAAGTGTATGCTGCCATGGAATGTGAATCTGGTGAAATAAGTGGCTTCTTGCAGGTAAGATTTGAGATATGAAGCTTTGAAATTTGTCCGCCCCAGAAACGGGACTTAATATTTAGGACTCTGTATCTGTGTACAGCACAGAGGAAGAGTCCTATATAGGGCTACCCTGGGCGCAGACATGTTTGATGTGTTGCGTGACTACGGAACGATTTTAATTTTAAGAGAGCACACATGGCCGCGAAAATTTTGCATTCGGCGTGCGCGCTTACGTACGCGCCATATTTAATATAACGATCATTGCTCTTGTAAACAGGTGATTTTAGTGATGTCTTAAAAAAATATGTAGTAGGTGATTCTCTGATGTTGTTACTTACGTCTTAGGAAAAATGCTGAGTCGAACTAAAGCCTTGTTTGGGAGGATTCAATGCTTCAAGATGTCAAGGGGAAAAAAAACCGAAATCTGCTTCAAGGATACACAATATGCCGGCAAGAATGACGAACTCAAAAAAACAAAAACGTATACGCGCAAACGCACATGTTAAACATGACGCACATGACGCTCGCAGTTTGTACGCTCATTAGCAGATTGTGCGTTCTCATTTGCTGCATATTTGGTTCGATGACGCATAGAAAAGAACAAACGCTTTATCATGCAAATAGCCGTACAATTGCCGTACAAAATTTCAAGCTTTTGTATTGGTTTGTACATAAACATGGATGCGCCCACACGGCTTCAAAACCTTAGTGCGTGTATAACGGGGTGTTAGCGCTCTAGTCAATATATATAGCTGTATGGTTTGTACATAAACATGCATGCGCACACACGGCTTCAAAACCTTAGTGCGTGTATTATACAAATATTGACTGCTTCGAGTGGCATAGTAAAACTAGTCACTCGAGGTGATCCCTGGAGCAGTCTATCTTCCCGAGGCGAAGCCGAGGGAAGATAGGCGGCTCCGGGGATCACCGAGAGTGACTAGTTTTACTACGCCACGAGACAAAGCAGTCAATATTTGTTTTATAACACCTCTTCCTTTGATTCTATCTGTATACTTTAACAAAATGAATTCACACAAACTTTACGTACGTGGCAATCAATCGTCAAACAAGAACTGTAAAATCTTACGTTGAAATACCGAGTTTCGACAAAATAAGAGGGTGTACCAGACTACTGCTGTTACGTTCGTTCTCTAAACCGTATTTCAAGAGCACATAATTTTTTGTTCATTACACCTGGTCCGAGGTTGTCAAGCAGCTCGTTTAAATAAATGTTTGAAGTCAATGTAGTCAGGGTACCAGGGTATCCATGCACTAGTACATCGGTTGCTAGGCTATCGTTGAATAGTACATCGGCGGCCGTGTGTTAGTACCGCGCGGTTCGCGCGCGGTTTCTAGTAAAACTAAGACATATCATGTGACGCGCTCTAAACCAATCAAAAGGCAGAATATTTGTAAGGGGTGTTATAAAACGGGGTGTTAGCGCTCTAGTCAATATATATAGCTCTATGGTACCCGGCTACTTTTTATGTACGCGACGCCTTTTTGTACGCGGCTTTTCTTTACGCGCTGGACAACTGCAGTGTGCGGATGGCGACGCACACTCATTACGGAATCGAAAATTAACCCGGAGGTGTTCACACTACGGCTTTCAATCCGTGTTGGAATCTTCGACACGGATAGAGAGTTATCAACCCACCTCCCGAGCAGGGTTGGTTTCGACACGGATAATGCGCCATATCCGGATCGACACCGTGTTGAAAAGTTGTAGTGTGAAAAGGTCAGTGCACATTATCCGGATCGTATCCGTGTCCAACATAGTCTTGGCTAAGACCTTCTCTTGTTGATTTATCACAGTTTTCCCCACGAGAGGGCGCTACCATTCACGAACTGCTCTCACAACACGAACCGCTCCAAGAGAAGGTCTTGGGGAAACTCTCATTCGTTAGGTCATGCGTGCGCATAGTGTTTAGCATAATCTGTTGAATATGGAAATAAATGTGACGTTTTGTTTTGCATATGTAGTAGCAGTCTAGAACCCAGACGTCAACAGTTTTATGCTATAATATTAACACGTGGAAGGTTGTACATATTTACGTTGTAAAACCGTGCACAAGTGTTGTGCTGTGTGTTGCATAATCTTTGTTTGTGTACATGTACGTGTTTCGCGTGGGCATGCTACAGGCACAGCTATTTTGCGTGGAAAATGGCTGACCGTTTGGACTGGCGAGATTCACGACAAAGCTCTGGTGTTCGTCGTTCTTCTACTGAAGGCACCGGCAGTTGACCAGTTAGATAGAGTTACGAAAATTGGCCTTAATGCCGCAGACATCACCTCAGACTCAGAGGTAATTTTTGCTAGTCCCGAAACACTCTGTGGGCCAAGAGGGAAGGAACTAGTATTAAAGCAGTGAAATCGAGATGTTCGGCTGTGTTCATTGAATTGATGAGAATCATTGTATCCAAATGGTAAGTATCCTCCGGCCATTCATGTTCTCAAGAATAACGAATGTTATTTATTGTATTTCTAATACTATAGTAATATCAAATTAAAAAACTCGGTCATCATAGTTGACACCTTGTGAAGCATGTGAAGGGATTGTTGGTCATTGGTGGATATAATAAATATTAGGTTATTTACTACTGAATTTGGGTTATCTCGTACCCAAGTCAACTCGTACCCAAGTTGACTTGGGTACGAGTTAACCTGGGTACAAGTTCACTTAGGCATGAGTTAACATGGGTACGAGTTGACTTGGGTACGAATTGACCTGGGTACGAGTTAACTTGGGTACAAGTTGACTTGGGTACAATGTTGAGGGTACGAGTTGAGTTGACTTTCGAAAAAAGGAGTACAGCGCCCCAGAATTACTGGGTCTAATTTTCACGTATATGTCTTCACATTATAGTCCATTTGGCTTCCTTGCCATTCCCTTTGGTCCCAAGTTTATGCAAGAAAAAGCTAACTTTACACTAACGCAGCAAAAAAATCAATTGGTTCTCTTTAGTCTTTGCGATTTTGGAGTGCAAGAAATTTACAGATGCAATTATTATAACTTTTAGTAATTTTTGTTTTACTTTTGTTTCTATCTGTGTACAGGGGTCACTCATCTGGAGAAAGTACAGTATTCCGAAAATGCTATGGTCAATTAGGAGAAATTCGTTCTACGTTCTAGCTGTCAACACAAATTATTGCTATAACTGCAACAGCTACAAAAACTGTTAGGCAGATAGTTGTGGAGAGCCTATCCATGCACAATTACGGATTGATTGAGGAAGTCCCGAAAGGAATAATATTAAGTATGTGGTGGAGAAAGTACCTTCAAAAAGATGGGATGAAATTTTGGAGTGGCTTTTCAAAGAAGTCAAGGACAAACAAAGGTCAACTGAAAGGGTCATCATTTGTTGCCAGTCACGGAAGCAGGTCGGCCAACTGTATGCACTGCTTTGCTCAATGCTGCCACATGAACTTCACAAGTACTTTAATATGTATCACACAAATACCGAGGACGGAGTACAGAGAGACGTAATTGCGGGTTCTGTTCAGGCCACTAACTAATTTTTGAATTTAATTAAATTTTCATCACTTTTCACTTGACATTCCAAAAAGGAGTGTTCTTGAAATTCTTTCTGAAATAACACAAGTCCAAGTAAAATTCAAGGTACAGTAAATGAATGATTACCTGTTGAGTTTTGTAAAGTAGGTGATGTAAACACTACAGATTTATTGTGTTTATGTCATCAAAAATGCATTATTGAGGGAGGTCAGATAACAATCTTTTTACATGTAAACATTGTCATTATCCATAATGAATATTAAAACATTAATTGTATCAACATTGTCATTATCCATAATGAATATTAAAACATTAATTGTATCAAGTTCAATATCATTTATACAATAAGTTGAGATACTTTTTCCCACAAAAAATGTTATTAATGTTTACTTGGTTAATGGCAGTGGAAAGCTGTTGATATTATACATTTTCAGAAATGACACCCCTGAAAGTAGTGTAGTTTTAAAGAAATAAGGTAATTTTTCACTAAACGATTTAAATCTGAGAAAGTCTTCAGGCATGAAGCCTTTTTCAGGCATCATGGTGTTTTGGTAATTTTATTTGTATGTTGCAATACACCTAATGAATACTGGTCATTGAGATCTAAGGAAATCATGTCCTGTTTTATTGAAACATTTTGTTTTTATGATATTAATTTCAAAATGTTTCCATTACAATTTTACATCAAACTTTTGATGAGTTCAGTGCATTTTGAGTTGATGCTGACTGATATGAACCATTAGGCATACTACTCGATAGTTTAATCATTTATCGTCTGATCGTCTCCTCTTCAAGATCTACCATACTTGTAGCCATATAGTTTAAAACCTAAGTTTTTGTTAAGGTGTTTTTTATGATGTTAACAACAAAGTATGTAGCCTGTAACTATTGGTTCATGCACTATCTAAAACAGTTAAGAGTACAATGTACAGTACTTGAAAATCAACGGCTTTCTTCACTAGGCCCTATGCTGTATTAAATATGGATGCTTTTCAACACTGACCTAGCCATGGACTTCTTTGGGTGAATTTTGACTGCCCTTTGCCATGGAACCAAAAGAACGCTGCTCAGCATAATTTTTTGGAACCTAATTTTTGTGTAAGTACTGTACAGTATGTTTGATAGCTTGAACATTGAAAAGAAAATGATGAATAAACAAGTGTAAATAATTATTTTACACATTTTGTACATACTTGTTGATCCTTCAGAATGTGTTGTTATTAATTTACTTGTGATCAAAAAACAAAATACATGTGCAGTATGTATGTACTCTGTACATGTAACTCTAAAACCAGGGGTGGGGGTGTGGAACTGCCGGGCAAAGCTTTGACTGTGTGGCATTGGGAGCAAAACGTGCGTTTTAAAGGTAGATGAAACAATGTTGCAAAATTCTATGAAAACACAAGTTACGTGTACTTGTTTGGATGAGAAAACAATTACAAGAATACAAAATAATGTCAGTATTTACAGGAAAGGGTCACATTTTGTTTGGTTTGCAGTTCTATAATCTGGGGCTTACATTTTATCAAGGTGCTATTGCCAAGGAGTTTATTTATGCACTCTTAAACAAATGAATGCATAGCCAAGTACTATTGTATATCAAAATAACTGGATCATTCAAGTACCCTTGACATGTGCAATGACCTTCAAATTTATAAAGTGACTCAACAAAGGTTGACACTTGGAAGGTTGCAATGGCCACACATATCCTGGACAGATTCAATCATAATAGCAAAAACCCTACAAAGTTGCCTTTTAATTTACAGGCCTACTTTGTGTTAACATGTAGGCCTACACAAAGAATATACAAAAATTATTTAGATTTTTCACTCAGGCATTATATTTGGTCCTAGGAAAAAGAAGGGCATTTTATTGGGTAAGGGCTAACCTAGATGTACACATGCTGTTGACTTTATACATTTTCAGGCTATTTAATCAACACTTTTCTGATTTTTCAAGGGCAAAACAAATCTTTTGAATTCAGACTAAAGAAGAAAGAATGATGTGTTGCTAATTGTTCCTTTTAATCACATTTATTTTGCAAAAGTTTAAAAAATAACAAAATCATAACACTTGTGTTACATTTTTTATTTAGTGTGTTATTTTTTAGCCTTTTGCTCTTTGTGTCCTTTCTGTATTGTAACAGCTGGCTCTCCCAAGCCAAATGTCCATTCCATGAAGAAATGTATCAATGCAATTTCGCTAGCATCAGAGTTGTGTGTACTGTGATGGCGTGCTAAATCCTTCAGGGTAGATTTAATCCACTTATCCACTTTAGTCTGTACACTAAGTGTTGAAAACACAGAACAAGGGAAATCAGCAAAGAAATATTTTCTGCAAGTGATTAATTATAGGTTACAAATCAAACACGATCGATCACGGCTACGTCGCTACGAGTGCTCAGCTGAGCTTCATACACGTAACACACCGCGCTGGCCGCGGCCACCGGGGCTAGACTGAGAGCCTGGTGACATTTCATTAACAATTTAAGCACAAAAGGTTTGATAGTACCAAGTCATTGTCTGTTGTGGGGTGGTGCTGAAATTGCAATTCTTAAGTTCCCCTGGGTCTGATTCGGGTCACGTGACCTTGTTGAAAGGTCAACAATTTTAAGTTTAATCAACATGTCACGCACAAGTACCCTTTTTGGATTAAAGTGTTAAGATTGACCCCCTGATAATCAAAATATAACTTAAGAACACATAATGGTCGGACAAAGGTAATTAAGAATGACATTAATTACCATGTAATTAGCACTTTAATTAACATTTTGAGCACAAACGTAATGTTTGTGATAATTAAGTCTTATAAGTGATCTGAAACAATATTTGTAACTTAAGAATGAGAAAAGGTTGGATAAAGTGACTTAAGAACGATAATTAAGAATGACATTAATGAGCAAGTAAATAGCACTTTAATCAACATTTTGAGCACAAACGTAATTTTTGTGACATTAGTCTTATAAGTGACCTGAAACAGTATTTGTAACTTAAGAATAACAAAAAGTTGGATAAAATAACTTAAGAACGATTATTAAGAATGACATTAATGAGCAAGTATTAAGCACTTTGATTAATTTTTTGAGCACAAACGTATTTTTGGTGACATACTTTTACAAGTGACCTGTCACAGTAGCCTATGTGTAACTTAAGAATGAACAATAATGTCAGATAAACTTCGGCATATTGCCCAAACAGTTGAGGTAACTTGACTGTCAGCTACTGCCACCCTGCAGATGAGTAGTGTTATTTTGATCTCACCGGGTTTTATACAAATTGTACAACTTTGGTACAATTAAGTTATACAAATTGTACACAATTGTACAAAGCTGTACAAAGTAGCCCTTTGAATAGCACAGAACCACAGTCATCTTAAGTCATACAAAAGCTAGTCCATCGTCCTGTATGCTACACACATTGGCTGTTGTTAGTTGCTTGTGCTGACGTTCTTAAACATTTACTCATCATGTTGAACCCAGATGACGGTGAGTACCCAACGAAAAACGGAAAGTTGTAAATGATATCCATTTTTTGTTGTGACAGGAAAACAAATTTAAAACAGTAATCACGGGTAACAAAACTAGCCGAGCTTTCGGTGGTGATCTACATCCCTCTTGGTTAAAATGACATTGTGTAGGTGGAACAATCATGGTAAACTCCTTTTTCAACACGTCTGTTTGGAGCGTGCGCAGTTATAACATCACACGATATTCCAAAGACAAGTGGTTTTGATTTTGTTTTCCTTTTAGCCTACCACCTTACATTACAGTGCATTAAGCAGCTTTTTGAAAATTAAATTTAGATCCCTTTCTAAGTAGGCCTATTTAATGAAAAAGTTTACTGAAACTTACGAACCAAGTATAAAATAAACAATTTTTTTTCCAACCATTATTTTAGTTGAAAGGGGACAACGAGAAAAAGAGGATGGTGGAGATAACACGGCTTCAGTTGTTGTGCCGACTGTTGTTGGTGAGGATTAAACCCAAACGTAATTTAAGTGATTACATGTAGCACATTACATGGAACTTGAAGGGGAAACCCTCGAACATGTGCGATGTCAAAATATATGTGTATCAGGTGTGCAACATGGATGAATTAAATTATCGTTGACAACATGCATTCTTGCAGTTTGATTTTAAGAAAAATATATTATAAATTTAATCACTTCAAAATTAGATACACGGATTTATTTCCTAGATCCTAATTAATTATCTCATGTTGATGTGTCATAGGCCCGTTTTCTACATTTAGATCATAAGACAATTATCTCAGGCTAATGTATCATAGGCTGATTTTAAACAAATAAAATAAAAGAGCCGCATTTTGCTAGTTAGTGAGATGACATTCCTTTGTATAAAGCTTGTAGCGAATACGGCCATTTTACTTGCAGGTGTTGAGCCGGAGCGAATTGACATTCCCACCAGTTGCATAGTACACTTGGAAACCTCGCCGCTCGGTGCTTTGTTGCCGATGAAACCAAACATCTGGGATTCCATTTTGAAGGCAGCTTCCTCGCGCCGGAGCAAGAAGAGATTTGAGACGTCAAAGTATTTTGGTGCTATTACAAGTCTTCCTGATGTTCCCAAACCACACCAAGGCTACCATGTACACTGCTACAAAAATTTCACAGCAGTACCCATCACTGACTCTCCTTTGAGCACCAACAGCAGTGCTAAAAACGTTAAAGTGCTTAGATCTAGTTGTAGTGTACATGTAGGTGAAAGTACTAGTCAGAATACCTTAGGAATTTTTCCCGAGGATTGCCTGTTTTGCAATAAGAAAAGGTTGTCAAAAGGAAAATTTAGAGTTGAAATGCTCGGATCTTGTGAAACACTAGAGGCAGGTAAATCCATCCGTAGGGCCGCAGAAATCCTTCATGATGATCAAATGCTCACCAAGATAGCTGGTGTTGACTTTGTCGCAAAAGAAGTCAAGTATCACCATTCATGCAAAAGTAAATACCTAAAGTCTGCTGAGAGGGCCAAGATGGCTCCTCGTGAAGTGAATCTTGAGAAAACCTGCGTAGATGAAATCAGTCGTTCTGAGTTGTTAGCATCGATTTTTGACAGATATGTCGACATGTGTGGAGATACCGATGAAATTCCTGTTGCTACCAATCAAAGTCTTTCCCGCATCCTTCTGAGGAGATTTGATGGCAGATTAAAACTCCAGTCTCCGAAGGGTAAGAAACTAGGGGTTGTCGTTTACAACACACAACTTGCTGATGAGGCCGTGCGAGTCGCATTTAACTACAGGTCAAGTGCTGAAGGCAGCATTACTCAAGCGGCCCTCCTCCTTAGGACAAAAATTAAGGCGGTTACTAAAAAGGAGTTTTCTGACCCTTTGACGTGTAAATCTCTCAAGGAAGGTGAGGCTTCACCACCTGATCTTGTAAGGACATTCTTCCGGATTCTGTATGGAGGTCCAAACAAAGATAAACACAGTAGTAGTGTTCAGCGCCGGGCTGAGTCTGCAAGCCAAGATGCCCTGTTTATAGTCAGAAACGGGTCGATCCGACCTCAGAAGCATGTAGTTCTTGGTATGTCAGTCAAACCAATGACAGGAAGCAGAAAGTTGGTTACCATTTTAAATCGATTTGGGCACTGCATCAACTACAGCTGTGTTGAAGAATTAGAAACAAAGATTGCTCATTCTCAGCAGGACACCCATGTGGCTTGTCCAGATGGTACACAGCCAAATCTTCCCATTAGGCTCGCTTTTGACAATTACGACGAATTGTCCTACACTCTCTCTGGCGCCGATACCCTGCACGACACCATGGGTATTTTGTACCAAATAGAAGGTCCACCACAGCCAGATGTTCCTGCATCGTCAACAGGCAGCAAAGAACCTAAGAGAAAGAAGAGAAAGCTGGATATTCCAGATCTCACAATTCCCCCGTACAACAGGAAACCCAAAATGACGTCTTTTACATATAAGAAGACCGATGTCTTCCTCCGTCCTGATTACATCGACAAGGCCCGCAGCAAAGATTTGATCTGGATAATGTGTCAAGCACTGGAACTGGAGAACATACCGATGTGGGCAGGCTTTAACGCAAGGTACTACACAGATCATCTACCCAAGCAGGTGGTGTATTACATGCCAAACTTGAAGCAACCGCCGACGAGTTTGGACGTTGTAGTGGAAACACTGCGCATTACATGGCATTACATGGTAATTAATGTCATTCTTAATTACCTTTGTCCGACCATTATGTGTTCTTAAGTTATATTTTGATTATCAGGGGGTCAATCTTAACACTTTAATCCAAAAAGGGTACTTGTGCGTGACATGTTGATTAAACTTAAAATTGTTGACCTTTCAACAAGGTCACGTGACCCGAATCAGACCCAGGGGAACTTAAGAATTGCAATTTTAGCACCACCCCACAACAGACAATGACTTGGTACTATCAAACCTTTTGTGCTTAAATTGTTAATGAAATGTCACCAGGCTCTCAGTAATAGAGCTGTGCTCCACACAATCGTGTACCTTTTAGCCAGGCACTTCGCACCATTCAATCTATATCCGACCAGTCTATTCTGCGTGTGTACTCTCAGAGTTGCTTCTCGTGCACCGTACGCGTAATACATTCATTGCTAGTTACGTCATCACCAAACTGACGCATGCGCAGGGGTTTGCTACCGGATTCGGTAGCGATGAATGAGAGTTTCCCAAGACCTTCTCTTGGAGCGGTTCGTATTGTGAGAGCAGTTCGTGAATGGTAGCGCCCTCTCGTGGGGAAAACTGTGATAAATCAACAAGAGAAGGTCTTAACCAAGACTATGTCCAACACGGAGATTTTTTGTAGTGTGAAAAGGCCTTATGATTGCAATCCATCTATTTTTGTTGCTACGCATTTTCCATTGTCTTGTTCGTAGTGT
This sequence comes from Pycnopodia helianthoides, assembly GCA_032158295.1. Taxonomy (NCBI): domain Eukaryota; kingdom Metazoa; phylum Echinodermata; class Asteroidea; order Forcipulatida; family Asteriidae; genus Pycnopodia; species Pycnopodia helianthoides. The sequence goes on from CM063264.1 coordinate 12,640,741, forward strand.
AACGTCACAGTGCTGTTATATTCCTATGCGCTTAGGGTCATTTCGTGAAAGTCAGCATTTTTGCTCAGCATGACACTGATCAAATTTTAAAGTTTTTTTTACATTATGAAGAAAATTTATTTGTAACTAAACAACAATATTGTTAATTTCGTTATTTTATGTATTTATTTGTTTACGGACCTCGCAGAAGAGGCGAAGCTTTCGTTTCATTTAAGCCTACTGCTCCCCGTGGTCAGTTCAGCATTACAAACACGTACCCATGGGAAATATCTATGAATTACAACCATCATAATTACCACAACAGTTGTCGGTTCTTATTGTAACGGTGATGCTGCCCACTGAGTATTCCGTCTCCAAATCAACCCTCCACCAAGGATGCGGATCACGATCCCATGCGTTAACATCTCCTGTGTTTTAAAAACACAAAACAATATCGGTACAGATTAGTACAAATCATGCAAAAGCTTGACTTACAATCGGGCCCTTTGAAACCAGGGCTAAATCTCCGTCTATTATTTAGATAACAGAGCCAATGCCTAACCCCAAGCACCGGTTTCGAAAAGGGCTTATGTAGACGACCAATGTTCATTTATTGTCCACATGCAGTGTCAAACGGAACCAATGAAGAAAAAAAAAGAATAAGAACAAAATCCGAACAACAAGCAAACAGACGGACAGACAAACACCCCAACACTCCGACAAACAAACACTCCAACAAAAGCAAATAAAAACCTTAACAAAACCTGAGTAGTACTTGTTGTAGAAGAAAACTACATATAATGTACATACTTTGACGAGAGCATAGTAGTCCCCCCCCCCACACACACACGTGTGTAATGACCTCCAATCGTGGACCCTCCTTTGTTCAACTCTTTGTCCTGACAAACGTTGACCCCATTGTTTTCCTTTGTGGTAACAAACGTGGACCTATTGTCCCTTTTGTTGTAAGTCCTCGGTTTGAACGTCACTACAAACTCACCCATGCACACACACATTGTTGTGGCTTACTTATGACGTAGTTGTTCGTAAGTCACTCTCGCGTGATGCAAATTATTTGGTAAATTTTAATAGAGAGACACAGTATAGGCCTGTAACGCAATGTCCTTATTTTGGTTGTTTTTCGACGACCCCTCACAGAAGTATGCATTAATATTGCAGCGCCATAAGGTATTAAAGGAACATTACAGAATTGGTTTTTGCTAACAAAACAGTTGCTGGCAGTGTAAGCACTTTATGTAATCCACCATATACATAAACTGACAAACCTGTAGAAGTTTGAGATCGATCGGCCATCTGGGTCACGAGAAAATGGTGAAAAACCGATTACACATTTGCATGAAATCATATAAAATTCAAAAAATAAATAAAACGCTCACTGAGCGATAAACTCCAATCGGAAAATTAGTTTATTCATTTCTCATTAAATATGGCATTTCAGATAGAAATATTTCAAGGGATGTTTTCTACTATCATCATCATTAGACCGTGTAAGTTTTATGTAAATCTGTGATCAAAAAGTAAATTTTCACCATTCATGCAAAAGTAAATACCTAAAGTCTGCTGAGAGGGCCAAGATGGCTCCTCGTGAAGTGAATCTTGAGAAAACCTGCGTAGATGAAATCAGTCGTTCTGAGTTGTTAGCATCGATTTTTGACAGATATGTCGACATGTGTGGAGATACCGATGAAATTCCTGTTGCTACCAATCAAAGTCTTTCCCGCATCCTTCTGAGGAGATTTGATGGCAGATTAAAACTCCAGTCTCCGAAGGGTAAGAAACTAGGGGTTGTCGTTTACAACACACAACTTGCTGATGAGGCCGTGCGAGTCGCATTTAACTACAGGTCAAGTGCTGAAGGCAGCATTACTCAAGCGGCCCTCCTCCTTAGGACAAAAATTAAGGCGGTTACTAAAAAGGAGTTTTCTGACCCTTTGACGTGTAAATCTCTCAAGGAAGGTGAGGCTTCACCACCTGATCTTGTAAGGACATTCTTCCGGATTCTGTATGGAGGTCCAAACAAAGATAAACACAGTAGTAGTGTTCAGCGCCGGGCTGAGTCTGCAAGCCAAGATGCCCTGTTTATAGTCAGAAACGGGTCGATCCGACCTCAGAAGCATGTAGTTCTTGGTATGTCAGTCAAACCAATGACAGGAAGCAGAAAGTTGGTTACCATTTTAAATCGATTTGGGCACTGCATCAACTACAGCTGTGTTGAAG
>CM063264.1:12643057-12654229 GCA_032158295.1 Pycnopodia helianthoides
TTGGGCGGAGAGGCCAGAATTCTCCCGGCCCCTTCCCGGCCCCTTTCCCCCCTGTACTCGACTGAATATCCGCACTTTAATTGAACAAACATTTACATAAAATATAAAATCGGTTAAAGTTTAAACTCAATCGGTCATCGGTGTCACAAGGAAATAGTACAACAAAATCATTATAATGTTGTCCCTTTTTTCAAACATCGGGTTTGGGTCTCATGAGTTCAAGACTAATGGTTTTACTATTTTTTTCAAAAACTGTAACTGTAAACTAATAGGGAAGTTTTCCACATTGACCGACTTTATGCCATTTAATTTTGTGTTGTACACACACTTGAAATTCCAATGCTTGCTTTGTTTTCAATTAATGACGATATCTTTTCATATCATGGGTAAATGAATTTGATTGATGACTTACCAGTTAGTTCGGCGGTCACATGGTGAAAGCTGTACAACTCAAACACCAAGAACAACGCAAAAATCTTCCCTGCACTCAAGAGAAGACGATCAAACTGGTTTCCAATTGATGCCATTCTCAGAGAGACATCAAGGAAAATGCCGTCACACGCAAAATGAACACTGTCTACACTCGCTCTTTGGTATGCGCGCACGGTCCACAAAATTGCCATAGAAACTGGGTGTTTACGGAAAGATGACGTGACGCGTCTGAGTAATTTTAGTATAAGCGATCATTGTTGCCCTTTTCTAGTTTATTTGCTGCTGTATTTGTTTAAATTTAAGAACCACTTGTGGCAATTAATGCTTTATTTTGTCTTGGCAAAGTAACACAAACCAAATACGACATTTTTTTTCCGGCGGGGGGGGGGGACGGGACACAACACAAAACAATAGTATAGACTCAGGTAGACAGTTAATTTGCAATATCTATCTATTACAATTTGTGAGGAAAAAACACCGTAGAAGTGCACAAAAAGCAAAACAATTTGTGTGCAAATAAACAAATCTTACTCGTGAAAGTGTACGTTACGGAGCTCTCTGAGTGACATGATACCATTAGTCGTTATAACGAGATGAGAGAGCTCGTTCATTAAAACCCTTTACTGAGTGGTAGGACCAGTGAACATTGACACAAATTGGTAAAACTAGCATATCTCCTGTAATTATAAGTGTAATTACCTGTGGGACTCAAATTTCCTGACATCCAAGACAAGGGGGGGGGGAAGTGTCAGGTCTCAATTTTTTTTGAGGGGCAAAAAACTATATGCACTCATGTACTTAGCACACAAAAATCCCGTGTCAAATACAGACCTCCCCAGATCTAAACCCTTTCATAAGTGGAGCCGTCTGTTCTTTGTGTGCAACAAGTGTCTGACGTCTTGGCAACAGCTGTGGCTATAAAGTTTCTGGTTTGCAACCAGTCCCCCCCCCCCCCAACAGGTCAAACTGGCAGCTCACTTGGGTAATGACCTGTCATTTATGACTTGCTGGCTTGAAGAGAGATACAGTTTACAGATGTTTTGTGTTGTCATGGCTGGGTAGTTCATTGGGTGTAGTTTATTGCTCATACAGAGGGTTACTGGCGTAGTTTATTGTTCATTGTTACTGGTAATCTTCTCCCCAAGTACTGGATATGTTAAAGAGTTCTACCTCCATGGTTAAAGCCATTAAAGAAAGTGAAGACACTTTGATCCATTATATTTTCACTAATTAACATAATTAATTAAAATAATTAATTAAACAATTAATTAAAAAGGCTAAAATAATCACAGACACTAGCTAGAAGTCATTTATATGTAAAACATTATTGTAAATGCACGGAATTTTGTTTTAATACATGTTGGATGGTGTGGAAATATCTGTTGGTTATTTCAAACATTTGCGTATACCAAAGGGATTTAACGCAGTTAAGGGTTAAATAGCGTTATATCATGGTGTAAGTCGATTTACTGTCAAATCTCGCCAAGACGATATACTGGCCCTAAGGCCGTATCCAAATTGGCGGCTACGGCTACGACTACGGCTATGACTGTTGCTAAGGGTGTTGCTAAGGACGTCCTAACCCCTGATGACGCGGCTATTAAGCCCAAGCTGCAGCGATATCCGTCAATTCGGACATGGCCTAACAAGTCGACATAATGATTGCTAATTTATACTCTAAAAACTCCCGGATCACAATAGACCCGGATTCTGGGTCCCCTGGGCCTCACCCTTTTCTAGGTCAGTATGACTCGAAATCTTGGGTTCAAATCCCATTGAGGACCATTTGATTTTTCTCATCCCATGTTTGGTTGTTTTTATTTCTATGGTGATTGGGCAACATACCAATTATTGTGTTTGTTACTTTGCCCAGTTGCGCATCCATGCAACACCGAGAGAAAAATGTGGTTCTTAGGGAAAACCCAAGGGAGTATACCGCTGTGCCTCATAGCTCAGTTGATAGAGCATGTGCCCGGAGTGTCAGGGGTCTTGGGTTCAAATCCCATTGAGGACCATTTGATTTTTCTCTCATCTCATGTTTGGTTATTTCATTTCTATGGTGATTAAGCACCATACCAATATTATTGTGTTCGATATCTTGGTCAGAGTGACCCAGAAAAAAGGTCAAATTTAAAAGTCAATCCCTATTTTAACCAATTTCCGGGACGGTGTCGCATGCAATTATGTTCTCTATGCAATACTATCCGGCGATGCAATAATGTCCGCCGGACGGTTTTGCATATGCAATCGTGTCCGCCCGGACGCTGCTGCATAATGCAATTGTGTCCTTGCAGTAAATAGTCTAACGCATTGCTGCAATGAGACTGCACATGACACTGTCTTCTACTGTTGTGCTTCTACTTTATTGGTGACAACAATATGTAGTGTAGTCAAGTGTAGTTGTATATTCAACAGCTGTGTATGATTCTCTGGCTATAGGAAGGAAATTAGAAGAGGAGATCTTTGACGTGAACCTTCCCCTCCCGTCTAGTCCAGCGGATAAGTGGAAATTTCGTGCACTTTATGGTAAAAGCATGAAACTTGGCACACATGTACTTTATACCAAACATGAAATTTTAGATATAGGGCCATCTCTAAATTGGCCTCTGGTGGCCTTGGCGCCCATTTTCCGAAATGGCCGCCATTTCTGATATAAAACTACATAACTCGGAAAGTAAGAGACCTAGAATCTTTATTCCAGTGGCTATGTTTATGTTTGCCGTGTCCAACAGTTCAAAAAATGCATTATTGAGAGTGTCAGACTATTAAGTCCGCCATTTTCAAAATGGCGACTTCTAAAACCCAACCCTTCAAACCACTCTCGGCTTGGCTTCCCAAATCAACATTCAATCTCACATTTGAAAATTATTTGGAGGCCGCCAAATTTGAACTTGCTCATATTCGTTTGAGACAACAGAAAAACAATGTGACAAAGAATCAAATATCAGCTTTGTCACAGTTGAAAAACAACAACCAAATCGTGATCAAACCATATGACAAAGACAGAAGAATCTGCATTTGTACCTCACTGAATCCTGCACAAAATCCTGCGGGTTTAAACAGGAGGTTTAGAGAACAAAAATACAGGCCAAGACATAATGTGGACTTAACAAAAAAATACATATACGGAAAAAAGATCGTCAGAGCAAAAATGCAACAGACCCAACTGAGCCTGAAAGCAACTATCTCCCGGAAATAATTTGTATGTACAAGAAACACTTGGGGATCTGATTGCCTTATTATAAACCACCCAACAACAGATACACGCTTTGTTACTAAAAAAACACAGACACCCACAGCTATGTCCCCAGACCCCCAAACAACTGTTGCAACCCCACACATCTTTTAAAGATATTCAAAGAGATTTACCCGATTTTCTGAATCGACCCACATGCAACTGATGAGGAAGCGAACAAGTCTTCCGAAAGCTAGCTATTGCTACCCAATGGATCTGCAAAAATATCCTTAAAACTAAAAATATTATCTGGGGGTGGGGGTGGGGGCTTTTTATTTTGATAAATTTAAACAGGTGAGCAATATTGAGATATCCACTGTGTGCAGAGTAACAAATTTGTCTTTATACAAGCTTTTGATCCTAAAAATCCATAACTTGTCACCAGAATGTAGGCTTCTAGTCTAGTCAATCTGTGCCAAAAAAATGCAACAGAAATGATTTTTTCTGCAAGTGTCTCTTGAAACCCTCCCAAACAACATATCAAAAAAGTAGAAAAAGGAAGTAGGGGAAATATGCCTAATTTGCATAAATTAAAGTTGCCGCTTTTGCCTCTATATTTTCAGTAATATACAATATAATTCTTGTTTTTTCCCACACAATATTTTCATAGGTATAGTCTAGGTCAAACCATAGATTGACTAGACTACTATTGCGTACTACATCTTGGTCCGAAGAACTTCATGGTCTGAGTAGTTTCGACCCCATCCCTGACGCTCGAGTCTGCTTAAAAGAGGTTTAGGCCTAGTTTTCTAGACTCTTGCAGTAGATTACTAGAATCGTGGTTCAAGTTTCAGAAGACCCAAGGCTTGTTATTTACGTACAATATTGTCCTCCTCGATAAGTGCCTCTCATTAAGGCTACCGGTAATTTTTATGGCGATTATTTTGGATGAACACATCTACTTTGTAAAGGTTTGTACCTGGCAACAAATGCTCTTACTGGTTAGTTGCTAAGTCATTAGTTTTTGACATTATCATGATGATGACAGAAAGTTATATTAAAGCTAAATAATTTCATCGTCATTAATATTTTTACAAGTCATCTGTGCAGAGAGAAAATAGTAATGATCCATCAAAGACTTTAAAAATGTTCTGTTCATCCGTATGAAGGCCAACTCAGAGATGGCACTATCAATGTCATGTTTTGGTACAAAGTACATATGTGCCAAGTTTCATGCTTTTACCACAAAGTGCACGTAACTTGCATATTATTGCACTTATCCGCTGGACTAGTCGTAACCTATGGGAAAATATTCGGCCGTTGGGTATTCGCTGCAATCATAAAATACGTGAATATTCATGCTGCACATGTGCGTTCGTGCGTTTAGTGCATGCACGCTTACTACGCACATGTATAATGTACATGTCCGCCGGACGGTTTTGCATAGCGCCCCTGACACGATTGCATATGCAAAAGTGTCCGGAGCGGACAGTATTGCATGGCGGACACATTTGCATCTGACAACGGCGTGACCCAGAAATGGGTTAGGTGCCCTGTTCAGTTGAGACCCCGGTTTTTCAAAGAGTAATACACCGAGACGTCTTGCTGAAACAAAATAATAGATAATGAGCGTAATGTATGTCTTCAAGATGACTTAAAAAACACACAGAACGTCTTGGTGGGAGTTTTGACTTCCCAATGTTACTAACTCATCTTAGCTAAACAATATAAAAACTCTCGGGTCAGAATTGAGGCTGATTCTGGGTCCAAGGGGCCTGACCCAGTTGTGGGTCAAGCTTACCATAAAAGTGGAAAAAGAGAGGACGTTTTTTTTGGAGCGTAGATCAATGATCACAATAAGTCAACTTCATTCAGAAGATCCGAATAGTGACAGTCTAGGAACTCTGTAGTTACATCCGTACCAGCCACATTCTACGAAAAGGATCCCCAAATTAAATAGACCATGCATGTCTCGTGAGAATTCGAACATTTTTGGAACCACTTTGGTCCCAAATGTACTTTAACGCATCAAGGAAACGAACTGGCGCACTTTAACGGGTCATATTATGTTCACATGCGTACGAGACTTGCACAGTCTAGACTCCCTTCCCCTCAAAGAATGAAACCCACAAAAACATCTACAATCAAATAATACAATAAAATATATAAATAAATAAGTAATTTAAAAAAGGTTTTCGGCCAATTTCAACAAATACTCAATCAATTTAACCTGGCTCATTTATTTACGTTTGTAAATGAATTCTCCGTTGCATCAGCAGTCAACACTCAAAAGGAGTTATTAATTTTTTTTTTACATTTTTGCATTCAAGGGCCAAACTAAAAACATTCAAAATTCATTAGGTCGCAAAGATCATTCATGTTTATAGGAACCAGCAGAAACCTATAATCAACTTTAAATAGGTAGTATAAATTCAACTACAGAATTGTAACAATGTAGACTTGAATGTCTGTAGAATGACTGAAGCGCACCTGAATGAGAAGAACGAAAACGGACTCGAAAGCAATAGTAGCTAAAAAGAAACCATGTGAATGAATTAGGGAAACATGCATCTTAACATCTTATTAAGTAAGTTAATAATTAATTAAAAATATATAAATTCACCCTAAATCTGTATTTATTGAATTAATGACAAAATGCAAAATTAAGAGGATATGCAATTCCCAAAGGGGAAAAAACAAATAATTAAAATAGAATAAATGTCAATATATTAAAAACTAAAAAGACCATAATGCACATTCGGCAATGCAATGCAACTTGGGAAACAGAGTACAGCCACAAAACAAATCAAGCTGCCAATATGGATGCCATGATGTACATGTAGTTTTAAATACATGTAACACTGGCAGGTTTTATAGTTGTGTACCGCATTGCTTCAAAATCAGCGCCATGATGGTTGGCGGTGTTGCTCGGACTCGGATTTCACCCAGAATCCTTTGCGCGCCGATTATGCGCATTGGGACATGCATATGGGCTATTATAATAAAATTACACAAACTGTACAATGTGAGCAATCCACAATTTTATTATTCCGATTCATAGGCGTACGTGGCATCCTTGGTTTAGGGGGCAGAGAGGCATGATTTGCCTGAAAGTACACATTTCTAACACCGGGCAAAATAAAATTCTTTACTTTCTTTGTCCATTCCCCCCTTCTTCCTGTGCCTGAATTTACCCCACGGTTTTGCCCAAACTTAGGAGGGCAGTAGCCCCCTGCCCCCTGGGTCGTACGCCTATGATCTGATTGCAGCTAAATACGTATCAAGTTTCACAATGTGTTATCATCTCGGGTATTATGTTATCTCCTTTTCAGTTCAACAATTTCCAACGCTCTCAGTGGCATAATCTTTAAACTGTGTTCAGCATTAAGCAATCTTGCACAGAAGACGAAAACAACCCACTGGTCGAAACGTCGAGAAAACAAATCGGCTTTTCTCAGATGTAACTTTCTAAAAATAGTTAATCACGAAGTGGCACCACCGCAAACCTTTTTCTAATAAAAACGTTTACTACCGCCATGCATAGTTTAAAGTCTAACCAAACTTACACACAATTCGTCACCGACGCCATAAACTGACACTCAGGGTGCAAAACCGCTTTTGTTTCTCCAGTTTGTTTTACATGTTTAAACAATGTTCATCGAGGGCTACAATTTCATGAAGTTAAAACGCTTCGGGAGCTTTACTTTTTTAATTATGATAATTAAGTACTGCAACTTTTGCACCACAAGTGACAATTTTCGTTTCCACGAACTGACACTAAGGTTTAATTTACCATTATACCATATGGCGCGCACCAACCTTTAAATGTGAACATAAACGTTTTCAACCTTGTGAGTAGCATGCCACGCACGCTGACCTACAACTCCGCAAACTGACAAACACACAGCAGTGTTGTGTTACAATGGATGGTGTCAGTTCGTGAAAATGGAAATTGATGTTTTGCGTTAATTGTCGACGCCAAGAACTGACACAAACTTTTTTACTTATTAAAGCACCATGAAGTTCAAATCATGAAGTTCCCACTGTCGGAAAACTAGTTGAAAATACCCTGACATTTTGTAGGAAAGCTTGATTTTGAAAAGTGTTGAACTTTAAACGCCGTTTTTTAATTTTTAAAATTTTTATTTTACCTGTGTGTCAGTTTGTAGCGTCGGTGAAGAACTAAGCATAGGCTATAACTATTGAATATATGTTATAAAATGCAAGCTATAAACCAAATATTGAAAATTGCCCAACAATTGTAATTTAAAACCCTTAAGTGCAGGAGTAACCCAAAAAATTACACAAATGCAGGAAAGTTCCACTAGTTATTGGCTCCCCGGTAAACCAAACAGTTAGATTGGCAGGAAACATCAGAACATAGCGCAGGCTGCCAGCGAATCATCTGAAACGTGCTACAAAGAACAGATGGCTCCACTTTATCAGAGGGTTTAAGATCTGTTTGTCGTACATTATTTTGTGCACGAAGCATATGAGTGACAGTATTTTAAAGCCCCTCAAACCCCCCAAGAAAAAAACCCTAAATCAAAACCAAAATTAATAACGAACAAGAAAAAACAAACAAACAAACAAACACCCCAACACCCCAACAAACAAACAAACAACCCTGGGACTTGATCCACCACTCAGATTTGTGAAATGGCCCAGTCTAGGATATCAAGGACTTTGAATCCAAAGGACATTATATTTTGGAGAAAACAGTGAAATAGTTAAATATGCTCACTTAAGGGTTTTAAATGGCAATAAATATATTAAACATTTATATTATTTCTATTACTAAAATAGTTAAGTAAAATTTCGAAAAAACGTATGCCAGCTGTGTAGCTGATTATGCCCTCCGGGAGATTCCCCCACCCCCATGAAGCCAATTGAAACTTTGTGTGATAGCGCCCTCTTTTTGAAACAACTTCCTTCAGCCCGTATTAATTTACCGTCTAGGTAACAAACACACTCGGGCACAACACATTATGGACTGGCAATGAGGTCACTAGAGTACGTCGATTCACCAGAGGGACTGTGAGTGGCCAGGAGGGAAATAGGTTCCTCCATTTTGGTCACTCCAGGCCCAAGGGGGGATATACGTTCTCCAGTGACCGAATCATGCCAGTCTGTATGTGTTTTATAACACACCTCAGTTCAAAATATGAAATAAAAAAATAAACTTTTCTTGAGGGCGCTTTAACCAGTGAAAAATGTTACGTCGATTGCCCGCTTCAGGGTATATTTCCCGCAAATTACGCACGCGCGATGTCTTGACGCGCGTCTAATTCACGGTGGCGCAAATCTCATGCACTAGCCTATATCAGTTAAACCCACGTGACCGTGTTTCAGCCAACCAGAACACAGAACTAGCAAGAGGCGTGTGATAAAACCCCCTATAAGTATCTTCGGGCGTCACACGGGCGTGCGGCATATACGTTCGTGTGTGACGCATTGACTTACCAGTAAGATAGGCGCAATAAAAAGTCAAATCTATAAACTGGAGCAAACCCACTCCCTCCCCACAAGAGTTTAGTTTTGTATTAACGGCCGGATTAGTGTAAGTAAGGATATTTGCAATATCACCATGTGGTAAAATCTCTCTTTTGGGTGTGTGTGGTTTCGGACAGAGTATACTGTCCGAAACGTTGAGTCCACCAGTTCCATCGGAACCACACATACCCATAGGAGAGATTTTACCACCTGGTTATACCGCAAATGCCCTTACTTATTGTATTTTTCACCATGTAAACCGTCAAGTCTTATTCATAATTGGGGTATAAGATAATTGATTTTTATTTAGGATACAGGTATTTCAGTCACTTTATATTCCAATAAGTTGATTTATGTTTAATTCCCCTCCACATCGGATATTCATAATGACTGTGTATGAAGCGAGGGGAATAAGCAACGGCCCGGTTGAAAAATGTATTCCGTATTGTGACCACCAACTTCTCGTGTCGAGGACTTAAAATGTGTCTAAAATGTCACCATCAGAATCTACGCACACGCTTGCACTATCGTACTGTGTCCAATAGTCCTTTATTATTAGTACTATTTTGTTTAAATAATATCATGTGATTATTTTGGGTGAACACAATCCCTTTCAAATTGTCTGAACCATCGGATAGAAATGATTAGCCCCAATGTAACAAATTTCAACCCGTCAAGCCATCTTGAAGCCATCTGGCAAAGATTTGATTGTGTTTTTTTTAAACCAGGAGTGGCAGTTAGCCTTAGGCTAAGACATTTGTTTGCGGTTCCTTTTGGCATTGTAAAATGGGCTGTCGTTGATGGAATTAAAGACACTAGACACTGTTGGTAATTGTCAAAGACCAGGCTTCTCACTTGGTGTATCTCAACATATGGATAAGATAACAAACCTGTTAAAACTGAGCTCAATTGGTCGTCGAAGTTGCGAGATAACTATGAAAGAAAAAAACACCCTTGTCACACGAAGTTGTGTGCTTTCAGATGGTTGATTTCGAGACCCTCAAATTCTAATTCTGAGGTCTCGAAATCAAATTCGTGGAAAATTACTTCTTTCTCGAAAACTATGTCACTTCAGAGGGAGCCGTTTCTCACAACGTTTTATACTGTCAACCTCTCCCCATTACTCGTTACCAAGTAAGGTTTTATGCTAATAATTGTTTTGAGTAATTACCAATAGTGTCCACTGCCTTTAAGTCAAATAATCAACCTGGGGTCATTTTTTATTTTCCATGGTATTTGGCAAGGTCTCAATAGGGACCTTGACATTTTTGAGATTTGTCAACTGATTTTTTGACGGAATAAATTTGTTTACAAACGGCTTGTGGATAGACTAGATCCGATGGCTTCACCGAATGTGAAAAGGCGTCAGCCACTGTCCTCCCCTTATCACACTTACTCAGGCCTGTAACCAGAGGGGTGGGGGCGTGGGGGTGGGGGCCCCCCAAAAGTCCGCTCCCCCTCAAAAAAAATTCCGCCCTCCCCCACGAAAAAGAGAAAAGTGCGCACCGTAACTATGCATCTTGGCCTAGACATGGTCTCAGGCCCGTAACCGGGGGGCGGACGCCCCCCCCCAAACAAAAAAATCCAACTAATGAGGGAGGCACATCACCCCTCAGACTCCCCTCTGCGTTGCTGCGCGACGAGCGGTGCTAACCCGCCGATGTACTTCTTCTTTCACATTGGCCCCCCCCCCCCCCAAAAAAAAAATAAATTCATGTCAACTTATTCAATGCTGAATTAGCTTTGTCCAATAAATGAAACTGCCCCGTTAATTCTTACAAATCGATAGCTCAGAGAAACATTTCGCCAATTCATAGATGTAGAAGTCTTTGCCAGGTTTCAGGATAATTTCGTCGAGAAGTTTGTAGAGATGACATGTGCCTGTTCTCGGTGCAAAGTCAAAGATGTAGCAGATATCATGTACGACGCAGTGAGCGGCACACGTCCTAAGATTCCAAGCTTTCAGAGTTGATAAAGGGTTGGGGTTATCAATGTAGTTACCTTTGTATATGCGGTTGTAGTAACCTGACTTGAACTCGGGGTAATCGACTACTGAAAAAAAGAGAAAATTA
>JASTWB010000023.1:0-320703 GCA_032158295.1 Pycnopodia helianthoides
AACAATGAGGACTATGAGGTCGATGTCCCGAAGGAAAATTGACGTTTTCTATTAATGTACTCAAGGAATATTTTGGTAAGTTTAAAGATCAACATTTTAAGCGATTCCTAAAACCCCGAGGCATTAATTTCTAGTTAAAAACCCGGTATGCACCAATGTACCATCGTATCTGCTATACGTTTCTTGTATTTTAGAGACCTCAACCACTTGATCACCTGTTCATGTATTTGACATAAGTGGAAATAAAACTGATTGATTGATTGATTTAATAATTGGGTGACGTTTTTTAATATGATTTTTCCCCGCTGGAAGCTTGACCTTTGGTTCAGTGATAATAATTGTTGTGTTCTCCCTTTTTGTATCACCATTTTCTTGACTGAAATTTTATTGATAATCAGATTTCAATTAATAACCAGCATAATGGCTTATTACCCAGCCTATAGTAAGATTGCTATAGTATGGCAGAATACTTTCATGCGTGGTCTATGATTCACATTTCATTGGTCAAACGACTGTCCCATAATGCGTCTGACTTTTTCCGCCTCATAACAATTAAAATGGGCCTTGGAAAGCACCAACGCAGTGGCTCGGTTCGTTAAGGCGCTGGTACTATCTCAGAATTCTTAACCGGGTGGCCACCGGTTCTGGGTTCGATCACCGGCTCTCCTCAATATTACGAAACAGGGCTGTTGTCCTCTAGAGCCTTGATCACGACAAGTTTCCATCACCAAGTCGAGGCTGAGAGGGAACAATCTGCCCCTGAGAGGGGCTTACAATGAGTCCGGGCAGGTTGAAGCCCCCCCCCCCCCCCACTCCCCCACTCCTCAACAACGTGATAACATCTCACTGTTTACTTTTATAATTGTCAATACATCAACAGGACGACAATGAACAAACTAGTTGACGAACAATCGAACCTAACAATTACAAAAAATAACCAGGGGATAATACAAACACTCATTAGTTTGTGTGCACGCATTTTTTATCGCGCTGTTGTTCAAAACCGACTCATCAACTTATGATTATTGTAGCATTTTCAGAAGAGCAGTGGGAAACTAGCATCCTAGACTGCAGCCGGCAAAATCATTAACACGGCGTTGACAACATTGCAACATTTTAGGCCTGAATAGTTCAGGGCCCAATTTCATGGCTCTGCTTACCGTAAGCAAAGAATCGGCGCTTGCGGAAGCAGGGAATTCCGCGCTTACGTCAAGCGTATTTCACGGGTTAGCGGGGAATTTCGGCTTGTGCGCATGCGTACTCCACGTTACTAGGTATTCTACACTTACACAGCTAGCGCAGAAATTCGGCGCTTGAACAGTAAGCGGAGAATGGTCAACGCAAGCGCAGAATTCGGCGGTAAGCAGAGCCATGAAATTGGGCCCTGATGAGAACTCCGTTACAAAATCGTGACCGTTAAATTGGCATAGCGCCCTCGCTCGGCTCTGTTTCCCTCTCGTTAGCCATTGTTCTTTTTGTCGCTCGGCCCTAGCGGCCTATCCAGGACCGCTGGGATGGGCTAATCAGCTTGCACAGATTCTTGTTCAGGAAGTACGTCATGCGTGCAGTGCTTGCAGTGTGAGTGTGATGCATGATGGGACTGAGCATTAACGTTAACGATACGTTTGCCCATCCCAGCGCCTTTGGTTTTAAGGCAAGGCGCTGGGGACGAGCGAATGTTCTTTTCAGCTAATAGTGCGTGCCAGAAGTTCGACGGAATCCCATAAGGACCAATGTGATGTTGAATTTAAATCATAATTTGTTTACGATTTGCAGAACCGACGATACATAAGATGGTTTCTAAAGTGTATTGATATCAGTTCAAACGAGCCTCAAGCTCATTATTTTTAGTAAATTTGACCAAGTTTATCTTGGACAAATTAAATAGATACTATAGGGCAAACTCATAAGCTGTGCATAGTATGTACATTTAGAAGCAACGAAGGGCCGAGCATAATAAAAAAAAAAAACATTGACTTGGCACGTAATACAAAAAGTAATAACTGAAATTAGGCCTTGTGATTGTCCAACTACCCGGGCAATCACACAGGGTAATTATATTGTTCCCAAACCTAAATGTGAAATTTTTCAAAACAGCTGTGCTGGATGGGTCACCCTCGTTAACAGCTTCAGTTACAGAGCTCCCTCTTTTTTAAATGGTATTCCTTTAACTATTCGTTCAAACTCTTATTCTTCATTTCGGCGTTTGCTGAAGGAAGGTAAGGCTTGAACTGCTTTCACACTATTCATTAAACCTTTTCTTTCAACTTTTCATTCAACCGCTTTCCTGCGTTTTGCGCGGGCTGTTGGCTTGTAAATAGTAAATAGTTTATGATCTGTATTCGGGAATATGGGGCAATCCGCACTCGTATTCCTTTATTTGTAATATCTCCTACTTATTGTGTGATTTGCTGTTTGGATGTTTTATTTCGTCCATTTGTCCTTTTTTGTATTTTTTCTTTGATGTTCTCTTTCCTTTTCTATTATTATGTGAGGGCCCCAAATTATCAGCTGTGCTGGATGGGTCACCCTCGTTAAATATGGTTTAAATAAATAAATAAATAAATAAATAATGAAGGGGAGAAAACATAAACGGAAACTATTGTGTGTGTACATTGTTACAGAACTGTTGTTATGGCCATCGTGCACGCTGCCCACCGCAAATTCTCATAATATTTATTTATTTCATTTTTTTTTCAACAAACCTACTCATCAACGTATGGTTATTTTAGCATTTTCTTAGGAGCAGAAACTAATCTTGAGGGGGAAACTGCATCCTAGACTATGACCACCAAAGTCCAAACGGTGACACTGACAGCTTTACACAAAGGCAGGCCTGTTTATTATGAAATCCTTTGGGGGGGGGGGTTCGTATTGAAAGCATGACCACTAAGTTGGCATAGCGCCCTCGTTCGGCTTTGTTTACCTGTTTACCTGACTTTTGCCATTGTTCGTGAAGATGATAAAACCAATATAAGATTTTGAATTAAACATTTTGTAAAACTAATGATGCATGTCCATAACGTGTAACAATTGTCAGTTTATAGTTTACAAAAAAAACACATTGTGCTTACAGCAGAAAACTGCGAACACGGCTCATGAAATAGAGTGAGTTACGGGGTATGTAAGCCCAGAACTTAAGGACATTTTTTAAATCATAACATTTAAACTGATAATTTTTAATATCAGAAGTCTGGATTTCGAATGGGGGACTGATACTATCTTGAAGAGCTTCATTTTCCCTTTAGAGGTACCGACATTCCAGGCCTTACTCACAGTCAAGAAAATGGTGTTCGCTAAATTATTGTGAATGAAAAAATAGACCGTTCGGATAATTTGCAATTAGTACCACCATTTTGTTTTCCTCCAATACGGCGAACTGTAAACAAATTTATCCTGATAGCGCCCTCTTTTGAATCAACCTCAGCCCATGTTGTTAATTTCCGATCCTGGGAATTTCCCTCTGACGACACAGGCTCCTTGTTCATTTACGCCCACATGATATCCGTGATGTGATGAATGGTGGAGGTTGTTGCAATTAAATCCAGCTCTGCCGCCCTCTTCCGGCTAGACTGGGAACCAGTCTACTGTTTGATCCGGAACCTTCGCTCGGCCCCAGCGGCTTATCCAGGACCGCTGGGATGGGCTAATCAGCTTGCACAGATTCTTGTTCAGGAAGTACGTCATGCGTGCAGTGCGTGCAGTGTGAGTGTGATGCATGATGGGACTGAGCATTAACGTTAACGATACGTTTGCCCATCCCAGCGCCTTTGGTTTTAAGGCAAGGCGCTGGGGACGAGCGAATCCGGAACCCTGCCTCCCTACTTGTCATGCTGGTTACACACATGACCAACCTCGTCCCCATGGTTTACTTTATTTCCAACCATGTTTACAACAGCGGTCAACCTCATACTATTCGACACACCCTGGGGACGAGGTTGACAATTAACACATGTATAATAAACGAGTCCACATGAAGTTGCCGTACAGTGTCACAGTGACAGAAGAGACTGCCAGTGACACTGACACTGACAGTGACGCTTCAATTTCAAATGTGTGGTATGTACATATTTTTTTTTGTTTTAACGTAATGTTCCTTGTGTCTCTTTGTTTTTAGCATTTGGGTTTCTATGTACATTGTTCTATGTACTGGCCTGTGGTTGAGATGTCAGTGTTCGTTGCACTGCACACCGACGTCCTGGGTATAATAAAGCCTCTGAAATACAATGCGAACAAATTTTAAACTAATATTTAAAAAAGGGAAAATGTCCGTATCATGCCACCAGCTTATTTACGTTTTTTTTTTTTTTTTTTTTTTTTTCCTTACACTTGAGGATATATTTAATCGATTAGGGTGAGTTTAAAAATTGTAAAAATATAATAAATATTCTTCATAGGGAGGGGACCTGTTTATAAAAAAAATTATTTTGCGTAAATCCAAATATTTGGGTGGCAAAAATAAAATCGCGCTTATTCTCTATTTCTCTCCCCTCTCCATGTATCTACCTGTACCTTATTTGCTGGTAGGAATGGAACGTTAGTAATCAGTCAAATAATGCAATGACGTCCTTACCGAGATTCGAACCTGTAAAGAGAGAACAATTTATACCCAAAAGAGCATAGCCTTAACCCACATGGCTATGAGGCGTTGACACAAGATTGGTTTGTTTGTCCTACATATTTCTCTATAAAATCAGCTGTGATTGTCCAATGCTTTGCATAAACTGAATATTCATAACTTTATGAATGACAAACTGCTTGACATGTCAGTCATGTGAAACGGTAGTTTGGATTATTTCATTAGAATGAGTTATAGAGAAGTTCAACAGAAGACTCAACTACCAGCTCTACCGACCGCTTTGGTTTCTGGCTGGCCAAATACATGTGGCACTGCCAAAAATACATCCACGGATCATTTTGAGCAACTCCTCAGTGACATCTTGCTGTTGTATAAACCACCCAAACGATTTTGAACTAGACTGTCTCCGACAATTCTAACCGACTTCCCCCAAAGGCTCTGTTGAACAGAAAGCCACCCAATAAACCAAAAGACAGAACAATAAATAACAAACATCCATTACCATTTATTCAATCAAACAATTTTTTTATTGATATAACCTCAACCCAACCCCAACCCTAACCCCAAACCCAACCCCAACTCTTACCCTTTACCCTATAACCCCAACCCTTCTTAATAAAAACCCATAAAATATCAGTATTCCTAAAGCATTTTCTTTTTTAATAAAAACACCTGGTGGCCTCAAGTACAAAGTATCAACAAACATCTCTTATGATTATGAAATTTAGCAGTTTTGACAGATCAGTGTATTGTTAAAGGAACACGTTGCCTTCGGGTTGGGCGCTGTTGAGCGCTTTTGGGCTATAAAAAGCGTTTGATGTATAATGAGCATGGTCGGAAAGATGGTTAAAAAGTAGAATATAATGATCCACACAAACGTGCCTTAGGAATGCTTCGCTTTTGATAACTTACGCGAAACAAAGCGCTCCGCCATTTATGGGAGTCAAGATTTTGACTCCCATAAATGGCGGACAATTTCTATTAGTCTTATTTCCAGTGGCAGCTGTTGAACTACGACTGAGCAATTATTTTGTTACGATTACCATCTGTTTATTGTATTCCAATAATATCCAGTTAATAAATGAATGAAAAAAGAAAGAAAAAACATACGTTAAATAATTAAGTAGCAAGTCCCCACGTCTCGGTCCGTCCGGGCGTCCTGGGATGTATGTACCAGCAGCAGCAAAACCCCGCGGCCATACCACCCATAGACCTCCCCCTGCATGCTGCAGTACAGTAGACGACGCGAAGACAGGGTTCTCGTACAATGTATGATTTTAGCGGGGCCAACCTAGTAACACCGATGCTTTGTGTGGTGTAAGAAGGTCTGGTACCCGTTACTGTTATTGCATCGACGATCGTATTGACGGCTTGAAAAACGTATACATTTCGCAGGACATGTCTCGGGGGTCAGAGGTCAATGTTTTTTTTTTTTATTACCATTCACTAATTATAACACATTAAAGGTGTTTTATTGCAAGAACAACTCTTAATAAGTATAAGGAACACCTCCAAACAGTAAAATTTTATGAGATTTGAAGGCAACGTGTTCCTTTAAACAAAACCATCACGGCAATTTATATTATGATTTACGGATGTTCTAACTTCCCTCCTAGACATCATCTTTTTTGTTTTTCTAAATCAAACAGTCCGAGCAATGTTTCCAATGCGCATGAACGATGACCGACTGATTGGAGTATTGCACAACTTACATAGACACACACACAGCAAATGACAACAACATGGTGTTTATTTTCATCTCGCTGCAAGGTGATTTGACTTGCGATTTTGGAACATTTTTTTTATACCTTTAGAATTGTTAAATTTTGCCCTTTTTTTGCTGTACATCTTTGGTGACCCCTTCGGGATAGGTAAGAATTTTGGTGGTTTTATTGCATCCAAATTTTTGGAGATGAAGCTGTAAAATCCTTTATTTATTCTTGGCCTCGTAAAATACTCTTTTGATGGTTCCACAAATAATGGTATATCCATGGGTAGCCCAGGTTGGATTCCTTCGTTGCATACAACGCGATAGTTGCGATAATCGTAACTCTCCATTCTCCCGACAGTCGGAGACCGGAGGGTTACGACTTACGAGTCATCCAATGTAAAAAATCCCAGAAATTGCAATTTCGACCATTTTGTCAGACTAGTCACCAGAGTAGTGCAACCCGTCTGAATAGGTAAAAACCCTCCAGTTTTCCAGGCTCTCGACCAATCAGAACGCTGCATTTTGATCACGTGAAGCTAATTAACATAAAATTGAGGAGGTGGCCTGTACCATTTTCAGTAGGGGTATTGGTATGTTGGAGGGACGTTATATTAATTATAATCACATTAAAATTAAATCCTATCATTCAATACGCAGAATCTAGTATTAGTATAATTACATTCCATAAAAAAAAATGTATATATATAAATATTCCTACAAATAATACAAAACGCAGCTTTTTAATGCATTTAAACTGCGCTGTGTAACCCTCTTTGATGAGTTATTATTGTACTGTGAGCGTTTTGAGAATGGAGTATGCCAGCCATGTGGACAATCACGAGGGTCTTTCCCCAAAGCTGTAACGTATACAATCCCATGTATCGACGAGTGGGTATAGTTCCCAACACTAAACGTGTAGTTATCGTACCCCCATTCAGTGTGACAGACTAAATCGGCAATAACAAACACGTCGTGTTGAGACAAGTTTACATCGAGTCTACCAGACAAACACGGTCTGACGTCATCTTAACCTTTGTGACTCATTTTGTTACCACAAGTCAACAAGTCCATCTTATGATCATGGTGGACATTATTACGGACACCACACGGAAATAAACTCACTGTCGTCCAGTGGTTCCGTACCTATAGTACCTCAGGTTATTGACGACATCGCATAGAATGTTCTTCAATCTCTACGGCATAATTTCTTTCAATACTTCACACTTAAAATTGCAATAGAAATACCCTTTCGAATGACTATCGAACGCATGGTTTATACACAAACAATCAAGTGGGTACGTGCCTACGCCTGCCCGCATTATTTTCCCTTTTTTTTATACAATGAGTAGTCAATGCGTCTTGGACCCCTTTGTTGACGATTCGATAACGGTGTTCCCCAATCTTTGGTTATACAGGATTAACGGTCCATCCAAGGGGGCTCTTTTTTGTCTGTGTATTTTTTGTACACAACATGTGTTTGCAACACTTAATTAAGGGGACTGACCAGGTTACTGCGAGTGTTTCAATTGTCTTTGGTAAAAAGAATGTTGTCTAGATCGTTGATGCGTGTTTGTTCATTACATGCCGTTTGTATAGTAAGTAAAGCGTTTAGATCTGTGAATATGCGCTGTGTGTGTATGTATGTGAAAGACGTGGTCGTATGGTCGAGTTGATGCTGTTGGCGCGAAGGCCTAAAAATAATCACTGAATTGACTGAACAACACAGAAATCATCACTGAATTTAGAATTAACGCATTATTCAACAAGTACAGTGTACTATAACGATTTTAAAACATTAACTTTTTATATTTTTTGTTTATTGCATATTGTGTTTTTAATTTTGTATTAAAAGTATGTTTAAGTCATGCGTACTGCAGTTTTAAGTTAGTTTGGGTTGTTTAGGGGGAACACAGTAATATATTGTTGTTGTTGTCTGCACGTTTAGAGTTTTGTTGTTTTATTTTTGTTGATCTACTTGTACTTATTGTATCGATAGAAAACAATTATGTCATTGTAATCATTATAAGATTATGTGTTTTTTTTCTGCGAGAAGGCCCCAATGAGTGTTTTGTTTGGAGTAATTTAAAAATGACATCGCATCGATAGATAATACTTGCTTTCTACGGGTCCTCGAGCTATTTACGAATATTAATGTCAAAGTATCCTTGTGCGCAAATCTTCAGCTATTACCAAGTTATAACTTAAACACAATGAGGACGATGCATGGACAATTCACAAACAGAGTAATCACGCGAAGACTATCTGGTCCATTCATCGTGGTAGTCAATAGATGACGTCATAGCCGATTAGTCTTCAACCCAAACATGTCCGATCGTGTTCTCTGGACCATGTTGTTGACCACGGGGACAATGTGACGTATAACGAGACGCGTTGGAAATTGTTCTGGAATTGTTTGGTTAAAACACGGGATTCATTCAAAACTCGAGCATTTAAAGCAAAAACCAGGCTTGTTGAAAAGGATTCTCCGACAGACAGACGAGAGTGTAAAAGTATTTCACAACTGGCTTTTTTCCTTTGTTGGTATACAACAAGATGGCTTAATGATTTACAATGAAGCATAAACATACCGTACACAACTTACTAGATGAATACAGGTGGAGATGAAAGTTTTAAATTCTTATGAACTTAAGAAAACACTGAGTTCATCGGCAAAACTAGATTCTTGTTACAATGACGTTTGAAGAGGAACAAACACATTTTTCTGTAAAGTTCTTCGAGTAGTCAACTGTTTTTCAAATTTGAATTCAAACATTAATGACACACTAATACCAAACTATTTTAAGCAACACTACGAGGGAAGCAACAAACAAACATGAGCAACAACACTAAACAACAAACTAAACCATGCAACAAACAATATTTTATAAACAGTCCAAACACAAAATAAACTTGATAAATACATGGACAAATAAGAACAATAACAAAATCTGTCAGAGATTATGGTAAAAAATAAAGGCAAGTAAAGTAGTATTTTCGATGGAGACATGACGTGAAATCAGCTGAGTATAATTGGTCATAATTATAACTAACAGAATTTATCAGAAGTGAAAATGGACCAAATACATTGTTTCAATAACTGCATCCATCATCGTCATCAGTATTATCGTCATCAATTAATGGCACTAAAAGTAAAACAATATAGTAATGTTTATGCAGAAGGTTTTTTTTTTTATACATTTCATTATTTGGTATGATGTTCATGGAATTAAATAGTCAGTAATTGCTGGAAAATACTCTTATCCAATCATTGTTTGCTTCAGTCTTGAACATGATATTTTCACGATGACCGAAATAACGTTTTTGTAGAATTCCGTGAATAATAGTCAGTTTCCTACGCATATCCGTAAGTTTTTTTTTAGTTTTTTTTTTTTACCCCTCACTTATAAACTATAGAGTAAAATGTCGGACGGTATAAGATCATAAACAATTGCACGTTTAATTAAGCGTACTTGGGGAGAAGAAGAAAAAACGTCAACGACAATATCAAGGAAGTAAAAACAAATTCAAAGAAACAAACAAACACGCCAATAAAACTCCTCCTCATAAGCAGGCAGTATTTTCGTAAACACCAACTTCGCCTCGGCATTCTAAACAGATAAAAACCTTTCTGAACTCCTCCTCCTTGTAAGCATCGTCGAAGACAAAAGCTCAAGTCTTCATAAGCACCTTCCAAAACCTATTTCATTTACTCCTCAGCATCTTCATCGTATTCATAGACAGTCTTTTAAATCATTGCGTCTCCTTTATACGAATAGATCATGGCGAAATCACCTTTGTTTAACACATTCTGTAAGTCATTAAAACACACGATACACAATAAATGAGTCCACACAGGGTGCCTAAAACCAACCGGAACTCACCAGAACATTCCTTAAGTGGTCAATGGGCAATATACAGTTTACGGTATTTTATTCATCAACAAACAAAGATTACAATGCAAATTATACAATATCTTAATGAAATACATACAAAAAAAAATTGAATCAGTGAAATTTGAATTTGTTTTGTTATTTTTGTGTACGCTCTGTCAATAGTTATAATTTATTATACAAGTTGACATAAACTGATACAGCAGAACCTAATAACGTGATTCAAAAAACAAACAAATTATAAACACAATTTATTAATGATTTAATTTATTTAAAGGGAACGTATACGTTTGATAATCACTCTTAAAATTAATGGCAATACAAACTTACTAGGTTAGAAGTACAGCAGCTTTCGATAGTTTAAAGCATTTGAGAATCAATTCACTTTGGAGTAATGTGGTTATAGAAAAGGATATCAGTTTTTATCCCACAAATATGAATCTAAGAAGCGTTTCTGTGTATTCCAATTGCGGATTATTCTTCCTGCGGGGAAATAACTGCTCCGGAATTTTTGCCGATATCTCAAAAACGCCACCACCTTTTGAAATGACATTTTCACAGGTTAGTTTCATTGTATATATCTACATTTTAAAAATGCCTAAAACAATCAAACGGTTTCAAAAACCAAACGTAAACTTTCCCTTTAAAGAGTACAAAAAAATGTCTAGTCGTTTCCTTATAACATTTGTTTCAAGTTATTTGGAAAACGGAATGGAAATTAAATTGACAATAATATTTGTAAAAGTGTTAACAGTGTTAATTAATAATAATTGCTAAATTTCCATTTCTAATCGGTAGTAATAAATTTGATTATATGATTTAAGCTTTGTTGATCGTAAGTAATACATATAAATAAAACAAAATAATGAAAGAGGTTTAAACACAATTCTTATTACAAGGCAATAATATATTTTCAATCACTGGTAGTGGTAGTAAATGACGACAGTAGACAGTGTGATTCTCAGAAGCCATAGGGAAGCGTGTGAAAGTTTTCGACTTGGACACGTTTAGTGTAAACCACTTGATAAAACTTTTTTTCTTCTTTGGTTTCGATGTTCATCGTTTTCTTATTTCTTGTTATCTTATAGGGGTCAACGACTTGCACTTTTTGAGGACCAATATTGTGAACCATTTGAAACATTTGATCAAAGTTCACAATTGAC
The DNA here is from genome assembly GCA_032158295.1 of Pycnopodia helianthoides. Taxonomy (NCBI): domain Eukaryota; kingdom Metazoa; phylum Echinodermata; class Asteroidea; order Forcipulatida; family Asteriidae; genus Pycnopodia; species Pycnopodia helianthoides. The sequence continues at coordinate 11,344 of JASTWB010000023.1, forward strand.
TGGTTGCGATAGTTTAAAGTTATACCGCGGACTTTACAAAAAGTCGTGTCCCCGTTCTTGTCAGGCTTTGCCAACTTATAAGCATAATTTTTGGGTCCACCCGACACAAATGACGAAATATGGTTGTCTGAATCAATTTCGTTGGTAAGTTCGCCCAAATAATCTCCAATGTCTGGTTCCCACTCTCCCTCTTGGCTGACAAATATCACACTATCCGTGTCATAATACAGTACCCTACGATCTAGACCCTCTAACAGTTCATAAAGTTTGAGCCTAGCCTGTGCCGTTGTGTAAGCGGCAATGATTACGTTTGTGCGACCAGACGGCTCAATGAACTCTTCGGTATTCTGCCACTGGACTTCAACCATTTCCTCCGAGACAAAGTTGGCGCTGTTAACCTCGATGTTGTCACTGTTCATCATCTCAAAATACTCGGAAGGATCTGTAATATGGGTTGTCTTTGTCATATTTGGCCTCTGACCAAACTTGCCCCAAAAACTATTCAGCATAAGTTTGGCCAGTGCCCGGAGACCTGGGTTTTTCTGGATGTTACTCCACTCTAGCTGGATGCCTTCCCTGTCAAAGTAACTATTGATGTAATCATGCTTTTGATTGTCTGTTTTGCACCATGTTGGCCAGTCGCTTGCTTCCTGTTTCATCTTCAAAAATGCGTTGACATATGAAGCGAACAGCCCACCTTCCTTTGTATCAGGGTTATACATGGAAACTTCGTCAAAGTGCCATACCTCGAAGATTTCCAAAATCTTGTAACCCATCTGAAGTGCCTTATGAAGTTCGATGGTCACCCATGTACCAATGATAGCGCGCTCTTCGTCGGTGTGGAGACAAGGCGACTGCTGCAATGAATCGCTGCATCTTGCACATAATGGAAACATCAGTCGTCCACATGCCTTGTAAGGGATAACCGGGTGATAAAGCTTTCTGGGAGGAAGCACTTTACACTTGACCAGACCTTCATACTCGCTGATGTCACTGAGGTTCTCCGTGATGATTCGTGGATGCCCTATGGGATATTTACCGTATTTGTTGATAAATGGGTACAGACTGGTAAAATCCAGATATTTGAGTTTTTCACCGGGCCCAGCTGCGTAGAAAAGTCTGGTTGCGTTAGTACGTCCTCCACAGAATGCATCACGTGGGACAAGAGGAGTAGGAATCTCCAATGCCTTGATAAAGCCTCTCATATCGTCATCCTTCTTCAGTTGTGCGTCAAAGATGCATTCCCATTGCTCAATGTACCGGTAGCCCTGGCCGATGATAAATTTGCGTCTCTCAAGTGTATTCTGATAAAGTTCCTCCATGGTCAGGCCATTGAATGGATGCTTTGTTTCACGTGATAAGCATGTGTGTCCGTGATGAAGACATCCTTGAAACTCTCTTCAGCCCATCTACCTCGAAGTATCCGTCGACTTTGTATTTACCAACATGTACCTCTCCGTTGTTAGCTGCATGCTGGATATAATGGCCTGTTTGGTGGGATATCCATTTCAGCCATTTGAGTGCCTTGATAGATTGCCTATCATTTGACCGGTATCCTTGAGGGTGAATGATACCAACAGTATCTGGATCCAAGTATTTGGTCCGGTACACCAAGTTACATGCCAAGGCGATTGTGATGCAATGCTGGAAGGGGTCTATACCTGAGTTGTTATTATCTGCCGTCATCTCCATAAACAGGGCTCTGAAACGCAGGCAGCAACGGCGGAGAATGTCGACATCGGACTGACAGTATTTGATGATTTCCTGCTTGAAATCAAATGGGTCATTTTGGTGCAGTTTGTACCACTCCTTGAATTTTTGTCGGTCGGCTGGTTTCATGGTGTCGGGATTATAATACTGCACATCGGGAAGGTGTGGCAAAACTTTCTCTTGATTGGCTTCAGTATTAAAAAAGTGGGGAAAGTAGCCTTTAGCTGACTCCTTCAGGCCGAATGCACCTGGTAGCTTAGCGAGTGCCATGGGGAGGAAATTAAGGGAGTCTATAAATTTCATATCGTTTGCTTTCACCTTTATGCTCATGATCTTCGAACCATTCAAAATAACTTCCGGTAGAACTGCATTATCATACAAGTATTGGAGAATGAAAAAGGAATCATAGCCCTTAAAATTATGGCATAGAACTACAGCGTAAGCATTTTTCCTCCCCGAAAAGCCATTCACAGAATTCCTTTTGAGTGTTTGGTCCCTGAAATACGTGTTCTCGGTCCCCGCAATGTTGACAAGTGATGTCTTCTCTGTCTAAGCATTCGTCACATACTTTGTGAGCAATGCATAAATTAGGCACATGGATCCCAGTTTCCTGCACACACTCGAAGTCAAAGAAGATGTAAGATGTTTTGTTTGGGTGATGTTCTTCCTTTTCTTCACGCTTGCTCTCCACCTTTTTTGTTGTTGTAGTTTTGGTTTCCTTGGCAGGTTGCATATAGCAGAGATGATCTTGTAAGACGTACTCTTTGCATGTGGTGCAATATTTTTCTCCGCATACATGATCTTTGCCTTTATGATGCGACCGGCTAATAAACTGACCGCAATCCTTGCACCTGAAATGCGTCTTGCAAACGGATGTGCCTCGACTATTTCTCTGCACATGATTCTGAAAACATGTCAAACTTTTGAAGTGTCGATTGCATTCGTGGCAGTAAACCCACTCTTCCTCCATGCAGTTGGTTTTAAAGCACAGCTTGCAGGAGTTTTGGCATCGGTGGTCCTCTGGATGGTCAAACCCTTTCAGACACGTGACACAAAAAAAGCTTCGGTTTATGAAGGCTGGCATTTTTGTGATGACGTCATAGTGCCCATGGTGATAATAGAGGCATATCTGTTTGTCGGCTTGTGGACCTTTGAAGATGATGGCGTTAGCATAATCTTTAGATGCGACTAAAATCTGATATCCGGGGAGAACGCGTTGAAATTGTTTGATTTCCTCTACACCACACTTTGACAAAGGAACCCCAGCAAGCTTATGGAGACCCTCAGCGAGATTCTGTTGCATAGTGCAGCCTTTCCGGATGGCCTCCCAGCATTTGTCCCTTCAATTTTAGCTTTTGCGGTGACTATTGCTCTCGCACAGCACAGTTCATCCTTGTTTTTTTATCTGTATTATGCATTTTTTCTCTTTGAGAAAGCGTTCAAAATTCACATAGCGTTTCTTGGGAGTTTTTTCCCCCAAGTGGCATTGTCACATGGGTTATATTTATATGAATACTGTTATCCAATGAGAATTGGTCATTACTCTGTAACACTTGCTCGATCCGAGACAGAAATCGTTCTGATGTCAACTGATCCTTCGTGATGAACGGTAACTGGATGGGGTAGTCGAGCTCGGGACACGTAACCACCATACGCACGAGATCCTTAGGTCCAGCACCCGCCATCAATGTATCAAACAGGCTATCAATAACTCTGTGGAGAGTTTGTAAAACGGATGTTGGGTCATGGATGTCCAGGTTATCCTTGAACGTGACGGTATAATCCCTTCGTGCCGAACTTTTTCATTTCTACTTCTTTCACCTTTGTTACGCGGTATAGATCGGTGATATTGGTGATATTTGTGACGTCGGTAATTTTCTGACGTTTGCTTGAAGATGTTTCGTCTTCTGCAGTTACTCCGTAGCCTATTTGCTCTTGACTATGATGACTTCTCAGATGTCGAAGGTAGTTGTCACGACGAGCGAAAACTTTACCACAAGCAACACACTGATGTTGCCTAGAATCGTTGTGACGGGCAACATGCCGGCTGTAATTATCACGTCTTGTGAACGTCTTTCTGCACACGTTGCACGTAAACATCTTTGCTTTTATGATCTGCAAGATACGTGAAAAAAAAACGTTTATTAGTACTGTATCTTTCATACACATTTACAAAGATATAATTATTTCGATTAATACAAATCCATTACATGTCACAGATTTGCAACATTGAAGTGCATTCATCATCATCAAGGTTCCTTAAGTTTGTGTTTTAATACAGTATAACGAAAACTCCCTATTTCAATCAAAGCTATATCGTCTGTTCTTCATTTACCTTATTATGTACTGCCAAATAACAATCACGAACACTGTTGCTGACGATACTAAGTTGTCGAAGGATGGTCCTCTCTCTATGCGATCTGAGTTCTGTCTGACAGGGAATGTAGAATGCATTTGAATTTATAATCTGCGGAAAAAGTCCCTCTCATAGCAAATAAAATACTGATATTTGATTGGTTAAACAAGCTTACTCTCCTCATTATTCTATAATGTGATTTGTCAACAGGTTGCACAATCAATATGCACGAAGTCATACAATTCACAAACTACAAACAATCCTCTATGAATGACCTGTCTGGACACGTTGACCAAACTTGGCTAACTTGCCCGTGTATGCGTGTGCGTGACGTCAGAATAAGAGTATAGCTGCACTGTAGGGTAATGACAATAGATTTGATGTTTCGATATGCGCTTATTATTGTCGCCCTAATACTGTAATAGTAATAAGCCTTTTCATAGAAATGTATTGTAGCTTCAGATACCTATACTTTGCTGCGGGATGGAGGACGTCACGGATTATGTGAATAAAACTGATAAAGTTTCCAGACAAATTAATAAACAAAATTTTACAGTTACTCCTTCGCCATGTTTTAAAAGTTGATGTAGCATATGCTATAGTAGCAAAATTGAGTTTTCCTTTTGTGCTAACCGTTTGTGTCTTTTCAGAATGGTTTTTAAACACCGTTATAACAATAATCTACAACTATGTTGACTTTTCAATTAGAACATCGGTTATCAAAAATATTTAACAAGTGGCTCACCTTGTATCCCTTCTAGGTGTTGTATTCAGGTTGATTCTTCTCACACATCGTTCTTATTAATCTCCACCTGTTTATATTCAGCTCCAAGAGTTTCATTTATGACATACATGGCGTAAGATAATGTATACACTATTTATTATTGAATTTCTAAAACGTTTCTACTTTTCTTACATCAATTTCCTGGTCGGAGATGACCACTTAAGGAATGTTCTGGTGAGTTCTGGTTGGTTTTAGGCACCCTGTGTGGACTCATTTATTGTGTATCGTGTGTTTTAATGACTTACAGAATGTGTTAAACAAAGGTGATTTCGCCATGATCTATTCGTATAAAGGAGACGCAATGATTTAAAAGACTGTCTATGAATACGATGAAGATGTTGAGGAGTAAATGAAATAGGTTTTGGAAGGTGCTTATGAAGACTTGAGCTTTTGTCTTCGACGATGCTTACGAGGAGAAGGAGTTCAGAAAGGTTTTTATCTGTTTAGAATGCCGAGGCGAAGTTGGTGTTTACGAAAATACTGCCTGCTTATGAGGAGGAGTTTTATTGGCGTGTTTGTTTGTTTCTTTGAATTTGTTTTTACTTCCTTGATATTGTCGTTGACGTTTTTTCTTCTTCTCCCCAAGTACGCTTAATTAAACGTGCAATTGTTTATGATCTTATACCGTCCGACATTTTACTCTATAGTTTATAAGTGAGGGGTAAAAAAAAAACTAAAAAAAAACTTACGGATATGCGTAGGAAACTGACTATTATTCACGGAATTCTACAAAAACGTTATTTCGGTCATCGTATAAATATCATGCTCAAGACTGAAGCAAACAATGATTGGATAAGAGTATTTTCCAGCAATTACTGACTATTTAATTCCATGAACATCATACCAAATAATGAAATGTATAAAAAAAAAAACCTTCTGCATAAACATTACTATATTGTTTTACTTTTAGTGCCATTAATTGATGACGATAATACTGATGACGATGATGGATGCAGTTATTGAAACAATGTATTTGGTCCATTTTCACTTCTGATAAATTCTGTTAGTTATAATTATGACCAATTATACTCAGCTGATTTCACGTCATGTCTCCATCGAAAATACTACTTTACTTGCCTTTATTTTTGACCATAATCTCTGACAGATTTTGTTATTGTTCTTATTTGTCAATGTATTTATCAAGTTTATTTTGTGTTTGGACTGTTTATAAAATATTGTTTGTTGCATGGTTTAGTTTGTTGTTTAGTGTTGTTGCTCATGTTTGTTTGTTGCTTCCCTCGTAGTGTTGCTTAAAATAGTTTGGTATTAGTGTGTCATTAATGTTTGAATTCAAATTTTAAAAACAGTTGACTACTCGAAGAACTTTACAGAAAAATGTGTTTGTTCCTCTTCAAACGTCATTGTAACAAGAATCTAGTTTGGCCGATGAACTCAGTGTTTTCTTAAGTTCATAAGAATTTAAAACTTTCATCTCCACCTGTATTCATCTAGTAAGTTGTGTACGGTATGTTTATGCTTCATTGTAAATCATTAAGCCATCTTGTTGTATACCAACAAAGGAAAAAAGCCAGTTGTGAAATACTTTTACACTCTCGTCTGTCGGAGAATCCTTTTCAACAAGCCTGGTTTTTGCTTTAAATGCTCGAGTTTTGAATGAATCCCGTGTTTTAACCAAACAATTCCAGAACAATTTCCAACGCGTCTCGTTATACGTCACATTGTCCCCGTGGTCAACAACATGGTCCAGAGAACACGATCGGACATGTTTGGGTTGAAGACTAATCGGCTATGACGTCATCTATTGACTACCACGATGAATGGACCAGATAGTCTTCACGTGATTACTCTGTTTGTGAATTGTCCATGCATCGTCCTCACTGTGTTTAAGTTATAACTTGGTAATAGCTGAAGATTTGCGCACAAGGATACTTTGACATTAATATTCGTAAATAGCTCGAGGACCCGTAGAAAGCAAGTATTATCTATCGATGCGATGTCATTTTTAAATTACTCCAAACAAAACACTCATTGGGGCCTTCTCGCAGAAAAAAAACACATAATCTTATAATGATTACAATGACATAATTGTTTTCTATCGATACAATAAGTACAAGTAGATCAACAAAAATAAAACAACAAAACTCTAAACGTGCAGACAACAACAACAATATATTACTGTGTTCCCCTAAACAACCCAAACTAACTTAAAACTGCAGTACGCATGACTTAAACATACTTTTAATACAAAATTAAAAACACAATATGCAATAAACAAAAAATATAAAAAGTTAATGTTTTAAAATCGTTATAGTACACTGTACTTGTTGAATAATGCGTTAATTCTAAATTCAGTGATGATTTCTGTGTTGTTCAGTCAATTCAGTGATTATTTTTAGGCCTTCGCGCCAACAGCATCAACTCGACCATACGACCACGTCTTTCACATACATACACACACAGCGCATATTCACAGATCTAAACGCTTTACTTACTATACAAACGGCATGTAATGAACAAACACGCATCAACGATCTAGACAACATTCTTTTTACCAAAGACAATTGAAACACTCGCAGTAACCTGGTCAGTCCCCTTAATTAAGTGTTGCAAACACATGTTGTGTACAAAAAATACACAGACAAAAAAGAGCCCCCTTGGATGGACCGTTAATCCTGTATAACCAAAGATTGGGGAACACCGTTATCGAATCGTCAACAAAGGGGTCCAAGACGCATTGACTACTCATTGTATAAAAAAAAAGGGGAAAATAATGCGGGCAGGCGTAGGCACGTACCCACTTGATTGTTTGTGTATAAACCATGCGTTCGATAGTCATTCGAAAGGGTATTTCTATTGCAATTTTAAGTGTGAAGTATTGAAAGAAATTATGCCGTAGAGATTGAAGAACATTCTATGCGATGTCGTCAATAACCTGAGGTACTATAGGTACGGAACCACTGGACGACAGTGAGTTTATTTCCGTGTGGTGTCCGTAATAATGTCCACCATGATCATAAGATGGACTTGTTGACTTGTGGTAACAAAATGAGTCACAAAGGTTAAGATGACGTCAGACCGTGTTTGTCTGGTAGACTCGATGTAAACTTGTCTCAACACGACGTGTTTGTTATTGCCGATTTAGTCTGTCACACTGAATGGGGGTACGATAACTACACGTTTAGTGTTGGGAACTATACCCACTCGTCGATACATGGGATTGTATACGTTACAGCTTTGGGGAAAGACCCTCGTGATTGTCCACATGGCTGGCATACTCCATTCTCAAAACGCTCACAGTACAATAATAACTCATCAAAGAGGGTTACACAGCGCAGTTTAAATGCATTAAAAAGCTGCGTTTTGTATTATTTGTAGGAATATTTATATATATACATTTTTTTTTATGGAATGTAATTATACTAATACTAGATTCTGCGTATTGAATGATAGGATTTAATTTTAATGTGATTATAATTAATATAACGTCCCTCCAACATACCAATACCCCTACTGAAAATGGTACAGGCCACCTCCTCAATTTTATGTTAATTAGCTTCACGTGATCAAAATGCAGCGTTCTGATTGGTCGAGAGCCTGGAAAACTGGAGGGTTTTTACCTATTCAGACGGGTTGCACTACTCACCAGGTTTGCCAAAATTTTACCACTTTCGAAAAACATGACACACATTCTAAGAACATGGATTTAATCTACGGGTGACATTATTTCAGAAAATTAATCGGAATTCTGAACTTCCGTTGTTAATATCATGTACCAATTGCCTGTGTGACTATATGTGCGCACGCCCAACATGCACAGCAACCCCCTACCATCACAGAAACAACAAAATTCCAACTAATATTTAAAAATATTTTTACCTGGTTTAAGAACCTGAAAGTTTTTGTCTTTGTCTACATAGTCTTCATGTCCATAACTATACTTTTGACGGGTCCACAAATAACAAATATATTCACAGGTGACATTACCCCAGAAAAAGTTTAAAATCCACACTTCAGTTGTAAACATCTTGTACCCATTGATGTGTGAGCTTGTGTGCACACAGGTGAATCTGCGTAGCAACTCTTATTGACTTTAAAATAAACTGAAGCAAAACATTCGATTAGTGTTAGTTTTAATTGGTATCAATACTGCAGTATTTTGTTAGTGAATGTGTCAATGGTGATATTACTCAGAATTATTGTAAATAATCGATCCCAACACATATTGAGCTTGAAGCACAAACATTTGTGATGAACTTGCTAGGAATATTGTGGGCATACCTCCATCAGGTATAAGTGTATATTTTCTTAGAACTTTGTTTGCAATGGTACAGGATCTAAAAACTCTGGACTCTGTCAGGTTGTACATGTATGCAACGGAGTTTAAAATTTAAACTTTAAATGCAAATATTATGTTATGAACAGGACTTTTAAACCCTGGACTCTGTTTTTACATGTAAAAGTCTCAAAGTTTTTTACAGTAAAGGGGAAATTATCCATTGACCCCTAAACTTTTATCCTCTGCTCATTTTGAATGGGGAGTCTCAAGGCCCGCCGAGTTATTCTCCCTTCAAATATAAACACCCCTACACCTGTGGACATTTCCTAAACGTTTGAGCATCAATCTTTTTATTTTAGCCCTCTAATCTGTCTGGTAAATAGTAAGGGCTATAGAATATTTGAGGGCCTACAAAATATTATTGAGGCCAATGCTCTGTTTACTCGCTATTTAGTGGGGTGCAGCCTTAGTGCAAGGAAACATAAACTAGCGCCATCTTCAATTTAAAAATACAAGATATTTTCCTTTATCATTTTGCAAACTGAAACTGTTGTTTCTCTTTGTATACCTATAGCATATTTTTGTCTCTTGTTACATTTGAATGTAGGTTGACTGTATGTAAAACAAGGTTAGGTCAGGGTTGGTAGAAGAAAAAAATATGGCGTAGGCGTACCTGTTAATATTTTGTATCAAAGCATGACATGGCAGTCTGCATTTTGCCAACACCGATGTCACTGTATAGGATGTGTTCTATCATAAAGACAATATCAATATTGTTGACCAGAGATTGATTTCCCTTGTACATGTATGTCATCGTAAATTACTATGCAGTCGCAAAATGTATCAGTTGCTACTCAAAATCATCATTTGCTAACTCAATGTTAGCATTCAGTGTGCACAAAACATGTTCAGCTGATGCAAGAATTGCTGGATGAAAGCGTTCCTTATTGACTCAAGCTCTCATAAATATCCTGAGGAATGACATGGATGTATGTTTACATTTTATACTAGGGTTCTAATTGGCTCTTGACATGTTGGGGGAAAAAAAGGTACAAATAATAAAATCATTGTAAATTTAGTCATAATTTTTTCTGATGGGGGGGGGGGGGGCTCAACACAACGTAACAGTGGGTGGTGGATAGGGTCCAGGAGCCGGCGTAACAACCCCTGGCGGGGTCCAGGTGCTAAGCCCCGGTGGGGGTTCAGGGGGCGAAGCTCCCGGAAGCTCTGAGTTTTTGGGGTGAAAAATCAAGCCTCTGTACGCTTAAAAACAGAGAAATAGACGCATTTTTGAAGCTCTTTTGCTTCAATGCAAGATTACGGTTGGTGGGGTCCAGGGGTAAAGCCTCGTTGGGGGCCCAGGGGGCAAAGCCCCCTTAAGCTCTGAGTTTTGGCTTTTTGGGGAGTGAAACATCAAGCCTCCGTATGCCTAAAAACAGAGAGATAGACGCATTTTATTTTAAGCACTTTTGATTCATATCGATCTTATCAACTGGCTCAAATGAAATTTTATTCCCACAAATCAACTAGACCACGATGCATACAGACGTAACCTTGAATAAGTGGGTGGCAATAAACCCACGTCCTACCAATAATCCTTTATTTTGCGTAATATACATGTAAGTGGCGTCACACAATAATCGTCTATATCAGATAACTGTTTAAAAATGAAATTCAAAGTTTAACTTGGGCATGAATTTGAAAATTTTGTGATATGATCCTTGTGCTTATTATAGTGTGAATATGAAACTCTAACGTTGACTTGAAACTTTGACATAATGTTGATGTCAATGATACTGTGCAAAAGCCCAGCGAAAGTATTAAAGCATCGTCGCTGTTGTAGTATACATTATAATACGGTCTGCACCATACAGAGAAACATCATCGCCTTTAGTATACAATATAGTGTGTAAAGAATTGTACATTAAATAACACAAGCCGCTCTCGGGTGATCGCGGTCCAGTGAGTTAATGGCCAAGCAGTTTTGGGCGTTACAGTGAAATAGGGTTAAGCTTTACTGACAGCGCATCGCTGTAAGTAAAACATACAGTAGAGAGTAGCCTTTTTAAGTCCTCTTACTTGCAACTTGAGGAGCAACAAGAGTTTAGAGCTAATAGTCTAGAGATAGCACACTAAAGTGCCCTGTTATGAGATACACAAGTTTTAAAAAAGCAGGGGGGGACTGTTGATATAGAGTCCCCCACCCTTCAAAAAGGTGCATGTCTCCCCCAGGATTGAAGCCCATGGGATACATACATTGTGATCTTTCTCTTTAAATTGAAATAAATACCTGTATACTGCTTTATGCTTTATTAGTGCCCATACAAACATAATTGTTGATACAAAAACACAAATCGAAAACTGCAAAGTAACACATTGGCCAAAAGAAAGCATTTTAATATTGCCTGAGATACATTATACAATTGTTGCCCGCGGTGACATGGTCCATGGACCATGTCAGAGCAGGCAACAATTGTTTTGTTATACCTCTGTCTTGAATTCTTAGAAATATTTTCCTCAGCTGAAGGACTCCAATTTCATCGAAACGATGATAATCTCGATCCTTTGCTGCACAGAAAGTTGTACGACGCGCGCGCATGAGAGGAGAGTGGTACATGGATATTTGTTGCCCACTCATGTGATCATTCTGCGCCAATGAAAATACAGCATTCAAGACAGAGGTATAACAAAAGTTAATGAACAACAGATTCTAGTTTTCAGTTGATGGTACATGGTATTGGTACATGTAGGCTTGTAACATACACTGTACAATGGTAGATCAATGAATGAATGCAAGTTAAAACAGAAAGCGGTAGTCATTTGCAATGCCCAATCAGACAGTTTGGCATTATTCACCTCCTTATTTTAACTCTTCTTACTTTACTCTGATCTTTTTTTATCTCAGGTGTCCCTCCTCGTGTCCACCAGCATCTTGGAAGCCCATCACCATGGTAACCCAAGACCCACAAGATCCTAGTCAGTCTCAGACTCCCAGGGCAGATGCTGAAGACTCTACCAGTGAAGCTCCGAAGACACTACAGGGAAAGTTAGAGATGTACAACAAACAGGAAGCTCACAATGACACATGAGTGAGAGGTAAGCAATAATTTTGATTCACTGGGAACATTTATTTCATGTTGCAATATCTTGTTGTGTCAGGTTTAAAGATCTTCTTGAATAAACAGTTCATTAATACATGTAAGAGATTCTTCTTCTTAAACAAACAGGTTATATCGTTATAAGTTGTTCCCCATTAACTAGTTTGGACCAGGGTTTCAGAATACTCGGATCAAATTTGTTGTCATTGAGAATATCAAATTAAAGACAACAAATTCTCATAAGTTTGCACTAGGATTTACTTTTCTCTTTTGAGAACAATAAATGAAAGCCCTTTTTTTCACTGTGACTGGGCTGTAAGCCATGCTGATAATCAGCCATAGCATGCTGGAATATGGCTCTAAATTTGAAGTGGAACTTGTTGAGCTTTGATTCCCACTAGACAGTGGGCTGGCTGGATACTCCTGCATTGAAACTGTCCTGGTCCAGCCTGGTCAATTAATGTATTGCTCTGGACTATCTGGTACAATTTACATGTACCCCTTTAGTGCTCTGTCATGTCTGTGTAACAAGCATTGTTTGGTACATGTAGTTCACTCTTGTTTGAGCAGCCATTGAGTTAACTTGTTGCATTTTAACCAGCTTAAAATAAAAGCCGATCGGATCACACAGTACACTTTGTCTAATTGTTTTTTGTCCTAAAAAAGCTTCCTGCTGAGACCAAATAGAAACAACCATGGCAGCCTTGAGCTCTTGTAATCCTGGTTGTCAGACAAAAGGATGAATGTCTGGAATTGAGGATTTCTTGACCAACAAATTTGATGTAATTTTCAAAGGTTGGTTTTACGTTGTGTTGATGACAGACAAGCTTATCGGAAAGAATTTGTCTACCCCCACCAATAAAATAATAAAAGAAAAGAACAACAATTCACTAACATGTATTTTTGTACACATGCAATGTTAGCACCTTGTGTACAGATTTTGTACAAGATTTTGTGGGAAAAATACTTGAAGACAGAGATGAATACTAAATAAAAGTATCAATATCTATAAAACAGTTTCTCTTTTTCATTTCTTGTTAAAATTTATTTTTGTCTTCATTTCTCTATGGTGAGATTTTCTATGATCATACATGTATACTCATCAATTTCTTATCTACTATTATTATACGCAGATTCGAATGAGACAAAGGAACATGTTATACTTTGATTGAATGTCACAGCCTTGAAAACTGCTTTTTATTTTCCGTAATTAAAATTGTGCCGGACGCCGAAAGCTGTTTGGCTGTCCTGCCGCACATAAAAACCTTATTCGGGGCACACCTCTCCCCAACCTGTTAGGGCATACACTGCGACCAGACCCAAACCATGTCAGCATTAAAACTGACTAAATTGTTTGCACACGGGGGCAAAACATGTGGGTACACCTGACCCTAACCATGTCAGTATTACAACTGACGCACACGGGGGCAACAAATATGGGCACACATGACCCGAACCTGTGGTCATACTATGCCCAATTAAATTTAAGAACAATATAGTAATCACACATGTCAATTATACAATGATTTTAACCAATCAAGTAAGCTGTGAGTTTCCACCTTGGCACATACAGTCGGAAATAGCCCCTGTGGTACATGTACTTCAGAGCGCTATCACAACTTCTTGTACCAATGCATGTCACTAATTTATAAGTTTACTGATGACTTGATTAAGCACAAGTTTTGCTGAAAAGTAAAACATTGAATTTAATTTTAACCAGACTGTGTATTTTCGGTGTCAATCTCATGAAAAAAACGAGCAAGACATTGCAAGAAGCCTCACAAGCAATTTGTATAATGGGTGGAAAGTGGTGGGATTTAAAAAAAAAAATTATAATCTCCGTAAATTATTTATTTGCATTCACAGACAAGACTATTACGAAAGTGATTAATCCCCCAACTTTCCGGCTTGCTCAAGCGTCCCCAGCAACGCATGAATTAAAGCCATTGGTTGCTTTTCCCTGCACCACAAATAATTGGCTCATAGACAAAACATCAATTTTAACACATTCATAATTATATCCTTTACCGGTCTCAAACTTCAAAAAGTAGCTCCACATATATACCTTGCAGGAAAATACTGACTGTTAAAGCGCCTTGGGCGTCACTGAGTGACGGATATGAGCGCTATATAAGAAGCCGCTATTATTATTATTACTGATACATAAACAGCAATATGTTTACTGCCCGCGAAATTGTTGTTACCTAGATTTGTAAGAATTTACACAGTGCGCCGCATGCACGTAAACTTCCAAGCCCACCTAAATTGCCAATTTTTTTGTCTATAATAAAAACAAAACATGCATACCTGCCGTCATGACATGAAAAACTGCCTTCCCTGCGTATATATGAATTTGTCCTGTTCACTCAAGCTTTATTTTCAGAACGCCCCAGTTTTCCAGATAATCGGCCTAAAAAATATTGCATTTTTGCCCTGTTTTCGGTCCGATCTCCCGATTGCAACATTATTTTTCACTGGCGAAATCACCATCATAAAGCTTAATTATCAGCATTCAGACAGTGTATGATTCCTATTTTTATTGTGGAAAAATGACGGTCGTTTTTCCTTTTCCTTTTCTAAGTTCCACCAAAATTCCGTGTGGGATGAGAGATTTTAAACCACACGGCGTGACCTTTACTGAGACTACATCACCCCTGTTTATTTTTTTCAACGTGCGAAAGCGCCTTCTACATCTTGAAATTGTGCTCCAACTATTGATATCAAAACTTTTGTGATTGGTTAAAGAAAACCACCGTCTTTTCCAACATCAAAACTATTAACCAATGATAAGCGGTGTCTTGTCCACGGATTTCCTGTGATCGCCATTGCTTAACATTAGTTTAAATGTTACCAACGTAAGAATCTGAGAGCTCGTGTGATGGTAGTTTTGTAATTTTATCATTAAAGCTATGATTTAAAAATCACGGAGATGGTAAATGAATAATTCAAGCACAAATCCTGAAAGTATTATTTACAAATATTGACCGAAACATTGCAAAAATGAGACAAAAACAGTTGAGTCCTTTTCATTGACATGGTAGTTTGTGTTCAAGAACTGCGTAGTTGTGCTGTGGGACCCAACCATTTTATGCAGGGGTGTGTAGCATAGCTAGCTTGGGACGCCAGTAATCGTGGATAGTGTTGACACGGCACATAATATGAATTATGAATAATATTATTGCCAATAATCATGATAATCAATCACAATTCTGATGGATGTAAATACGGGGTAAAATATTTTTATAGTGTGCATATTATACCCGCTGCATAAAAAGCTGTACACCTATATTCAATAATGGAATGGTCCATAAAATTTGTTCAAGCCCCACACAGAGAAAACATAGCGCGCATGTTAGATCTAGGTCACCCCAGTATTACATGTAACATGTACACATGTATATCTTGTGTGCATTTTAGCTGTCTTTTTGACTGAACAAATTCGGGGTAACAAATTCATATGTAAAGCATTTTAACATTGAGGCGATAAAATGAATTATAACCAATCTCATTGATGAACTGTTAGTTTTATGCTTGCTATGCCCAACTACCAAAATATCAAATTCCATGTTTACATTCACAAAGTCAAGTTATTTACCAAATATAATTATCCTGACTATAGTTTATTACTTAATACACAAATTGTGTTTCATTTTCCACTGAAATCAGACTTTGTTAGATGACAGTTTTACAAGAAGTTTGTTTAGCTTCATGTTGCCCTAAAGTTGACCTCAGGGTACACCTTCTTGTGGTCTAGCATAATGTTTAGTGCTGTCTTTACTCATGCTGATAGATTTTAACTGATTTGCCTGTAGCCACAACCAGATCACCAGCTGGTGTGACTGTGAGACCACGTGGATCAACACAATCCTTGATGATACATTCAATGTACTTGCCATCAGGACTGTAATGATGGATGTCACCTGGTGATGAGAATGGGATTAGTCTTTCTTTACATACATGTAGATGCTCCCATTCTTGTCACAACACATACCATGTCCATGCCCCCAAGACTGACGAGTATCTACTGAGAATATCACTGTACCATTGTAGTCTACTGATACTAACTTACTGTCAGCCTGGTTGGTGTAGATGAGTCGCTGTTTGTAGGTAGTCAAGTATCCACCAATCCCTGGAGCAGGCAGTGTTCTAATGAAGGATCCATCTGGTTTGTGTAGAGAGATCACTGCCTCGTTATGATAACCCACTGCTATCAGATTGTTATCATCTACTGCAATACATGATGGGGAAAAGCCTGGATTGAACTGATGAAGGAGCTGATAATTCCTGTTGAAGATCTTGACTGTTCCATTATCTAGAACAATGAGCTCATCACTCTTGTTCACAGTCACTCTGCTTGGTCCAGTAAGACCTTTGATTGATAGTTCTTGTGGGATGGCAGTGGATTGAGGATTGCTCTCTGCTGATATTTTAAACAAGCTGTGACTGTTCCATTGTGACACAATAATATCACTATTGGAGTATGCAGCAACATCCCATGGATTAATCTCCACCATCTGTTGTTTTATGTTCTTGTATTTATTAATTTCTGATTTCAAAGTCCATTTATTTTGTTTCACCATTTTAGCTTGAGCAGAAGTTGCTGATTCTACTTGTTGTTCATCTTTCAGCACCAGTCTCCCTAGTGATTTCTGGCCTTCTTTAAAGTCCATATAAGTCAATCCATCAGGTACTTTGGTTGATTTCTTCTCTCTGTATTCTTTGAGGTCTTGTAAGAGTTGTTCTATGTGATTTACAATCTTGATCCCTTGATGCAGGAGTTGATTAACTGCATCCTGCATGTGCTCTGATTTGTTTATCTCTTTGCTGTTTGTAGCTCGTGCAGTTTCCATTGTCTTGACTCTGTCTTTATAAATCTGTTCTGCCTCTTGCATCAGTTTCTGCTTCTCCTCTCTGATCCTGGCAACTTCCTTGGCAATCTCCTCATCAGCCTTCTTGGAGATTTTCTCTTTGGTGGCAGCAAACATAGAGTCTAATGTCTTACGGGATGTGTCTATTTCTTGAATAGCAATATTGAAGGTTTTGATACTCTGTCTTACGTTTGCTACAAGTTCTGTGGCATGTTGTTTGCATTTGTCTGAAGCTTCATTAATTTCCATTAGAGAATGGGATTGATGATCTCTTACAATGCAAGTTGTGCATATCAATTTCTTGCATGTGTTACAAAACATGATAAGATCTTTGTCAGTATGCTTGCTACATTTAGAAACAAACTCCTCACCAGGTAGTTGTTTTCCTTGCTGTTGTTTCAGTTCGTTTTCCTGTTTTTCAATAGCTTCTTTCAATGAAAGGGCTGTAAGGTTTGTTTTCAGACCATCAATGCCATTTTCTTGAAGCAATGTTTCTTGTCTACAAACTGGGCATGAAAGTATTGCAGTATTTGGACTATTCTGTCTGAGTTGTTGAAGGCATTGAAGACAAAATGAATGAGAACACTCCAGTAGTTTGGGTTGCTTGAAGCGTTCACTGCAAATTGGGCATTCAATATGATCCTGACTAATCTCTGCTAGCATTGACTGAGCTGTTATATTTGATGCCATTCTGATTGGAAGCTTGCTGAAATGTTGAGCTGTGAATTAAAAGAGAGAATTAACTCAATTAGATCAATGTCTTATACCAGTAGCTTTCTCATCAATTGTAGACTTGATTACACGGTCATATTATAATACTTGACATGTCAACAATTTGTACATTCATTGTTTACAAAATGAGACCTGCATGTGAAAAAAATAGTATTTATAATTTTGATTATTTACTTCTTGTACGTTTTACAAATGGACGTACATTGTTTTTGCATTTTTGCAATTTTACAAAGAGACAAGCATATTTATATTTACCCTCACTTCCTATAGGCCTTTTTGCCTACAGGTGACCTCAATCCCCCAATATCCTTCTATCCTATGTCACTCCATACCAAATTGTTTGGACTGAGATAAGATTGAATGCCATGCTAGTGGGGCAGACAATACAGGTAGAATAACAAGCAATTTTCAAGATTAAAAAATGGCTGCCATTGTTTGTTTAATACTCTGCTTATATTTTTCAAAGGTTAAATCTGTGTTGGCCCTTTAGACAAATTAATTTCTCATGATATACTCTGACTGTGTGCCCCATACCATGCTTGTAACATCGAAGGCACAATCCCATCACCCATCTGCCCTACTGTATGCCTGACCCAGTGATAAGCAACTGTCATTTGGGCCTACAGTCCTCAGTCCTTCTGAATCCTTTATTTCAACAAAGAGGATCTAGAAGGATTTGGGAGGGTTTGAAGCTAATCCAATATTCAAATTATTGGTACTCTCTGTAAATGTCTTCATTCCATATGGAACAGCTCTTTACTCACTCCAGAAATAAGTTTATGAATGAATGTCCCTTGTGTTTGTGTTTGAACTATTCTAATACAAAGTCCAGCTTGGTGTGTAATAATTGGCCTGGTGTTTATAGCAGGTTGATTGTGTGTTCAGGATCCTTTCCAATACAAAGTCCAGCTTGGTGTGTAATAATTGGCCTGGTGTTTATAGCAGGTTGATTGTGTGTTCAGGATCCTTTCCAATACAAAGTCCAGCTTGGTGTGTAATAATTGGCCTGGTGTTTATAGCAGGTTGATTGTGTGTTCAGGATCCTTTCCAATACAAAGTCATGCTTGGTGTGTAATAATTGGCCTGGTGTTTATAGCAGGTTGATTGTGTGTTCAGGATCCTTTCCAATACAAAGTCCAGCTTGGTGTGTAATAATTTGCCTGGTGTTTATAGCAGGTTGATTGTGTGTTCAGGATCCTTTCCAATACAAAGTCATGCTTGGTCTGTAATAATTGGCCTGGTGTTTATAGCAGGTTGATTGTGTGTTCAGGATCCATAGCAGGTTGATTGTGTGTTCAGGATCCTTTCCAATACAAAGTCCAGCTTGGTGTGTAATAATTTGCCTGGTGTTTATAGCAGGTTGATTGTGTGTTCAGGATCCTTTCCAATACAAAGTCATGCTTGGTCTGTAATAATTGGCCTGGTGTTTATAGCAAGTTGATTGTGTGTTCAGGATCCTTTCCAATACAAAGTTCAGCTTGGTCTGTAATAATTGGCCTGGTGTTTATAGCAGGTTGATTGTGTGTTCAGGATCCTTTCCAATACAAAGTTCAGCTTGGTCTGTAATAATTGGCCTGGTGTTTATAGCAGGTTGATTGTGTGTTCAGGATCCTTTCCAATACAAAGTCATGCTTGGTCTGTAATAATTGGCCTGGTGTTTATAGCAGGTTGATTGTGTGTTCAGGATCCTTTCCAATACAAAGTTCAGCTTGGTCTGTAATAATTGGCCTGGTGTTTATAGCAGGTTGATTGTATGTTCAGGATCCTTTCCAATACAAAGTTCAGCTTGGTCTGTAATAATTTGCCTGGTGTTTATAGCAAGTTGATTGTGTGTTCAGGATCCTTTCCAATACAAAGTCAAGCTTGGTCTGTAATAATTGGCCTGGTGTTTATAGCAAGTTGATTGTGTGTTCAGGATCCTTTCCAATACAAAGTCCAGCTTAGTCTGTAATAATTGGCCTGGTGTTTATAGCAGGTTGACTGTGTGTTCAGGATCCTTTCCAATACAAAGTCACGCTTGGTCTGTAATAATTGGCCTGGTGTTTATAGCAAGTTGATTGTGTGTTCATGATCCTTTCCAATACAAAGTCACGCTTGTTCTGTAAGAATTGGCCTGGTGTTTATAGCAAGTTGATTGTGTGTTCAGGATCCTTTCCAATACAAAGTCATACTTGGTCTGTAATAATTGGCCTGGTGTTTATAGCAAGTTGATTGTGTGTTCAGGATCCTTTCCAATACAAAGTCACGCTTGGTCTGTAATAATTGGCCTGGTGTTTATAGCAAGTTGATTGTGTGTTCAGGATCCTTCCCAATAAAAAGTCATGCTTAGTCTGTAATAATTGGCCTGGTGTTTATAGCAAGTTGTTGTGTGTTCAGGATCCTTCTTGCACTTGAAGACACAACATCAACTTGGATTCTAGTGTGATTCATTCATTAGGTTTAAAGGTACTAGACACTAATGGTTATTACTCAAAATAATTGTTAGCATAAAAATGTACTTGGTAATGAGCAATAGAGAGCTGTTGATAGTATAAAACATTGTGAGAAACAGCTCCCTCTGAAGTAACGTAGTCTTTGAGAAAGAGGTCATTTCTCTCTAAAATAATAACAGACTTCTAGCTGAAGCCTTTTATTAAAGCACACAAAGTAATGCAACAAGGATGTGTTTTTTTTTCATTATTCTCTGAGGACACAAATAACCACAACAGTACATGTCATGGGGGTTCCAGTATTTTTTAATTAATTTTATTTAATTAGGATTGCATGTGTATTACAATGCACTATAAATTAATGAAATATTTGACTGCCTCTTTAAATTATGTTTGACGCCTTGGTCCAGGCACCACTGGGTCAGAAGATGTTAGAGAGGTTCCAAACTTTACAAAATTATTATCTCTAGCCCGGTCATGGGGGTTCCAGTATTTTTTAATTAATTTTATTTAATTAGGATTATGTGCGTATTACAATGCACTATAAATTAATGAAATATTTGACTGCCTCTTTAAATTATGTTTGACACCTTGGATCGACTGGGCACCACTGGGTCAGAAGATAATAATTTTGTAAAGTTTGGAACCTCCCTAACATCTTCTGACCTAGAGTGGTGCCCAGTCCAAGGCGTCAAACATAACTTGAAGGGGCAGTCAATATTGCAATAATTTTTAGTGCATTGTAATAATATCTACGTAATCTTACTTAAACAAATTTAATTTCCATTCGGGAAACGGTTCTGACACTCTTGCATTAACAATTCAATACGCTGACGCAAACTGAAACATGTACATTTAACAAACTTGGGGGTAGCCACCTGGCATTTAGCTTATCTAAAAGTTGATGAATATCGGAGGACCGAGCCCCACCACACCCGTTCCATCGCACTACCGGCCCACTGTCAAAATGCTGTGAACCATGGAGTCACCTATAATACATACATCACCTGCCATGTAAACAGTCAAACCAACGCAGTTAGGCACATAATAATGAGGGATAGGTTACAACACAATCTAAAGCAATTTGCAACGGTGATCTTGTCGACCGTACCACCGATCTGGGATATTATTAAACGCGGGCACTGCAGGAAAACTAAACCCCTGGGAGCATACAAGTCGCCCCTGGTCGTAGCCTCAGCACCGCATCAGAACGCCAGCGGCCCAATGCTTGAATGTCAGTTAAGGGGATACCCGCCGCTGCTGCAGTTGTGGCTGCCCCAATACGGAATGAGTGTGCCCTGATATGGGCATCACCCATACCGGAAAAAAACCAGGAACTTTTTTGAGAACAGCATTAAACTGAAACTGTGTGAGCGGGCTCCCATCATAATAACAGAAAAAAACTGCCCTTCAAAAGTGGGCGAATGGCAACCAAGTCGCACAAGGCCTGTACAGGACAGACTGCCGGGTTATAGCAGAACGAACCAAACAGATTAGCTGTGGGGGGCCTGACATGTTATTCTTAGAATGGCGAAAAGAGAAGTCAACTAAAGCTGAGAGCTCACTTGAATTACAAAATTCAACATCCGAAAACATGAGCAAAGATTGTTGCAAGCAATTACTAGATTTTGCCGCGAATTCCCCGAGCCGCGTAAAGCTGAAAAATGCACTTAAGAACACCGCCTTGAAAAGAGCCACCTCAAATAGCGAACTACAAACGCTAGGCAAGGCATGCAGTAAATGAGACAGCAGAGGCAGTGTGATGGGTAAACGCTTGTCCGCCCATGGCAAACGGCCCCTACGACAACCATCATAATTTCCACCACATAATTCCTAGTAGGATCAGGCCAACCCGAACTTTATGATAAAAACCCACACCAGACACATAAGTGGCAATGGTACTTGGAGCCAATTGCTGTAACGATAGCCCCGCTACAAATCGATGAATGTCTTGTGGCTACGCCGGGGTAAGTATCCCCACTAGCCCGCGCCGACGTTGGAAGGCACAAAAAGCATTCCAGCCCACCTGATAAGTTCTATGAGTGTTTGGTGCTAGGGCTTGAGTTAATAAACGAGTAATCTCACCTCCTACCACATCGTGGGCAGACTGGGCAGACTGGGCAGAGGTTTATGTTTTAGATGTCATCTTTGAATAAAACTGTTTCCAACACACTTTATCAATATTTCAATCATCTTGATAATTAATCAGACTGATTCTATTGCATCTTATTGAAAATCAGAAAACTATTTGTAAATTAAATGGTTTCCTATGTTTTAATTAAAGAAATTCATAAGTATGTACTTTCATTGTTCTTTATGAATTGAGCAATCCCATTTATGATTGATGTACTGCTGTGTGCAGCTAACTGGAGAAAAGTCTGGAGTAATGGTAGCCACATAAAACAACTAATTAAAATTGTTTAACAGATTCTAAAAATACATCCCAGGGCTGTTTTTGAACTGTTTTATTTACAGGAATACAATATTTACTGTGCAGTTGTTTGATTTTAAAGCCTTTTAGTTTTCCCCTTAATTTCATTACAGATTGAAGACATGATTTTTGGTTATAGATGTAAAATGATTTCATCTTCATGTAAGTCCTGTATTAGTAACCCATAGTCATTAGCCATGCCCAATCACACTAAAGCCTGTGGTTTAGACAGTTTAACAATCTTTGAATACCTTATTTGAATAATTCTACTTTACTTTAATTCTTATTGATCTCAGGTGTCCCTCCTCATGTCCACCAGCATCTTAGAAGCCCATAACCATGGTAACCCAAGACCCTCAAGATCCTAGTCAGTCTCAGACTCCCAGGGCAGATGCTGAAGACTCTACCAGTGAAGCTCTGAAGACACTACAGGGAGAGTTGGAGACGTACAAGAAACAGGAAGCTCACAATGAGAGGTAAGAACTATTTTTGAAATGCTGTGAACATGATTATCGTTTCACGAATTGCCAAAAAGTTACCTGGAACCAAACCTTAAAGTTTTGAGAAAACCATGTTTGAAGTTAAACTAGTTTTGAAATCATTGGTTTGTAGACTTTCGGCTTTGAAAGTCTACAAATCAGGGAATATACAGTGATGATCAAAGGTACATGTAGTTATCAAAAAAAAAATACGAGTGAGAACGAGTTTCAGTAAGCGAGAACGAGATACCCATAATCAGCCTTCCTGCATGGTCCCGAATGCAATCGCTCAGTATTGCTCGATTATGAAATGCCAAACAAACGAGCACTTTTGAGGGTTCACTGACCCATGAACGATTTGGTTTGGTACGTTCACACAAGTAGCTAACTTTGCTGCCAACTTCGCTGCTAGCGAACAGCATAACATTTTTGACTCTGTGAACGCAAAAGTAAGCTAACTTCCCTGCTAAACTCCGAAAGTTAGAGGTTGAAATTTCTGCTGCCAGCTCAACTTAGCAGTGAAACTTGATACAAGCAACAAAGAAAGGAAATTGGCAGTGTTTTTTTCTCGTGTGAACATAACTGACCTTAGCTAATGACTTCAACTCGATGTTACAGCGCTGTGTATTTTTTTCTCCTGGAGGGAATTGCACGTAGGCCTATACATTTTTCTCTTTCTCCTCAGTTGCCGCCGAAATTCTTTAAGTTTTACAATTAAGTTGACATCTTCTATATTCCTTATGACAGCTAAATCATACTCATAACACAGAAAGATAATAAAGACGAAAGAATCAGACATTGTTGGATCATGGAGGTTTCTACCTCCATGGTTGGATCCATGTTTGTAATTATTTATCTGAACGATCGAAAAAACGATTCTACGGCCGGCCATGTGAAATGATCAACCTCCTTCCCAGAGCAAGCAACGCACGTGATGTGGTACGGTGACATCGCACACTAATGGGGACGAAATTGTTGCATTCAACTTGGCTAGTATAGTTATGGGTCATAGAGTCTTGCTCTATGGTATGACACAGTCAAAATCAAAATGCACTTCTCTTTTCGAATCGCAAACCTTAACAAAAATAAGAAACTTTTTATTTGTATTAAATAAGCTTTTCTTCAAGCCAACATGCACACATTTCTTCTACAAAACTATTTTCCGTGAATGTTTTGTTTTTTTTCTTGTGTTTTTTTTTAAACTAGGATAAATTTAAAGGACCTGTTTGTGTAAAGGCTTTAAAAATGTACGCATTTAGGTTGTCTTGTACCCGAGTCAACTTATTCATCAAGTAAAAAATAATTGATGATGTCATATTTTCTGTTAACCTGTTAACTTTTGCAATTTTGCAAACGAATTGCTTTACTAGTTATTAATTTTTGTATTTATACTAATCAGTTTGCAGATGTTATGTATTTTTACTATATCATTTTTCAAATTAGACAATAACTGGTCAAAGTAATGAAAACAAACATTCTGCATGTGTTTCTATTTTGAGAACATTAAGAATAAATGCCCTCATTGTACACCTTGACTCTGCCAGCCCTCGACCATACCCCCCTCCCCCCCCCCCCCCCCGAAAAACATTACAATTTTTGTGTATCTGGACTCTTTAAGGTGTCTCTAGGCTGAGTGTTTCTCTATTACAGGTTTTTTTAAAGAGCCTATTCATGGTTGTTGTTCCCAAGTTTCTGATCAGATCAAACCGGACAGAATTCTGTGCATGATCGTCAACATGTTGCTTTGTAAAAGTGCAGAAGATTGCGTCAAAATATCCTCCTTGCATTTACAGTTAGTTACAGATACATGTAAGTGTTAAACCTTAATGTGTGAATACCTACAGAATATTCTACTGAAAAATCTAGTGTAAATCATTGCAGCTTAGTGTCTGAATATATTGAAGGTAATTTTAGTTTCTACTCCACACAATGAAATTTGAACTCTAAGTAAAACATTCCAATACATCAGAAAATGCAACCTATTAGCTGCTTCAACTACAGTTTAAGCATACTGCTTTACATGAACTATGTGTGTTGGAACTCATGAGTGTACCACAGACAGGCAACAATGGTAACTTGCTAAACTGAAAGTTGATATCAAGTTCAATATTCACCATACAATACAACCAGACAGACAGACAACAATGGTACATGTAGCTACGTGTGTGTTTACAGTACAGACAAACAACAATGGTGGCTTGACACACAAGTTCAATATTCACTACTTGGTTGAATGATTTATTTGTATGCTGTACCTACCTGTACCAGTCAGCCAACTTTGGGGTGTACTCATGTACATGTACCTGCTGCGTGACTCACGGAGGAGTAACATTTTGTGCCCAGCGCTATTTTAGGACGGACCAGCTCGCCATTTTAGGACGGACCAGCTCTGGTGTTACATGTAGAATTCTTTGTTGTGAATTCAGAAAGAAACTTGACTTCTTTTTGTGTTCAATAAAACAAGGGACAATTCTGACAGTACTGCAGACATATTTAGGACAGCTGACAGTGGTTAACAGCGCTGAGGTGAGTACAGATCACAAACTAATTCTACTTTACTCAACAGGCCTAATATTGTACATAGATGCAAATACTATTTCATTTTTGTAAGTTTTATAATTTGTGATTTTGTAACTTAGATGATAATGATTCATCTTTGGTTTACATGTAAAAGTGTTGTATAATTGACACGCTTGTATGGTTTCTCAAATAATGTAAACAGATTAGAACCTTAGTGTATTAGCTGTTCTTTGCTTTTGATATTTAATGGCAACTTTTTATAAAACTTTAATTAAAGTTTTAAAAAGAGTTGAAGTCATTAAAAAAAATCAAATAATCACCAGCATTTTGGCAAAGTACCATGTTATCATTTTATTATATCTTTTACCATAAATGTTGTTCAACCTTTGAAATTTCTGTGTCCAATTCCTGATTCATTTTATAAAAACAAAAATTAAATCGTCTGTATTTTTACCTCAAAAGAGTAAAATGTTTGATGGTGTCCAGGGTTCCATATATCAGCGCTTTGTGCAGAGTGCTCCCTGAATATGTGTGTTGAGCACAAACTTACTCTCAACTATGCATTTCTTCAAAGTAATCAGATCAGTCCACAATAGAGCATACCAGTGTCTAAAGAAACTTCAGACTCTGTAAATAAATGCCTTAAAGATCACTATTTGTCCATCTGCTGGGAAATTAAACATCAAAATTCCAGTAGGGTTTAATATGTTCATGTTATCCATGGATTTAGCTTCAATACTGTAGAGGAAAGTGCTTTGTAAACCATTGGAAAATCCCTCTTCTAATTATTACAATGATAGGAGACACAACACCTTTGATGAATTTAATGAAACAACCCACTGACTTTATATGTGAAAAGTGATACTTCACCAATAATAAAACCTGGACTCTTCACTAATGTCGGTTAACAGGTTTTATTCAAATTGAAAAATGTGCTACATACTACAGTAATGGGGAAACCTACTTACTTATGATTGTAATGTATGGTTGGTAATAATTTGATAAGAAGTTCCTTTTTATGCCCCGCCGGTGAAGCCAGCTGAAGGGGCATATAGTGTTTGCCTTGTCCTTCCATGTGTGTGTGCGTGTGTGTGTGTGTGCAATCATTGTCCGAGCAATAACTCAAGAAGGACTTGGCATATTAGCTTCAAACTTGGTGTGTAGATTGGTCTTGGGATCCTCCAGAAGCCTATTGTTTTTGGACCCCCTACAACAAATTTCAAGGTCATTATGGCTAAAACAAAAGAAATGTGGTCCGAGCGATAACTCAAGAAGGACTTGACATATTAGCTTCAAACTTGGTGTGTGGATTGGTCTTGGGATCCTCCAGAAGCCTATTGTTTTTGGACCCCCTACAACAAATTTCAAGGTCATTATGGCTAAAACAAAAGAAATGTGGTCCGAGTGATAACTCAAGAAGGACTTGACATATTAGCTTCAAACCTGGTGTGTGGATTGGTCTTGGGATCCTCCAGAAGCCTATTGTTTTTGGACCCCCAACAACAAATTTCAAGGTCATTATGGCTAAAACAAAAGAAATGTGGTCCGTGCGAAAACTCAAGAAAGACTTGGCATATAAATAAATGTGTACTTTACTTGAGAGTGTTTCATCAATGTAATGTTAATTCTAATGAGTAGTTTTTTTAGTGTTTACCAGTGTGATAAGCGTTTGTTAACTACAGGATTTAAACAAGCCTCTCATCACTCAGTATGCTCTGTGTTCTAGTGGTTCTGCTCTAGAATGCCGGTGGTCATTGGTTGGAATTCAACCCTAGTAGGTTGCCTGTGGATATTGTCTGCATGACTTGGGAAAGCATTTGGCATACAGTGCTTATCACACATTGGTGTATGGACAACCAAAATTATTATACTTGAAAAATTGTTTAAATTCTAATTAGACAAAAGCAATTTGGATTTGTTGCTGGGTACGAAGTAGCACGAAGAAGTACAAGTACTTTGGACATGGAGTACGAGTACAGGCATGCAATGTCCAAGCACTTTAAAATCCAAGTAGAGATTCCAACCACTCATTACAAGTACTTGGATCTCAAAGTATGATTATGAATTAGTTTAAACAGATGTAGTCTGAAAGTGATTTTTGTAAACTAACTGCTTACTCTTGTTTAAATGAAATGTTTTACTCTTTGGTATTTATTTCCAGATACAAATGGCATCTTCAAACCCAGTAAAGATTTCAGCTCTAGAGAAAATTCTCCAGGATCATCTGGAGTGCTGTATTTGCACTGACCAATACACAGAACCCAAACAACTGGACTGTCTTCATAGCTTCTGTGAACACTGTTTGCTGAAATACCAGACTACCAACTACAAAGGTGCTAAGATGCTTACTTGTCCTCTGTGCCGAAAGGAGACACAACTTCCTCAGGAGGGTGTTCAAGATCTTAAGACTAACTTCAATCTAACTGGTCTTGCTCATCAATTGGAGCAGGTCAGCTCATCACAAAACTTCAAATTTATTTGTAAATTATGCAAGGAGGAAAATGAGGCAACACATTTCTGTTGTGACTGCCCCATGATGATCTGTGCAAACTGCAATGAAATGCACCAGAAAATTCCAGCATTGTCAAGCCACACAGTTGCTACTTTGAAAGACATTAGTGATGGGAAGATTGCAATGAAAACGAGAAAACGAAAGCGTCAACCAGAATGCCAGACTCATGAAGGTGAAGTGATGAGGTTCTATTGTACAACATGTGATGTGATGATTTGTAGAGATTGCACTGTCATAGATCACTGTAAACCACAACATGAGTATATTGACTGCAACGAAGCCTCATCCACATATAAACAGTCATTGGCTCAACTCATTACTCCCCTTGAAGAAATCCTGAAGAACCTTGACCAATCTCAAGCAACTGTCTCAACAATGAAAGACAACCTAGACATTGCAGTGGAGAGAACCATGGCAGAGGTGAAGAACAGAGCTGATGAGATCAGGGCTGAGGTAACAGCTCAAGAGAGTCGCATCATGGATGAAATAAAAACCATCCTTAAAGATCGAAACAAGGAATTGGAGGAATATGAGCAAACAGTGAGTGTAAACTCACAGCAAATACAGCAATCACTGCAGACTGCCACAGATGTCAGCAACAATTCTTCAGCTCCTGACTTCCTTGCACTCTATCCTACAATCAGTAAGGACTTGACTTTACTCAGAGATCAAAATCAACCCAAGATAGATTCCACCCTCTCCCATCTGAAGTTCAACCCAGGGGTTTGTGATATTACCCTGGGTAATATGATCATAATGGCACCAAGGTGGGAGCTTGGTTTGGAGTTTGATGAAGGACTCATTGGGGCTATTGGTATTGATGCCTCTGTACCTGGGGATGAGATGGCAGTGGCAGACTACAGTAATGGAAGAGTGGTAATCTATGACACTAAGGGACACCAGAAGAGAACTATCCAAGTGCCACAATGTAAGTTCCTTACAAAGTCATTTATGTAGAGGTGTTAATGTTGTTGTAAATCTCAGTTCAAACGCAGTGTAAAAAGTACTCATGATTGGTTACCAGGGTGACAGTCAAAGGGTAATCCATGAAAATAAGTAAACGTTTTTCAAAGGTAGTTTTAAAGTTATCAACTCAAGTCAATCATTAAAATGATGTTCACAAATCAGACCATATTTGTGATCAATAAAAGGTTTACATGTAGTCAAAATACCTGTCATGAAAATGATTGATTATTCCTATTCCACTGTACCTTGTAGGCTAGAGCTGCATTAATCTATGCATGATCACTGAATCCACTCTATCTGCTGTCATTCAGGATTTTTACATTCCTCTAATCAACACCAACATGAAAGAAGTTTATAATACTAAATGAATAAATACCAACTATTTATGTGATTTAGGTAAAATCTGAAAATAATATTTTAAAAGAATGAATTCAATACCAGTTTTCTCTTGATAGTAGCCACCTTGCTAATATCAACAGGGTTATGTTGTTGATTTACTGTTTGTCATAGTTACATGTAGGTGCTGTGTGAATTATTAGCAAAGTAAAAATGGCTTTTACAACATAGGAACAAATGCAATTTAATAATAATGTATTTTGTATGTTTTGCAAAAGCAAGTTACATAGGTTGTAAGTAATTTGCAAATGAAGGATCATTGTATTGAGTCCTATCCATTTGTTCATTTGTTTTCCAGGGCCTCTGGCTGTTGCTGCATTCCAGAATCAGTTAGTGGTTGTAAATGATTGTAGCAACTCTGTCAAGATGTACAATAAGAATGGCACAAAGAGATTGGAGTTCTGCACAGTGCCTCATAGTGAAGTGGGCAAGACAGCAGTAAACCTCCACAGTGTGGCAGTCATGAAGGATACAATCATTGTGGGGGATGTGGGGAGGTCAGTTATAACTAAACACAGCTCCAGTGATGGTTCACTCATTGACACTGTTTCAGTTAAGACAAAACCTTACTACTTGGCCATTGACAGCAAGGATAGAGTTGTAGTCAGTGGTGAGAAACAAAAAGTAGACATTCTTTATGGCAACCGTTCACTATTCACCATTAGACCAACTGTTAATAATGAGCAAGTTAAATACTGCAGAGGTGTTTGTTGTGACAGTGCAGCTATCTACATTGCAGTGGGCAATGAGGATGACAACACTGGTCATATTCATCAGTATGACACTGAGGGTAGATTTCTCAGCTGTATTGCTCAGGGTCTGTACAACCCATATGGAATCTCATTGACATCAGATGGGCAGAAGCTGGCAGTGGCAAACTACTTGAAATCAGTAAAGATTTATAACAAGGTGTAATGTTATCTGATAATTATGATACTGGTCAAATACTATCTCATGGATTGAACTGACCACCAACATGAGTATTAATACTAAATTTGAATCAACAAACTATTCAAATGTGCTTTTACTGTTTTACTCAAAGAGTTAAAATAAACCGATCAGTTGAAATTTTCAATTATTTAAGACATCAAGTTAATTGTATGATATTTAACACACTTAATAGTAGGCCAGCCAAGGTGTATAAATACACTTTGGACGGCATAGTTTGTTAATGGCCGGCATCCATGCTAGATCTATTGTTAATAGTATGGGGAAGACGATTAGGGTGAATGCCACCCTCAATTTTGAACTTTAAGGTAATTTTGAGGTCAAAAAGGTCAAATAAGGTCAAAATGAGGATTTGGGGATTTGGGGATTTTGCACCAAATTTGACCCCAAGTTCTAGCTCTATCTACAAAATGTATTTTTATCATCATATTGACATATCAAGTCTGTAAAACTAAGGGTTAATCTTTTATCTTGTACACAAATGTGTAGTAAAATGAAAACTAAAAGTGTGATTTTCTCAAAAAGTGCATATCTTGAGTATACCGAATAAGCTTGCACTCCCTATCTCAAGGGTGCATATGTTTATTTAAAACAACTTTTTTTCTGAAGTTTAATTTACCCAGGCAGTTTTAATCCAAAATTTTTTTCAATTTCACACCTTTTTGTATGGTGTAATGAGACAAGAAGGTATGTTCTTCACGCAGTACATTTGAATGGATACAATGTAGTAGGTTTATAGTTTGACATGGTGCTCAAAAACTGTATGTCTGATACCAAAGTTGTTTGTACTCCCAATCTTTCCAAGTGAACGATTTCAGACTCCTACACAGTCATCAAACTCAAAGGACAATGATGAATTAAAATGTTGAACATTTTTGCAATAAACAGCGGCTTTATCCAATGTTATAGCTGTTTCATACACCATAGGGTATTGTGCAGTTAAACATTTTAGGCTTTTAAGCTACATGTTGTAACATAATGTGGCTTGCCATGATTCAAAGCCAGCTCAAGAGTTAGTGACCAGGCACTCAGAGGCCACTTCTCTTACATAAACTGGACAACCTTAGTACTTCTGTTGCCTAGCAACTGCCCAGACCAGTCACCTTCGGGTGTCCGATTAGCACAGACATTAAGGGCCACATTGCCTCATACAAATCCATTCTTTTGATCAGAGTACTATACTGAACACCCTCTGACAAATGTGCATGGCTAAATCTGAATACATCGGCCCTCAGTTTCTTTGATGAAAGAATTCTCACATCTGTTAGAGTGAGTAGACTCAAGTTGTTTAATTACATTTTAACTATATGGTAACTATGGAGACACTATACAGCAAAGGAAAGGAACTGAAATGAGCAAATCCAAAGTTTGAGAATGTAATTTTTCTCAAGGGAGGACTCCATGTCTGCTTCAACTTCCTGGAGGCTAGTGGCCAACACATGGAAAGTGCTTGGCTTGGTATTTCAATATGTATAAATATCTACTTTGCTGTGTAGATTGTGTTCTTTAGAGAACATGTCTTGCTATTCATTCTACTGCCACAGAGTAGATTTTCCAAGAATTCCAAAAATCTACTCCTCTGCAGCAGTAGAATAAACAGCAAGACAAGTTATCTAATTATCACAATCTACACAGCAAAGTAGATATACACATGGTGTTACAGCAAACCAAATATACATGATGTATGTTTGTTTTGTCAAATTGATCCATTGGGTCAGGTCTAACTGGATCCAGAGTCAGGGTCAGTTTTGAGTTGGAGTTCTTAGAGCACAGGGCAACTGTGGAGTTGATAAAAATATCCAATGACATAACTTGATATTGGTCTATCTGGATTTGTTTTTATGTTTAGGAACAGGTGTACATTATGATCACGTTATATAAATACAAATACTATGTAGAGTTTTCTGTTTAACCTTTACTGGTAGTCAATTTTACTGGATAACCAAGATTGTTTTGGAGTAGCTAGTACACATAAAAATTAGTTTAGTTTGAGTTTTTGGAGTAAGTTTGATCTGTATATAATCAAGATTGACATTACAGTGTATTATTGCTCATGTAGACTTGTTTTGATTAAGGCTTAAGGAAAATATATTCAGAACGTTTGATATTGCCAATAAATCTGGAGATGATTCATTTTCTATTATTATTTCTGTCAAGTGAAGATTTATTCCACTATCTCTCTCCGTCGTCATTCACTTTGCTTGTCTTGTAAAAACTGCTCTGAGTGTAGAAGTATTTCCTTTATGAACAAATGTGTAGGAATTATTGAAGTTATTTGATGGATCAGAAATAAGTTCAAACTTCTTCTGAAGTGAAAACAAATCTCACTACACGTTTGGAAGTGACTTACTATTTTAATAAACACACGTCACATGTTTATATTTAATTTATATTTAATTAAAAATACAATTGGAAATAATGACTTTCAATAGATTTTTATATGGAGACACATCACCAAACAAGACAAATGAAAATAAATAACAACAACTTACGTTCGATAAGAGTAAAAGCAAGCCATATACATGTAGTTGTCCATTATCAATTTGGTGTTATGATGTGGAGGGATTTTAAACTCTATGAAATTAGGGTTTGAGGCTTCTCCCTCAAGATGAAGAGAGAACTGAGAGCTTCTACCCACTACAGACAGACAACATAGTCAGGTTGCTGTAATGAGCATCATATCTAATAAGGGAAAATGAGCAACCTCATTCCCAGCGATGTATGATCTTACCTTGCTCGGTCATGACCCATGGAAGTGTGACATATAAATATCCTAATATATTGGATATTTGAATTAGTGCTGTGGTTGATCCATTCTGTGTTAGAGACAGACACAGAGTGCATGATCATCAAGTGATAGAGCAACTGGTCCCCTCTCATTCTTCTTTGATCTTGTGACATGTCTAACTGTATTCAGTTTAGGGTGACCGTGTAAAAGCTTGATTCATTCATAGTGGGTGTGTCAAAATACTTGCATTTATGCTTGCTAAGCGCCCTATAAGTGCCTATACAAGCACTCAATTTTTAACAAGCGTGTGCGCAGAGCAGTCACTTTTGGAAGTCAATTTTGGTAGCCAATCGGATCAGTGATGAGAAGTATTAATACTGTGCCGCCAATGATAGCGAGACTAGGATAATGAATAATCTTATTTCAGTTTGACCCTCTCATTGATGTGTGATAAGCGCTGTATACTCGGTGCTTTCAGAGTCCTGTAGGGAGAAAAATACACCTCAGACAGAAGATGGTTCTCATGAATGAGATTCTGAACATGGTGTAAGGATCATCATTGGTTTGAATTCTACTGGATTTCACTTTCACATTATCTTCTTCTTTCTCATCTTTGTTCTTTACAGAAGGAGAATTCAAGTCTAGTTTAGTGTCTTGAGGATGAGGAGTGTGTGAGTCTAAAGTGAAGCAGATGAAGTCACTGCTGGAGCATGAACTAGACCAAAGAAATCAGGTATGAGATGAGAGGAACTATGTGGTGTGTCTTAGAGTCAAGAAATAGGAATTTAGACAAATCCACTGCCAAATTACATTCTGCTGCTGAGAGTATTGCTGAATATTCTTTCAGCAAAAATATTTTGAGACAAAGTCCAAGTCCAGTCAAGCAAAAATGATGTGCTCACTATAACAGATACTAGAGAGTTTTCGCAAGCGTACGGATACAGATACAGATACGATAACCGTATCCGTTTACGTTAGATGCGCTTCAGATTTTGTTTCGCAATCATAGAGTTATGTGTCAGGCCTGGGCCAAACTATAGACACACGTTGGCATGGGTTTTGCGAGCAAAATAAATCCAAAAACATTGTGTGTGTGTTCTTGTTACATTGGAGAATTTGATTGAGTAGTATTTTTATTTAAATGATCGTTTTCGGACTCCCACGTTAAACACGTGTAAAGAAAGTTTCCGGTAAGCACAGCAAAATAGAGACTCCTGTTTATACTGTATTTTCCCCATATTTTGCTTACAAATGATGCAAACATTTCCAACTATGTCATAAATGACTCCTTTAAAAGCAATACCAGGGGAAATGTTTTTAATGTGAGGTTTTATGAAGCATATGGGATTGGTTTGAATATACATGTGTATACACAATGAAAAACTGTCCATCCTTTCAAGTAAACATTAACTGGTTTATGATTTCCACATTTTCATTGGGTAAAGGTTTGTTAAATATCAGCAATAATTATCCATCTGTTGGAGTAAAGCAATTATGACACAGAAATACATGGTGTATAAAGAATTACTAAACTGTACAAGTCTGGCTTGTATTTGAACAGTTTGGGGATCCTTTGGTTCTCACATGTGTGCTTTAATGTGTGAAGGAAACAAAATCACTCTTAGGAACACTACATGGCCCAATTTCATAGAGCTGCTTTAACAGCGTTTTTGTACTTTTCATGAGTTTTCATTTCACAGCGCTGCTAACCATAAGCGAACAAAAAGGCATGCTTACGCTTACGCTTAAGCAAATGTTTCTGCTACAGTAAGCACGACAATTTGCTTACCGTTAAGCAGCGCTATCATAAAGCTGTTAAGCAGAAAATACCGCTTAGCAAATTTCTTTGCTAAGGATAAAATGAGTGGGGCACCAGTCGCAACAATGTAACCTTTATGGATTTTGGGCTGAAAACCTGTTTCTGCTAAGCAAGATTTTTCTGTGCTTAGCAATTTTTTGCGCTTACAGGTTTTATGAAATTGTTCCCAGGTCCCACTGTTTGAATATTGGCTATCTTATGGAGACTGAAAACAAAAGGTCTCCACAGGGGAATTCTAAAGAGGGGGATGTTCCACAAGGAATTTGTGTACAAAGTCTGTTTGGGGATGTTAAGTGCAATACAAAATACACTGGACCTACACATCCCATCTAAAGGACAAAGCAATTATGGTAAAGCATCTTGCTCATTGACACAAGTGCCTGGAACTAGAATCCACACTCTGTTGATCAGAAACACTAGAGCTTTAGTCTGGTGCTCTTAACCACTCAGCCACAACATGCCATAATAATAATACTGGGTTCTTTATCACACCCCTAGGGGCGTATCAAAGCACTCATTATTTGTTTTTCAACAGGATAGGCAGAGAGTTTTGAATTATGAGACCCATTTATATAGCACCTTATTATCAATGTTGCATCTTTTCATCTAATTATAGGATGCTCGTCTAGGACCTCTTTGCTACCATTCTGTTGAAAGAAGACTCTCTCCACTCAGTCTTTTGCAAGCCAGTGTTGGAATGGGTAGTGGGATAAGGTGCTTGGGTTCAACAGAGCTGGAGGGAAAGATAGAGGAACTGCAAAGCAAGGACTGTACTCCCCGCAGGGTAGAAACAGACAGAGAGAGTGAGTCCATAAACAATAAGAAGTTGTTAGGAATCAGGTTGGTCTAGTTGTGACTTGTCCTATCAATCACATCCATGGACCGTGGTTTGAATAACACCTCAGACCAGTGCCTCATATGTGAATAATGTTTTCAGTCTCTCCCATATTACATACTTTTAAGGGTTTTCATTTCACATCCAAAACTGAGTAGATCTTCCTAGTTACAGTGCTATTATCTTTGAAAGAGACCTAGACAGATTTTGTTCAATATAAATCTGATTTGTCTCAGAAGATAACTTCACAAACAAATGAGTATCATTGGCCTTGACCTGTAACATGGAGGAGACATAGAGAGTCTGTTAACATCAGAGAATAGTTCAAGTACCAATTCTAAATCTTTTATTGTAATGGAAAAAGCATCATAAGACACCACAAATGACTGTTGCTTATTTTGTCTTTGTCTTTGTTATAAAAAAGGACAAGAAAAGGAGACCAGACCCAGCTCTGTAACATCTGAGTCAATTCAATTAAATCCCAATGCCATCCCATCTTTATTTCCCACTTGGTGCAATTCCCTTTAGATCAATGTACACTCAGTAAACTTACTGCAGGGTTAGCTCAAATTTCCCTTTCCTTACCATTGGCAACTTTATTCAACCAAGCTTACACCAAAAAAGCATTCAAACTCGAGCACAAAGGTCCATGTTCACCCTCCATACCCAAACTTACCATCATTTAAAAGAAAAAGAGTGGATCTTTCCAAAGATGGTAAAATAAAATAAGGTCGCTATTATGCGATCTCTTCAATTTGGTGGAAAGATCTGAAATGCCACACACCTGCATAGCGCCATATTGTGTATACAGAAATTTTTTTATAAATTACAGATGACACTTTGGAAAGAAAGACAAAGAACTTTGACATTTAATGGCTGATCTCAATGATTTTTAAATTATATGAAAGGGAATTCAATAAGTAAGAACCTTTGTATAACTTATTTTGCTGTAAAACAATTTCTTCATGGAGATAATAGAGTTTGTAAAAATGGCCTTTGAACGAAAGCTTTCAGTTATGTAGGAATTTGTGCTTCTTGCTTTGAGTGGTCAAATAATGTGGTCACCAGCGGCTGTTTTTGTCCAAACAATTTGGTAACGAAAGTGTTAAAGCGACTCTCAAGCAGGGAGTTTTTCTGGGTTAGTAATTCAATTGTGAAGAGTTAAACCACAATTTAATGTAATTTCCCAGTAAAACAATGAAGTTTGAGACTAAATATAGTTTGAATTGTTTCCTCAATAGACATGACAGATGAAGAAGATGGAAGACGATCTAGCTGAGATAAGAGACTGACATGACACCCTGATGCAAGAAATAACATGAACAGATGAGAAACAGGTAAGAGGTCAATTCTTCTAGGGCTGGTAAATCTCTGGTTTTTGAAGAATTAATTCTGATTTCCTGAGTGGTCTGATGCACTGGACTCAAGTTCTGATGATGTCAATATTCTGGATTCAAGTCCTGGTCATGGCATTTATTGTTTTTGAGCCTTCAATGGCTTTGTTCAAAGCTAGCTTCTTAATCTAAACTACAATCTGGTTAAGGACATTAAACTCATGAATGCAAAATTTGCACTATAGGCAAGGCTATTTGAAAATAATAATATTAATAACAGAGTGACAAGAACACTGGTTTGTACTTATAGGCTCATGAAAAAAACCTGTGAACTTTGCATGTAGATGGAAACAAGTTGAGTTAGTTGGTTTTAAAAACCTAAAAAAAGAAACATTGTTGAAGACTGTAGACACCAACCCTGTCCACCAAGAGATGAATGACCTAGCCTCGTTTGGACAAATGTGTGGGGAACGATTGTTATGAAAACTCCAGCCTGGGCTCATCAGTTTTTGAGCAATGCACATTTAGCCCGGTGTTTCCAACATCAAACAAAGCCTGGAGCTGGAGCTGGAGCCCAATCCGAGGTTTGGAGAAGGCCCTTCAAGGAACTCCTATATTAATGTTTGGAGTGTGGTGGAAAGCTCTATAGACCAATCCATACATGCAAGTGCTGTACGCCTCGCCACCATTGCTGGGACACTGGCAGCATAAGGTCTTGGACACAAAGACATGGAAACCCATTTTCTTTTTGCAGTTTTTTGGAATGTGTGAGTGTCTAGTATTATCTCTACACAGTGTACAGTATCAGCTTGGTGTAATGTCTTACAAGACAATTTACCTACAGTTTAATCTCAAATTACTG
The DNA here is from genome assembly GCA_032158295.1 of Pycnopodia helianthoides. Lineage (NCBI taxonomy): Eukaryota > Metazoa > Echinodermata > Asteroidea > Forcipulatida > Asteriidae > Pycnopodia > Pycnopodia helianthoides. The sequence goes on from JASTWB010000023.1 coordinate 49,388, forward strand.
TAGTACACTGTATTCAGTAAGACTACATACATTGTATACATCACACCCTAACCTTTACTGTTTCTATTGTGTTTTATGAGAGATGTATTTGAAATGTACTGCAATGCTATAAAGACTCTCCACTGATCAATCTAAATGCAGTGTGAATTTTAGGGTTTACAATTATTCATTCATATGAGCCAAGATCATTGCTCCACATAAATGTAGTGTTGTATTCGAGTCACCCGTGTTGAGTCCGAGTCTCAAGTCACGAGTCACTTGGCCCGAGTCTGAGTCCGAGTCACGAGTCACTCGTTTAAATATTGATTGCAAACCAAATGTCGTAAAATAAGAACTGGAAATGACAAAATAAAACACATTAAATTTTATAAACAAAGTTCTGTACCTGCAGTTATATCTTCATTTTAGGTTTAATTTCTTGCCCCTTATCCAGAATATCTTTAAGGATTTAAAATGATTTTTTTTCTCTTCAAAATAACCAATTATATACTGATTTATTTATTTCAGAATGGTTGGTAGCCAACAAGTTTTATGGTATAAAGAAACTTTCTCTAAATATTGATATTTGAAACTTGAAGTTGTGCCGGTCCTTTCTTCAATTTTGCACTCGATTTTGTGGTTTCAACATTTTTGCTCAAGTTGGTGTAACCAATGGAAACAGTACGGGGCGGAATGGCAGATGCCTTGATTAAAAAAAAGTTTGTGACCAAACTTGACGTCGTTTGTGTGGGTGCGTGTGTGTGTCGACCATGTGTGGAAACTGGTGCAAACAACACACAGCCATCACAGTGCAATTATATGCAGGCTGTGTTTTACAGGTACTAGACATGCCATTTCCCTGGTAATATGCATCAAGCACAAGCAGTGGCTATGGTGTTAACGTTGACAGAATACCAGCATCAATATTGGTGTCGTGCATCCCAGTGTTATTATGCATATTGAACATACGAATTGAACATACACGCGCTGTACGTACATGGCCATCTACTACACAATAATCACGAACACTATTACTTGCAACACCATACGACAGTGTACTTATTTCTTGTGCTTGATGTTAATAGTCCGTCATGTGCACTCCGGGAATGACAATCGGATCATCGGAATTGTTTTTAATATTTAAAAAAGGTATTGTTTGTGAAAATACGTGACTCGCAAGTCACAAGTACTCGGGGACAAGTCCGAGTCATGATAGTCGAATCCGAGTCTTTTGCAGACGTGACTCGAGTCCGAGTCTTGGACTCGAGTCACACAACACTGCATATATAACTGGCACTCTTTGAATGATTCATATTTAACATTTACTAGATGCTTGAAGCTAAGCATACATCCTTCTGTATGTTTGACATTCCTCTATGGGTACTAAATTGAGATGATTTTCTCTTGAAAGATGACAAAGTGACAGCATGAGAAGGCATCTACCCTTAGTCTACAACAGCAGGAATTAGAGGCAGAGAAACAAGCTGAGAGAGACTATGAGGAAATGTTACAACAGGAGACATCTCTTATGTCACTACATTGCTTCCAATCAATGGTAGATCACACTATCAACCTACACAGCTCTTTCATCAGGGCATAAAATAGCATTGACCTTCAATGCATCAAAGATTTTTTCAATGCATGATTTTAAGTATTGCAAGTAATTTCAATTAGCTCTAGACAGTCTGAGCCTACAATGTTTACAAATAAGGGCCAAAAAGTCATGTCAAAACTTTGCTGGTGTGTCAGATCATTTCTCATGCTATACTCTGACTGTGTGCCCCATACAATGCTTGTATCATCAAAGGCACAATCCCATCACCCATCTGCCCTACTGTATGCCTGACCCAGTGATAAGCAACTGTCATTTGGGCCTACAGCCCTCAGTCCTTCTGAATCCTTTATTTCAACAAAGAGGATGTAGAAGGATTTGGATGGGTTTGAAACTAATCCAATATTCAAATTATTTTTAACTCTCTGTAAATGTCTTCATTCCATATGGAACAGCTCTTTACTCACTCCAGAAATAAGTATATGAATGAATGTCCCTTGTGTTTGTGTTTAAACTATTCCAATACAAAGTCCAGCTTGGTCTGTAATAATTGGCCTGGTGTTTATAGCAGGTTGATTGTGTGTTCAGGATCCTTTCCAATACAAAGTCATGCTTGGTCTGTAATAATTGGCCTGGTGTTTATAGCAAGTTGATTGTGTGTTCAGGATCCTTTCCAATACAAAGTCCAGCTTGGTCTGTAATAATTGGCCTGGTGTTTATAGCAGGTTGATTGTGTGTTCAGGATTCTTTCCAATACAAAGTCATGCTTGGTTTGTAATAATTGGCCTGGTGTTTAGAGCAAGTTGATTGTGTGTTCAGGATCCTTTCCAATACAAAGTCCAGCTTGGTCTGTAATAATTGGCCTGGTGTTTATAGCAAGTTGATTGTGTGTGCAGGATCCTTTCCAATACAAAGTCCAGCTTGGTCTGTAATAATTGGCCTGGTGTTTATAGCAAGTTGATTGTGTGTTCAGGATCCTTTCCAATACAAAGTCATGCCTGGTCTGTAATAATTGGCCTGGTGTTTAGAGCAAGTTGATTGTGTGTTCAGGATCCTTTCCAATACAAAGTCCAGCTTGGTCTGTAATAATTGGCCTGGTGTTTATAGCAAGTTGATTGTGTGTGCAGGATCCTTTCCAATACAAAGTCCAGCTTGGTCTGTAATAATTGGCCTGGTGTTTATAGCAAGTTGATTGTGTGTTCAGTATCCTTTCCAATACAAAGTCATACTTGGTTTGTAATAATTGGCCTGGTGTTTATAGCAAGTTGATTGTGTGTTCAGTATCCTTTCCAATACAAAGTCCAGCTTGGTCTGTAATAATTGGCCTGGTGTTTATAGCAAGTTGATTGTGTGTGCAGGATCCTTTCCAATACAAAGTCCAGCTTAGTCTGTAATAATTGGCCTGGTGTTTATAGCAGGTTGATTGTGTGCAGGATCCTTTCCAATACAAAGTCCAGCTTATATAGATCTTAAATTTGCATCGGGGATAAAGAATATTAATTTTGGTTTTTACCCATACACCGATGTGTGTTAGTCCTGTGAAAAAATATCACAGGCATGTTACTCGGGTGGGATTCGAACCCACGACCGTTGCAATTCTAGAGCAGTGTCTTAACATCTATATCGTTGCGGTACCCGCTGCCAAAACATAGGATTCGAACTACCTCTAGCTACCGGGTAATCTCGGTAGTCTAGTTGGTAAGAAACTGCTCTAGAATTGCAAGGGTCGTGGGTTCGAATCCCACCCGAGTAACATGCCTGTGATATTTTTTCACAGGACTCGGGAAAGTACTGAGGATACAGTGCTAACACACATCGGTGTTTGGGTAAAAACCAAAATTAATCAAGTCTGGTGTTTATAGCAAGTTGATTTTGTGTTCAGGATCCTTTTCAATACAAAGTCATGCTTAGTCTGTAATAATTGGCCTGGTGTTTATAGCAAGTTGATTTTGTGTTCAGGATCCTTTCCAATACAAAGTCATGCTTAGTCTGTAATAATTGGCCTGGTGTTTATAGCAAGTTGATTTTGTGTTAAGGATCCTTTCCAATACAAAGTCATGCTTAGTCTGTAATAATTGGCCTGGTGTTTATAGCAAGTTGATTTTGTGTTCAGGATCCTTTCTAATACAAAGTCATGCTTAGTCTGTAATAATTGGCCTGGTGTTTATAGCAAGTTGATTTTGTGTTCAGGATCCTTTCCAATACAAAGTCATGCTTAGTCTGTAATAATTGGCCTGGTGTTTATAGCAAGTTGATTTTGTGTTCAGGATCCTTTCCAATACAAAGTCATGCTTAGTCTGTAATAATTGGCCTGGTGTTTATAGCAGGTTGATTGTGTGTGCAGGATCCTTTCCAATACAAAGCCATGCTTAGTCTGTAATAATTGGCCTTGTGTTTATAGCAAGTTGATTGTGTGTTCAGGATCCTTTTCAATACAAAGTCCAGCTTAGTCTGTAATAATTGGCCTGGTGTTTTTAGCAGGTTGATTGTGTGTTCAGGATCCTTTCCAATACAAAGTCATGCTTAGTCTGTAATAATTGGCCTGGTGTTTATAGCAGGTTGATTGTGTGTTCAGGATCCTTTCCAATACAAAGTCCAGCTTAGTCTGTAATAATTGGCCTGATGTTTATAGCAGGTTGATTGCGTGTTCAGGATCCTTTCCAATACAAAGTCCAGCTTAGTCTGTAATAATTGGCCTGGTGTTTATAGCAGGTTGATTGTGTGTTCAGGATCCTTTCCAATACAAAGTCCAGCTTAGTCTGTAATACTTGGCCTTGTGTTTATAGCAGGTTGATTGTGTGTTCAGGATCCTTTCCTATACAAAGTCATGCTTAGTCTGTAATAATTGGCCTGGTGTTTATAGCAAGTTGATTGTGTGTGCAGGATCCTTTCCAATACAAAGTCCAGCTTGGTCTGTAATAAATGGCCTGGTGTTTATAGCAAGTTGATTGTGTGTTCAGGATCCTTTCCAATACAAAGTCCAGCTTAGTCTGTAATAATTGGCCTGGTGTTTATAGCAGGTTGATTGTGTGTTCAGGATCCTTTCCAATACAAAGTCATGCTTGGTCTGTAATAATTGGCCTTGTGTTTATAGCAGGTTGATTGTGTGTTCAGGATCCTTTCCAATACAAAGTCCAGCTTAGTCTGTAATAATTGGCCCGATGTTTATAGCAGGTTGATTGTGTGTTCAGGATCCTTTCCAATACAAAGTCCAGCTTAGTCTGTAATAATTGGCCTTGTGTTTATAGCAGGTTGATTGTGTGTGCAGGATCCTTTCCAATACAAAGTCCAGCTTAGTCTGTAATACTTGGCCTTGTGTTTATAGCAGGTTGATTGTGTGTTCAGGATCCTTTCCTATACAAAGTCATGCTTGGTCTGTAATAATTGGCCTGGTGTTTATAGCAAGTTGATTGTGTGTGCAGGATCCTTTCCTATACAAAGTCATGCTTAGTCTGTAATAATTGGCCTGGTGTTTATAGCAGGTTGATTGTGTGTTCAGGATCCTTTCCAATACAAAGTCCAGCTTAGCCTGTAATAATTGGCCCGGTGTTCATAGCAGGTTGATTGTGTGTTCAGGATCCTTTCCAATACAAAGTCCAGCTTAGTCTGTAATAATTGGCCCGGTGTTTATAGCAGGTTGATTGTGTGTTCAGGATCCTTTCCAATACAAATTCCAGCTTAGTCTGTAATACTTGGCCTTGTGTTTATAGCAGGTTGATTGTGTGTTCAGGATCCTTTCCTATACAAAGTCATGCTTAGTCTGTAATAATTGGCCTTGTGTTTATAGCAAGTTGATTGTGTGTGCAGGATCCTTTCCAATACAAAGTCCAGCTTGGTCTGTAATACTTGGCCTGGTGTTTATAGCAAGTTGATTGTATGTGCAGGATCCTTTCCAATACAAAGTCCAGCTTGGTCTGTAATAATTGGCCTGGTGTTTATAGCAAGTTGATTGTGTGCAGGATCCTTTCCAATACAAAGTCTAGCTTGGTCTGTAATAATTTGCCTGGTGTTTATAGCAAGTTGATTGTGTGTGCAGGATCTTTTCCAATACAAAGTCATGCTTGGTGTGTAATAATTGGCCTGGCGTTTATAGCAGGTTCATTGTGTGTTCAGGAAACTTTCCAATACAAAGTCATGCTTGGTCTGTAATAATTGGCCTTGTGTTTATAGCAGGTTGATTGTGTGTTCAGGATCCTTTCCAATACAAAGTCATGCTTGGTGTGTAATAATTGGCCTGGTGTTTATAGCAGGTTCATTGTGTGTTCAGGAACCTTTCCAATACAAAGTCCAGCTTGGTCTGTAATAATTGGCCTGGTGTTTATAGCAGGTTGATTGTGTGTTTAGGATCCTTTCCAATACAAAGTCCTGCTTGGTCTGTAATAATTGGCCCGGTGTTTATAGCAGGTTGATTGTGTGTTCAGGATCCTTTCCAATACAAAGTCATGCTTGTCTGTAATAATTGGCCTGGTGTTTATAGCAGGTTGATTGTGTGTGCAGGATCCTTTCCAATACAAAGTCCAGCTTGGTCTGTAATAATTGGCCTGGTGTTTATAGCAGGTTGATTGTGTGTTCAGGATCCTTTCCAATACAAAGTCCAGCTTGGTCTGTAATAATTGGCCTGGTGTTTATAGCAGGTTGATTGTGTGTGCAGGATCCTTTCCAATACAAAGTCCAGCTTGGTCTGTAATAATTGGCCTGGTGTTTATAGCAAGTTGATTGTGTGTGCAGGATCCTTTCCAATACAAAGTCCAGCTTGGTCTGTAATAATTGGCCTGGTGTTTATAGCAGGTTGATTGTGTGTTCAGGATCCTTTCCAATACAAAGTCATGCTTGGTCTGTAATAATTGGCCTGGTGTTTATAGCAGGTTGATTGTGTGTGCAGGATCCTTTCCAATACAAAGTCCAGCTTGGTCTGTAATAATTGGCCTGGTGTTTATAGCAGGTTGATTGTGTGTTCAGGATCCTTCATACACATGAAGACACAACATCAACTTTGTGTCTAGTGTGATTCATTCATTGGGTTTAACTCATCTTTCATTCAAACCAATGTAAGTAATAATACAAAGAAGAACGTATAATAATAATATAATATAAGTGGCTTCTTATACAGCGCTCATATCTGTCACTCAATGACACTCAAGGCGCTTCAACATACACAATGACTGTCCATCCTACAGGTAAACATTAACTGGTTTATGATTTCCACTTTTTCATTGGAAAAAGGTTTGTTAAATATCAGCAATAATTATCCATCTGTTGGAGTAAAGCAATGGTGATACAGAAATACATGTATAAAGATTTAATAAACTGTACAAGTCTGACATGTATTTGAACAGTTTGGGGATCCTTTGGTTCTCACATGTGTGCTTTAACAATGTTTAATGTGTAAGGAAACACAAATACACTTAGGAACACTGCATGGCCCAATTTCACAGAGCTGCTTTAACAGCATTTTTGTGCTTACTGTGTGAGTTTCCATTTCACAGCGCTGCTAACCATAAGTGAACAAAAAGGCATGCTTACCTTCCAGTGCTCACTGTATGAAAATGAAGGACACAACAATGCAAATCCTGGCTGCCCAATTTTCTTGCTAAACTGTGAAGTACGCTTACGCTTAAGCAAAGTTTTCTGCTACAGTAAGCACAACAATTTGCTTACCGTTAAGCAGCGCTATGAAATTGGGCCCAGGGTCCAATTTCATAAAAATGAGTGGGGCAACAGTGGTAACAATTTAACCTTCATGGATTTTTGGCTGATAACCTGTTTCTGCTAAGCAAGATTTTTCTGTGCTTAGCAATTTTTTGCGCTTACAGGTTTTATGAAATTGGACCCAGGTCCCAGTGTTTGAATATTGGCTATCTTATGGAGACTGAAAACAAAAGGTCTCCACAGGGGAATTCTAAAGAGAGGGATGTTCTACAAGGAATTTGTGTACAAAGTCTGTTTGGGGATGTTTAGTGCTTTATAAAACACACGGGACCTACACATCCCATCTAAAGGACAAAGCAATTATGGTAAAGCATCTTGCTCAAGGACACAAGTGCCTGGAACTGGAATCCACACTCTGTTGATCAGAAACACTAGAGCTTGAGTCTGGTGCTCTTAAACGCTCAGCCACAACATGCCATAATAATAATACTGGGTTCTTTATCACACCCCTAGGGGCGTATCAAAGCACTCATTGTCTGTTTTTCAACAGGATAGGCAGAGAGTTTTGAATTATAAGACCCATTTATATAGCATCTTATTATCAATATTGCATTTTTTCATCCATTTATAGGATGCTCATCTAGAACCTCTTAGCTGCTATTCTGTTGAAAGAAGACTCTCTCCACTGTCAGTCTTTTGCAAGCCAGTGTTGGAATGGGTAGTGGGATAAGGTGCTTGGGTTCAACAGAGCTGGAGGGAAAGATAGAGGAACTGCAAAGCAAGGACTGTACTCCCCACAGGGTAGAAACAGACAGAGAGAGTGAGTCCATAAACAATAAGAAGTTGTTAGGAATCAGGTTGGTCTAGTTGTGACTTGTCCTATCAATCACATCCATGGACCGTGGTTTGAATCACACCTCAGACCAGTGCCTCATGTGTGAATAATGTTTTCAGTCTCTCCCATATTACATACTTTTAAGGGTTTTCATTTCACATCCAAAACTGAGTAGATCTTCCTTGAAAGAGACCTAGACAGATTTTGTTCAATATAATTCTGATTTGCCTCAGAAGAACACTTCACAAACAAAATGAGTATCATTGGCCTTGACCTGTAATATGGACCTTGGGACATAGAGAGTCTGTTAACATCAGAGAATAAATAGTTCAAGTACCAATTCTAAAGCTTTTATTGTAACTGGAAAAAGCATCATAAGACACCACAAATGACTGTTGCTTATTTTAGTTGCCACAGTCTAAATAAGCCTGATGTGAACTAGTAAAAGCTCCCTGCAAAAACAGCACTTTGTCTTTGTTATAAATACTTTCTAAAATTTAAAAAGGAAAAGAAAAGGAAACCAGACCCAGCTCTGTGACATCTGAGTCAATTCAATTAAATTCCATGGAAATTCAGTTGAATTTCTAATCCCAATGCCATCCCATCTTTATTTCCCACTTGGTGCAATTTCCATTAGATCAATGTACACTGAGTAAACTTACTGCAGGGTTAGCTCAAATGTCCCTTTCATTACCATTGGCAACTTTATTTAACCAAGCTTACACCAAAAAAGCATTCAAACTCGAGCACAAAGGTCCATGTTCACCCTCCATACCCAAGCTTACCATCATTTAAAAGAGAAAGAGTGGATCTTTCCAATGATGGTAAAATAAAATAAGTTCGCTATTATGCGATCTCTTCAATTTGGAGTGGAAAGATCTGAAATGCCACACACCTACATAGCGCCATATTGTGTGTACAGAAAAGTGTTATAAATTACAGATCACACTTTGGAAAGAAAGACAAAGAACTTTGACATTTAATGGCTGATCTCAATGATTTTTAAATTATATGAAAGGGAATTCAATAAGTAAGAACCTTTGTATAACTTATTTTGCTGTAAAACAATTTCTTCATGGAGATAATAGAGTTTGTAAAAATGGCCTTTGAACGAAAGCTTTCTGTTATGTAGGAATTTGTGCTTCACGCTTGAGTGGTCAAATACTGTGGTCACCAGCGGCTGTTTTTGTCCAAACAATTTGGTAACAAAAGGGTTAAAGTGACTCCCAAGCAGGGAGTTTTTCTGTTCCTGGGTTAGTAATTCAATTGTGAAGAGTTAAACCACAATTTTATGTAATTCCCCAGTAAATCAATGAAGTTTGAGACTAAATATAGTTTGAATTGTTTCCTCAATAGACATGACAGATGAAGAAGATGGAAGACGATCTAGCTGAGATAAGAGACTGACATGACACCCTGATGCAAGAAATAACATGAACAGATGAGAAACAGGTAAGAGGTCAATTCTTCTAGGGCTGGTAAATCTCTGGTTTTTGAAGAATTAATCCTGATTTACTGAGTGGTCTGATGCACTGGACTCAAGTTCTCACAATGTCAATATTCTGGAATTCAAGTCCTGGTCATGGCATTTATTGTTTTTGAGCCTTCAATGGTTTTGTTCAAAGCTAGCTACTTAAGCTAAACTACAATCTGTCTCCAGTACTCTCTTTTTTTTACAATCATGAAACATTCAATTGAGATCTAAAAACATTAAATTCATTAATATAAAATTTACGCTTCAGACAAGGCTATTTCAGACTTTAAAAAAGAAAGAAAAAATAGACTGATGAGAACACTGGTTTGTACTGATAGGCTCAGGAAAAAAAAAAACTTTTGAACATTGCATGAATGTGGAAATGAGGAGTTGATTGGCTTTAAAAACCTTAACAGTTGAAGACTATAATAGACACCAACCCTGTCCACCGTGACATCAATGACCTAGTCTCATTTGGACAAACGGGCGGGGAATTATTGTTTTGAAAACAACACTGTGAAGCAGCTTTTTAAGTTATGCCTTTTCCAAACTTCGGCCTGGGCTCTGGCTCAGGCTTGGGCTCCATCAATCCGAGGTTTGGAGAAGGCCCTTCAAGGAACTCCTATATTAATGTTTGGAATGTGGTGGAAAGCTCTATAGACCAATCCATACATGCAAGTACTGTACGCCTCGCCACCATTGCTGGGACACTGGCAGCGTAAGGTCTTGAATACAAAGACATGGAAAAACCATTGTCTTTTTAACTTTGATGTGAATTACTGTAGGTGTTTTTCTCAACAATTTACACACTTTCCCTGACAGGACAGCATGGCATAACATTAAATATGACTATGAATATTTGCAACTAAACAGAAACTGAATACACATCAGGTATAAGATGTGTTACATCAGCAAGGTTTTCTGGACAGATTTTCAGTGTTCACTTTCTGTTTAGTTTGAAATATTTAATAAGTATATTATACATCATGTTGTGATGCTGTCCTGTCAGGGAAATTGTGCATAAAAGTAAAACAGGTAATGGGTTTTCTATGTCTTTGTGTACAAAACTTTGCAGGCTCGAGAAGATTAGTCCATATGGGCAGTATTTGTCCCTTGCACAACACAGAGTGCACCTCTGCACAATGTGCGTCTGCTATTTCCACCATTTTGGGAGTCAATTCCAAAATGGCCGACAGGATAGGCCTGTGTAAGTGAGCTGTGCCTTGTGCAAGAGATCTATAGACCAATCTTGTTTGGGTCTAATGAGCAAGTGCTGTACACCCCACCTCCATTGCTGGGATGGTGGCAGTGCAAGGTTTTGTAGACAAAGACATGAGAAAACTGTTGTCTTTTGAATAGTCAGACTACACACTGAAAATCTCTGTCATCTCATTCAATCCTGCATTGCATGAGAATACCTGCACACATACAGGGTCAGCCAGCCAGATGACCAGGCCCACATGCAAAACAGGCATAACACAGTGTATAATAATGCTGCTGTCCGGGCACAGCTTTGTACCAAATATGAGCACTGACAATCTCAAATTACTGTAGTACACTGTATTCAGTAAGACTACATACATTGTATACATCACACCCTAACCTTTACTGTTTCAATTGTCTTTTATGAGAGATGTATTTGAAATGTACTGCAATGCTATAAAGACTCTCCACTGATCAATCTAAATGCAGTGTGAATTTTAGGGTTGACAATTATTCATTAATATGAGCCAAGATCATTGCTCCACATAAATGACTGGTGCTCTTTGAATGGATTCATATTTAACATTTTATAGATGCTTGAAGCTAAGCTTACATCCTTCTGTATGTTTGACATTCCTCCATGGGTACTAAATTGAGATGATTTTCTCTTGATAGATGACAAAGTGACAGCATGAGAAGGCATCTACCCTTAGTCTACAACAGCAGGAATTAGAGGCAGAGAAACAAGCTGAGAGAGACTATGAGGAAATGTTACAACAGGAGACATCTCTTATGTCACTACATTGCTTCCAATCAAAGGTAGATCACACTATCGACCTACACATCTCTATCATTAGGGCATAAAATAGCATTGACCTTCAATAAACCAAAGATTTTTGAATGCTGGCTTTTTAGTATTGCAAGTAATTTCAATTAGCTCTGGACAGTCTGAGCCTACAATGTTTACAAATAAGGACCCAAAAGTCATGTCCAAAGTTCACTGGTGTCTCAGATCAAGGAGGTGTTCTTTATTTCTATGGAGCAAGAACTGTTTGAGGATACATGTAGACCCAAGGTACAGTTAAGAAGCTTCTCATTCTGCAAGCTATGTACAATTGTTTTGAATCACAATTTGTACTTTTACAACAGTCAGGGGGAACAATGTAATACTGTACACTACACAACTGATATGAGACATTTGTCCACTGTTACCATAAACCATCTTAGAGAATTAGTGACACTCTTTAACATCCTTTGAATTTTCAGTCATTCCTGAAAAATGTCAACAGTAGTGATTTATTTCCTTGTGGTACAATTCTTGTTACAATTCTTGTGTTGAACAGGTTTGAAATGAACATTGTTAAATAGGACTAGGCTAGTGCCCTTTCTTTGTGATTGTTAATTTAGGTAATGAATAAAAGCTATTAGAATTAAACAATTACTTTATTTACAAGTTATGACACTGGTAGTCAATTGAAACTTTGAGTTGTTACACCACTGGTTCTATTCAGAACCACCAGAAACTCATAAAGAGATTAATGTCATGTAAATGGTGTTAACTGCAAACCTTACTAGAATGTATCTCCACCAAACAATGATTCAAATTTTGCTAATTTAAGAATTATTTGGTTTAAAACTGGTCACTGTGAAACAACAACAACAACAACAACATCCAGCAAGATTTATCCTGATATTGATTGATGTGTCCTGTTGAATACATTGGCAAAGCAATGTAACTGCAGGGAAATAGTCACCAGGGGAGACAGTGTTTCTACAATAAACAGTTTGAGGGTGTATTATTTATTTGCATCATATAAAGATATTTAAATAAGCAAAAAAGGGTTCTACAGGAATTAATGCTGTCACAATATTTGAAAATCTTAAGAGAGTCTGAGTGTGATTGCCTCTCATTGGGGAGACCCTGTAAAGCAGTTATAATGCAACAGGCTTGAACTTGGTTTCTTAATTTGTTCTTTTCATTGTGTTCTATGATTTGGTTTTTATTGTGTTTTCCAATTTACTATTCGCATTTTGTTTTCAAGTTTCATTCAGAGTTGATTTTTTTTTTTTTACAATTTTGTCTTTGATAATTGATGTGTAGTATTTTTCACTTTGTTTTGGGTTTCCACGTTTTATTTTAAAAGGTTTCATTTGATTAGGACTACATGTACTTCTTTGTTTAAAAACTGTTGTCTTTGATTTATGTTTTGTTCTTAAGTTTACATTTCATTTAAACCTGCCTCATCCAACGTCCACCATTTCTCCAGGTTATACATTTTAATTTTCTGGCACTGTAGATTAATATAAAACTTCAAACTAATCAAAAGTAAATAATCTAATCTAACTTTAAGTTTCTTTGGGTTTGCATGCACTAAGAGTTTAATGTCCGATTGTTAGCACTGGTTACAACTTAACACAATGACTACCAGTTTCATCTTTTCCTCTTTTGATTAAAAGTGGAAAAGGTCTAACATTTTTTGTAAGTATCAAAAAAGAAAACAAACAAATAAACATTTGGAATGTGGAGGTCGGATAAGGTAAATTATCTTTCTGCTCTATTTGGTTTCCAACAATTACATGTATGAAAATAGCAATTGTTTTGATTTGCAAGGTTTGCTACAGTTTTAATAAAATATTGTATATCATCTGAATTTGTTTGTTTGTTTTCTTTTTTGTTTGTTGTACCAACCACAAATTCACTGTTTGCATGTTTGATCTGAGTCAGTTGTTATCATGGTATTGGATTCCCCTTTAGACAATAGTGACAATCCAGCCTTATTCTCATTCATAAACACAAAGATTAATTAACAAAATATTATGCACCTTGGTAAGTGAATGATATGAGGGGGTTTAAAACAAAACGCCTTTTTAGAAGTTTCGGGTTAAAACAAAACTTAATCTTATTTATTGAAGAGCAGCCGACTCGCTGTATATCAAGCCACTAAAACTATGGTTGTGATTGGCCCAAATTATTTTGGATTGGGCACGGACATCAACTGGGCGTACTCGCCTAAGCCCCCCCCTTTTAACTTACACTACAATAGAGTTTACATTTTGGTTAATAATATTGGACTTCAAACTGATGTTTGGCAGAGAACTTTGAAGACCACAATTCACCGTCATTATTTAAACGAGCTCAAGGCATGAGAATTCTGACTCAAGACATGAATCTTCCCATGTCCGATTGCCCCAAAGACAAAAACAAATCTCTGGTTCTGATTCTCGGGCAGATTTAACAAAGGTTCTTTAAATGAAACGAAAAAACAGAAGAAAACAAAATTGTACTTGTCGGCGAATTAATATTAGACAAATCAATTCAAACCCTTAGTTGAATCGTAAAAAAGGGAAAACCTATTTCCATTCGACATTACTTTCTGTATTTAATGATTGCTGTGCCTGCTCCTATTACTGACCTGGGCCCAATCTAATGGCTCTGCTTACCGCCGAATTCTGCGCTTGCAATCACAATTCTTCGCTTACAGGACAAGCGCCGAATTTCTCTGTGTAAGCGAAGATTGCCTAGTAACGTGTAGTACGCACGCTAAAAGCACAAACTCCTGCTAAGCGCATAATTCCCTTCTTCTGTAAGCGCTTATTCTTTGCTTAGGTAAGCAGAACCATGAAATCGGGCCTGGTTATGGGCACGCTCGTGGTCTAGTAGGAAACTTTTGCACTTGAAATTTATGATTGGGTTGTTGGTTCGAATCTACCCGAATAGTATACCTGTGGATTGTTTTTTTCCGAAATCAGAAAAGCATTGATTATGCAGTATTTATCACAAATCGGTGCAGAGTATTTTTCAACAAGGGTTTTGTATTGTTTTCTTAATCACGGTACTTAAGTCACGGTTTTTGGGTGGTTTTTTTTTTTAACGACAGTACTAAGGCCAAAGAAGAGACTGTGAGGAAAATGAGTCGGGTGCATTAGTTATAACGTTACAACCAGTTACTTTTTAATTGTATTGCCTACAGGAACACGACAACAATGAGGACTATGAGGTCAATGCCCCGAAGGAAAATTGACGTTTTCTATTAATGTACTCAAGGAATATTTTGGTAAGTTTAAAAGATCAACATTTTAAGCGATTCCTAAAACCCGAGGCTAGTTAAAATACCTGGTATGACCAATGTACCATCGTATCTGCGATACGTTTCTTGTATTTTAGAGACCTCCACCACTTGATCACCTGTTCATGTATTGACATAAGTGGAAATAAAACTGATTGATTGATTGATTTAATTAATTGATGATTGTTGTTTTAATATGGTGTTTTCCCATGGAGTTGACCTTTGGTTCAGTGATAAAATTGTTGTGTTCTCCCTTTTTGTATCACCATTTTCTTGACTGAAATTGTACTTGATAATCAGATTTCAATTAATAACCAGCATATGGCGTATCACCCAGCCTATAGTAAGATTGCTATGTAGGGCAGAATACTTTCATGCGTGGTCTATGATTCACATTCCATTGGTCAAACGACCGTCCCATAATGCGTCTGACTTTTTCCGCCTCATAACAGTTAAAATGGGCCTTGGAAAGCACCAACGCAGTGGCTCGGTTCGTTAAGGCGCTGGTACTATCTCAGAATTCTTAACCGGGTGGCCACCGGTTCTGGTTCGATCACCGGATCTCCTCAATATTACGAAACAAGGCTGTTGTCCTCTAGAGCCTTGATCACGACAAGTTTCCATCACCAAGTCGAGGCTGAGAGGGAACAATCTGCCCCTGAGAGGGGCTTACAATGAGTCCGGGCAGGTTGAAGCCCCCCCCCCCCCCCTCCTCAACAACGTGATAACATCTCACTGTTTACTTTTATAATTGTCGATACATCAACAGGACGACAATGAACAAACTAGTTGACGAACAATCGAACCTAACAATTACAAAAAATAACCAGGGAAAATACATACACTCATTCGTTTGTGTGCACACATTTTTTATCGCGCTGTTGTTCATCTGATTAAAACGCTGCTCTAACAAATCTTTGTGAACAAAACCGACTCATCAACTTATGATTATCGTAGCATTTTCAGAAGAGCAGTGGGAAACTAGCATCCTAGACTGTAGCCGGCAAAATCATTAACACGGCGTTGACAACATTGCAACATTTTAGGCCTGAATAGTTCTGATGAGAACTCCGTTACAAAATCGTGACCGTTAAATTGGCATAGCGCCCTCCCTCGGCTCTGTTTCCCTCTCGTTAGCCATTCGCTCGGCCCCAGCGGCCTATCCAGGACCGCTGGGATGGGCTAATCAGCTTGCACAGATTCTTGTTCAGGAAGTACGTCATGCGTGCAGTGCTTGCACTGTGAGTGTGATGCATGATGGGACTGAGCATTAACGTTAACGATACGTTTGCCTATCCCAGCGCCTTTGGTTTTAAGGCAAGGCGCTGGGGACGAGCGAATCCGGAACCCTGCCTCCCTACCTGTCATGCTGGTTACACACATTACCAACCTCGTCCTCATGGTTTACTTTATTTCCAACCATGTTTGCAATAGCGGTCAACCTCGTACTATTCGACACACCCTGGGGACGAGGTTGAAACATCACACATGTATAATAAACGAGTCCACACGAAGTTGCCGTACAGTGTCACAGTGACAGAAGAGACTGCCAGTGACACTGACACTGACAGTGACGCTTCAATTTCAAATGTGTGGTATGTACATATTTATTTTTGTTTAAACGTAATGTTCCTTGTCTCTCTTTGTGTTTAGCATTTGGGTTTCTATGTACATTGTTCTATGTACTGGCCTATGGTCGAGATGTCAGTGTCCGTTGCACTGCACACCGACGTCCTGGGTATAATAAAGCCTCGGGAATACAATGCGAACAAATTTTAAATTAATATTTAAAATAGAGAAAATATCCGTATCATGCCACCAGCTTATTTACGTTTGTTTTTGTATTTCTTTTCCTTTTTTCTTACTCTTGAGGATGTATTTAATCGATTAGGGTGAGTTTCAAAATTTTAAAAGTATAATAAATATTCTTCATAGGGAGGGGACCGGTTTATAAAAAAAATTATTTTGCGTAAATCCAAATATTTTGGTGGGATAAATAAAATCGCCCTTATTCCCACACTCTCTTCTGTATTTCTCTCCCCTCTCCATGTATCTACCTGTACCTTATTTGCTGGTAGGAATGGAACATTAGTAATCAATCAAATAATGCAATGACGTCCTTAATGAGATTCAAACCTGTAAAGAGAGAACAATTTATTATACACAAGAGAGCATAGACTTAACCTACTCCTAGAATTATGAGGTTCCATGAACCTCATAGAGGTCTACTCCTAGAATTATGAGGTTCCATGAACCTCATAGAGGTCCATGTACAAACTACAATACAAAACTTTTTTTCATTTACGTTTCTGCACCTGGAGTTCTCATTTGAAATCGGATCTCGCCAAAATTAGGCTCTACGTGTTCCTTTGAATCTCATTGAGCGTTGCATTGGTCAAGAAAATCCACTCCGCAAATTTAAAATTGTTAAAAAGCAATAAATTCTTACCGTCATTCCCAGTCCTCTTCAAACAGTGTGAGTGTTATAACAAATATGGCGCTTGCTGCGCTCGCAAAGGTCTACCGAACAAACTGGTACTCCGCGCGCAGCAACGCTGGTCCCGGCAACTGTAGGTTGGTTTTGTACACACATCATGTGACTCCAGCGCCATATTTGTTATAACACTCACACTGTTTGAAGAGGACTGGGAATGACCGGAAGAATTTATTGCTTTTTAACAATTTTAAATTTGCGGAGTGGATTTTCTTGACCCATGCAACGCTCAATGAGATTCAAAGGAACACGTAGAGCCTAATTTTGGCGAGATCCGATTTCAAATGAAAACTCCAGGTGCAGAAACGTAAATGAAAAAAAGTTTTGTATTGTAGTTTGTACATGGACCTCTATGAGGTTCATGGAACCTCATAATTCTAGGAGTAATAGAGGTCCATGTACAAACTACAATACAAAACTTTTTTTCATTTACGTTTCTGCACCTGGAGTTCTCATTTGAAATCAGATCTCGCCAAAATTAGGCTCTACGTGTTCCTTGGAATCTCATTGAGCGTTGCATGGGTCAAGAAAATCCACTCCGCAAATTTAAAATTGTTAAAAAGCAATAAATTCTTACCGTCATTCCCAGTCCTCTTCAAACAGTGTGAGTGTTATAACAAATATGGCGCTTGCTGCGCTCGCAAAGGTCTACCGAACAAACTGGTACTCCGCGCGCAGCAACGCTGGTCCCGGCAACTATAGGTTGGTTTTGTACACACATCATGTGACTCCAGCGCCATATTTGTAACCGTAACCCTCCATCCTCCCGACGGTCGGAGACCAGAGGGTTACGAGTCATGCAGTGCAAAAAAGTGGCGAAATAAAAATTTCGACTATTTTGGTCAGACGAGTCACCAGATTTACCAAATTTTTACCACTTTAAAAAAACATGACACACATTCTAAAAACATGGATGTGATCATCAATGTGTCATGAATCCATTCGTATTACTCAAAACATCATTGAGAAAATATTTAAAGAAAAAAAGACAAAAACTTACCAGAGACTGAGCGAAATTTTCATGATGCGTAGACAATCTCAGGTCCGGTTTTCGAACCTCGCGATTCGTGACCTAGCAACATCTATACCAATCAGCGTAAGCAAACTCGTCGTTGAGCGCATTTTGTTGAGTTGCACAATCACAGGATATTTATTAGGAAAAATTTACAGATTGAGCGCGCATTCTGGAAAGCTGTTCCTGCAATTAATCAGCGCAAACTGCAGATGGCGCAAATCCGTTAAATACATTAACTGCATGCACGCACAGTCGCACACGAGACGATCGCCACGCCTACACAACGGTTTGGTTTACCCTGATTGGTTGATGTAGGGGAAGTGTGGTCCATGGACATTTCGGTCAGTTTCTGGTAAGTTTTTGTTTGTTTTTTCTTCAAATAATTTTTCAACGATGTTTAGAGTGTTATGAATGGATTCATTATACCTTGAAGATCAAATCCATGTTCTTAGAATGTGTGTCGTGTCTTTTGAAAGGGGTAAAAATTGGGCAAATCTGGTGACTAGTCTGACCAAAATAGTTGAAATTTTTATTTCGCCACTTTTTTGCACTGCATGACTCGTAACCCTCCGGTCTCCGACCGTCGGGAGGATGGAGGGTTACGATTATCGCAACTAAGTTTGTACATGGACCTCTATGAGGTTCATGGAACCTCATAATTCTAGGAGTAGCCTTAACCCACACGGCTATGAGGCGTTGACACAAGATTGGTTTGTTTGTCCTACATATTTCAGTCTCCTGACGATGACTAGAGCAAGCTAGCCGAAACGTTGAGACTAAAAGAACTCACTCCGTGGCAGTGCAGTTAATTATGAGAAGTTCCCCCGATCCACAAAGCTAAAGTAGTGGTCCAGGCCGATTTCCTACCTCCCGCCCAGGTAGAAGTTAATAAGCTGGACAGTTCTTTTCAGAACTGAGAAGTCTCCCGAATTCCAAAAAACCTACTCCGCGGTAGTAGAATAAATAGCAAGACGAGTTCTCTATAGAACAAATCTACACAGCAAGTAGATATTTTTTACAAATGGTGTTACCGCAACCGAATATATACTGATACCTCACCATGCAATGCCTCAAAACCCAAATACACATTATGCTAAATTGGAGTTAACAGGTATTTTCTTTTTCTTCTCAGTTCTCACATATTTCAGTGATATTTTCAAATGATGTTACAGAATTTATGTGCGGTCGAGTTTGTTGATTTACTCTCGGTCCCAGTCGGCCAAAGCTTGTGCCGATCAGACCCGACCAATCAAAGCTACTTTGACATTTTTTTGTATGTCGAGATCCTTTCAATTCAATGCCTGCATCTTAGTTAGGTTCAATTCAAATATCTCATAATGCTTTAGGAACAAGACCGGATGATTATTTATACAGACATGACTCTGCTGTTTCTATTTTGACTGTGTATGACTGAGTCACAATTTTTAAAACACTCCTATTCAACAGTTCAAGAATACATTTTTTGAATTTAACACGACAATAAGTTTTGCTTTGCTTTCTCAATTCATGTTGAGGGGCCCTGTTTGGTAAAAGAAAACATACGGTACTGGATACATCATGGGCGTCAATCTGTCTTGAAATGTGGGGGATCAAGAGTCACTTATGGCGTGGGGTCCAGGGGCCTGTTTGGTTTTAGCATGTCTGAATGGCCTAGAGAATAGCTCTCCTTGCTATAAACATTTACATGACATCTCTGGTTCAGAGAGAGAAATAACATAGAGACACTAATAAAAGCCCAATGATGATATATTAATCTTACTTTAATCACACAACTTTAAATCTCCCTCCCTCCCTTGCACGTCAACCCTGCCCCCCCCCCTGGCTTCGCCGACGGACATCATTCATCTCTTCTTTGTTAGCGATTAATCTTAAAACTGTTTTGAAATTAATATTTGTACATTGAGAAACTTTCTGCATTAGTTGTTAGATTTGCATCGTGGACAGCAACGGTTCGCCCGGGGATCATAGCTTGGGGGGGGGGGGGCTCAACACAACGTAACAGTGGGTGGTGGATGGGGTCCAGGAGCCGGCGTGACAACCCCTGGCGGGGTCCAGGTGCTAAGCCCCGGTGGGGGTCCAGGGGGCGGAGACCCCCAGAAGCTCGGAGTTTCTGGGGTGAAAAATCAAGCCTCCGTACGCTTAAAAACAGAGAAATAGACGCATTTTTGAAGCTCTTTTGCTTCAATGCAACGTTACGGTTGGTGGGGTCCAGGGGTAAAGCCTCGTTGGGGGCCCAGGGGGCAAAGCCCCCTTTAGCTCTGAGTTTGGGCTTTTGGGGGAGTGAAACATCAAGCCTCCGTATGCCTAAAAACAGAGAGATAGACGCATTTTATTTTAAGCACTTTTGATTCATGTCGATCTTATCAACTGGCTCAAATGAAATTTTATTCCCACAAATCATCTAGACCACGATGCATACAGACGTAACCTTGAATAAGTGGGCCGCAATAAACCCACGCCCTACCAATAATCCTTTATTTTACGTAAGTGGCATCACACAATAATCGTCTTTACCAGATAGCTGTTTAAAAATGAAATTCAAAGTTTAACTTGGGCATGAATTTGATAAATTTGTGATATGATCCTTGTGCTTATTATAGTGTGAATATGAAACTATAATGTTGACTTGAAACTTTGATATAATGTTGATGTCAATGATAACGTGTAAAAGCCCAGTGAAAGTATTAAAGCATCGTTGCTGTTGTAGTATACATTATGGTGCGTAAAGCATTGTACATGTATGTACAATACGGTCTGCACCATACAAAGAAACATCGTCGCCTTTAGTATACATTATAGTGTGTAAAGAATTGTACATTAAATAACACAAGCCGCTCTCAGGTGGTCCGCGGTCCAGTGAGTTAATGGCCAAGCGGTTTTGGGCGTTACAGTGAAATAGGGTTAAGCTTAACTGACAGCGCATCGCCGTAAGTAAAACATACAGTAGAGAGTAGCCTTTCTAGTCCTCTTGCTTGCAACTTGTTTTAAAAAACCTTGGGGGGGGGGGACATTTGATATAGGGTCCCCCACCCTTCAAAAAGGTGCATGTCTCCCCCAGGATTGAAGCCCATGGGATACATACATTGTGATCTTTCTCTTTAAATTGAAATAAATACCTGTATACTGCTTTATGCTTTATTTGTGCCCACAGATACAAACATAATTGTTGATACAAAAACACAAATCGAAAACTGCAAAGTAACACATTGGCCAAAAGAAAGCATTTTAATATTGCCTGAGATACATTATACAATTGTTGCCGCGGTGACATGGTCCATGGACCATGTCACAGCAGGCAACAATTGTTTTGTTATACCTCTGTCTTGAATTCTTAGTAATATTTTCCTCATCTGAAGGACTCCAATTTCATTGAAACGATGATAATCTTGATCCTTTGCTGCACAGAAAGTTGTACGACGCGCGCGCGCGTGAGAGGAGAGCGGTACATGGATATTTGTTGCCCACTCATGTGATCGTTCTGCGCCAATGAAAATACAGCATTCAAGACAGAGGTATAACAAAAGTTAATGAACACCAGATTCTAGTTTTCAGTTGATGATACATGGTATTGGTACATGTGTAGGCTTGTAACATACACTGTACAATGGTATCAATGAATGAAAGCAAGTTAAAACAGAAAGCTGTAGTCATTTGCCATGCCTAATCAGACAGTTTGGCAATTTCACTTCCTTAATTTAGCTCTTCTTACTTTACTCTGATCTTTTTTTATCTAAGGTGTCCCTCCTCTTGTCTACCAGCATCTTGGACGCCCATCACCATGGCAACCCAAGACCCACAAGATCCTAGTCAGTCTCAGACTCCCAGGGCAGATGCTGAAGACTCTACCAGTGAAGCTCTGAAGACACTACAGGGAAACTTGGAAATGTACAAGAAACAGGAAGCTCTCATTGAGAGGTAAGAACTATTTTTGAATTGCTGTGAACATAATCATTGTTTTCACAAAGTGCCAAATAGTTCCCTGCAGCCAAACCTTAATGTTTTAGAGAAAACCACGCTTGAAGTTAAACTAATTTTGCAATCGGGGAAGTAGAGATGTTGAATAACATTGTTCATGACATATTTAACTATTGAGTTATTATTTAATTAATAAGATTGTCTGTTCGTGAAATGGTTCAAACTTGGTCTGTGTGCAGTGAGTCATGAGTAAATATTTTTGCTGTTCATGAAAACAATAGGTCAAAGACTTTGGCACTTTGTGAAAACACAAGAGCTGAAGCACTCATGTTTGGCACTGTGCCAGCTGTGTAATCAGCAAAAGCAATGTTGGCACTTTGTGAAAACGAGGTTCTTTGCATTTTTGCCATTCATCAACTTAGCAAAATTAAGAAACTAGATGATTTTAAGGTGTATAATTTTGTATATTTTTATTTGACAAATATTCTTGTTTGGAATGCTCTTATTGTTGACATGTTTGAGAAGATGACATTACACTCTTTGATGAGAGACCCTTCTCAAAGATAATAAACTGTACAGTTTATTATCAGGTACCTGACTAAATGACGTGTACATAAGGGCGCACCCAGGAAATAGGAGAAAACAGAGCGTCAAGCTCATTCATTTTTTGTAGGCCCTCAAAATATTCTATATTAGACAGATTGAGAGCCCCAGAAGTGTTTCAGTGTAATAAACAGTACAGTTTATTATCAGGTACCGACTAAATGACGTGTACATAAGGGTGCACCCCAGGAATGGGAGAAAACAGAGCGTCAAGCTCATTCATTTTTTTAGGCCTCAAAATATTCTATATTAGACAGATTTGAGAGCCCCCAGAAAGTGTTTCAGTGTAAAAGTGGTGCCCAATTGTGACCTGGGGGTTGTTGACTTCCAACTTGAGGTATTTTAGATGACATAGGCCCTGAAATAAATGGACCTATTTGCTGAGAGGTGTAGGGACATTTGTCAAGATTGATGCTCGGACATTTTGAAATTTACACCTGTGTAGGGGTGTTTTTATTTGGAGGGAGAATAACTCGACGGGCCCAGGGACTCCCCATATAAAATTGAGCAGAGAATAAAAGTTCAAGAGTCAGTTAATAATTTTCTTTTTACTATTAAAAGCTGTGAGACTTCTAAGCATTTTTCATGTATTTTTGAATATTTAGCATTTTGCACTGTATGCTATGGGAGATTATTTGGTTGGGTGCACCCTGTAGGGTCCCTTCCCTGCAGGATGGTTTCAGCCATTTTTTGTTCACTTGATGGGGTTTTTAAACGTGTCTTTGTTTATAATAATTTGTAAACTGACATTCAGTGTGATAGAGATTGGGTTTTTTAATCCAGGCATATTTTTATTCAAATTTTTTACTGTTCAAAACAATTTATTTTCAAGGAAAATGGAATATTAATTGTTACAAAATGGTGGATTGCACCCCAGTCAGCATGTGTTGTTTTTTTGTAGTTTGGGGGAATCCTTTTTTGAGTGAAAAACACCTTGTACCGCTCAAATTTATATTTCTTCTCTCATTCACTAATTTTTGAATGTTTGCAATTTTTACAAAATGTACACAAGCGTTTCTATCCTGAAAATTACAATAATTTATAAAAATTATGAGAGTACATTGTTAACTTGGGTGTCAAACTTCAAGCAATAGACATACATGATGTATGTATTTGTGTACAGTACATGTACATGCTAGTGCAAGTAGTGGCCATTTGCATGATAAACCAGCTGCTAAGAAGTAACAGTGTAACTGTAAGTTTTTTTAGTATACTATTTTGTTGAATTGTCTATCATGGCGGGTAGGGTTTGCAATAACTGTGTTCAATTTGGATTTGGGGGCAAGTCAAATTCGTTGCCCTATTCTTAAGTTGTGTGTTGTTATTTTTAAGTATCAACAAACCTAGGGCAGGCAACATGACTTGAAACCATGGATTGAGTGGTTGTGCTAGAAAGAAAAGTACACCACATGACCCTTCTCTTCTTAACCCCGACTCAAATTTTAGCCCTATAGCCCTAACCCTAGCCCAAATGCTAACCCTACTTTAGCCCCGTTAGCAATTCTGGCCCTCAAGCCCTAACTCGTACTGCCGTAGGTCACCAAAGTGGGTCAAAGAGCCACGACTTGTTTCTAGGTGGGCTCATATATTTTTTTGAAACTATCCCATCTCCGCCGAAAGCCTCCAACTCTTTGTTCGAGAAAGTACCAGACCTTCGTTTTTGAGGAGTGCGATCGCGCTCGCGCTCCTACCGCGCTCCTGGGTCTGTCTTCACGTGCGAGATAGACAACGCTCCTCGATCATTATGGTGTATTTTATTTATAATTCTACCGTAACAAGGCAGATAAATAACATTGGTTATGTAAACGTTGGCACAGCCACACATAAGCAAATGTTTTTTGTTTTGGGTTTATTTTTTCGTCCGTGAAAAACACGAAACGCTTTTGCCTCCATTGTACACAACGCACTGGCCCATTTGAACATAACTTATGACGACTGGACTCTAGGACAACTGCGATGTAGGAATACTTTGCTTGATACTAGTATTGAGAATTTTGTAACAAAAATATGTTGTGCACAGTGCGATTGTGGTCTAATTCTCCTTACCACGTGACACTTATTTTTGGGATCGCAGAATGCACGTGTGCACCTCGGTGGCCAAGCGCCTAGGATTTAATGTCGCCCATAAGTTATCACGAAAATTTGGCCAGCGGTTAAAAAATGGTGCGTGCGATATGCGCAAAGGACTATGGGGCGATTTTATGCACAAAATAATGTGTGTACATCTCACACACGTGACTTAATGTAAACACAGTCACATCGTCATAACGTGCTTTTGTAAGTAGGGCATGATTCAACTCACAAATGCATAGACTCATCTTTATTGAGGGATTATAGTAAGTTACGTTTTAAGTGGAAACTGTGATTGAAATTTTAATTAATTGTGGGCTGCTTTTAGAGTTATCCTTTGTTTTTTATCTATGATTTCTCTTGACAAAATTATTGTATATTTTAGTAATCATAAACTGAATAAATGCTGTTACACAAGTCAAACAAATTGAGCTCCTGGACAATCTAAGAAGAGTGATTTGAGGAGCTCAAATTGAGCTCCTGAGTATTCTCAGGAGAGCAATTAAAAGAGCTCCTTGTATTTCTATAAACAAAGGTCTGAAGTACGCAATCATGTCAACATTATTTTTCTTCTGGAGTTTGTCTGATCCTCAGTTTAGGGGTGGGGGTGGGGGCAGAATGTGTTGTCATGGCTGGGGGGGGGGGGGTAACTGGAGTAATGATTGTTCAATCTAGTAGTAAATTATGTGGCCAACTAGACCCTCAATGAGCCTTGAATTCTTATGCAACTTGCTCCCTTTCATCAAGTCATCATGCAAGCCTTACAAGCCCCGCCCCTCCCCCAAACACATGGTACCAACCCCAGGGGTAAAAATGCAGTGCAAAAAACTTACATTGTTCTTAGAAGAACCTTAGGGTACAGTCAAGTCTTTTACAGACCAACATTTTGACCACTGCAATGAACAGACTCCTCAACAGTAATTGTTTGTTGCCCGTTGCTCCCCACCAATCCTTGGCTATCACTGAGGACCCTCCCCACATAGAGGGTAAATTGAAATAAATAAATAAAGTGCTCATGTCGCGTACACTGGCAATACTACCACTTGTTGTTACCCTGGGAAAGAGTTTGTAGACGTGTTCAGGTATTGCAGATGGATCACAGCTCGCCCCCGGAATCATTAGAACATGAGAGGGGTGAGGTGACGCTGTGCGCTAATCCACAATAAATGTAACCAATGTTGCCCTTTGCTTACGACAATTTTTACCATTGGCTTTGATTGATGATGAATAATAATTATGACAATAATACACATTATGCTAAATTGGAGTTAACAGGTAGTTTTTTTTTTTTTTTTTCAGTTCTTACATATTTTTTCAAATGATTTTACAGAACTTTTGTGCGGTCAGAGTTTGTTCATTTGTTCTCTGTCCCGGTCGGCCAAAGCTCTTGCTGGTCAGACCCAACCAGTGCAGACCGGCATAGCTACAACACTGCATGTCTTAATCACCCTGAGTGCTATTTTTTCATTTTGTTGTATGTCAAGATCATTTCAAACCATTGCCTGCATCTTAGTCAGGTTCAATTCACATATCTCATAATGCTTTGGGAACAAGACCAGATGGTAATTTATACAGACATGACTCTGCTGTTTCTTTTTGACTGTGTATGACTGAGTCACAATTTTTAAAACACTCCTATTCAACAGTTCAAGAATGCATTTTTTGAATTTAACACAACAATAAGTTTTGCTTTGCTTTCTCAATTCATGTTGAGGGGCCCTGTTTGGTAAAGAGAACATACGGTACTGGATACATACATTGGAATCTTTCTCCTTGAATTGAAATAAATACATGTATGTACTGCAATATGCATTATTAGTGCCCACAGATACAAACATAATTGTTGACACACAAAAACACAGATTGAAAACTATGCAAAGTAACACATTAGCCACAAGAAAGTATTTTAATATTGCCTGAGGTACATAAGTTAAAGAACAACAAATTCCAGTTTTCATGTGTTGATGTATTGGTACATGTAGGCTTGTAACATACACTGTGCAATGGTATTAATGAATAAATGCAAGTTAAAGCAGAAAGCTGTAGTCATTTGCCAAGCCCAATCAGACAGTTTGATGATGTTCACTTCCTTACATTAACTCTTCTTACTTTACTCTGATATATTTTTTATCTCAGGTGTCCCTCCTCATGTCTACCAGCATCTTGGAAACCCATAACCATGGTAACCCAAGACCCACAAGACCCTAGTCAGTCTCAGACTCCCAGGCATGCCAGGGCAGATGCTGAATACTCTACCAGTGAACCTCTGAAGACACTACAGGGAGAGTTGGAGATGTACAAGAAACAGGAAGCTCACAATGACACATGAGTGAGAGGTAAGCAATATCTTGATTCACTGGGAACATTTATTTCATGTTAAAGTCTCTTGTTATGTCAGGTTTAAAGATCTTCTTGAATAAACAGTTCATCAATAAGAGATACTTCTTAAGTATGAACAAACAGGTTATATCGTTATAAGTTGTTTCTCGTTAACTAGTTCGGACCAGGGTTTCAAAAATATTTGCATCAATTTTTAGAATACTCGGATCAAATTTGTTGTCGTTGAGAATATCAAGGTAAAGACAACAAATTCTTATAAATTTGCACTAGGATTTACTTTTCTCTTTTGAGAACAATAAATGAAAGCCCTTTTTTCACCGTGACTGGGCTGTAAGCCATGCTGATAATCAGCCATGGCATGCTGGAATATGGCTCTAAATTTGAGGGGAACTTGTTGAGCTTTGAATAGTTTATTCCCACTAGACAGTGGGCTGGCTAGATACTCTGCATTGAAACTGTCCCTGGTCCAGTCTGGTCAATTAATGTATTGATTCTGGACTATCTGGTACACTTTGCCCCTTTAGTGCTCTGTGTAACAAGCATTGTTTGGTAGTTCACTCTTGTTTGAGCAGCCATTGAGTTAACTTGTTGTGTTTCAACCAGCTTAAAGAGGATGGGCCATGGTGATTGAAGTTGACATTATTTATTAGTTTTCTGCTTTCTATAATTTGTTGCATCTTTTGTAACATTACATTAACAAAAGAAGTGATATTTGAAAGGAGTTTTTACTCCGTTCACTAGCCCGCCGACTAAATTATTTTATCAAATCACGTAGATGAGGACAGCAAACAAACATGACGTCACTTTACGTATTTAATGCCCAGATGGTCTGTACTGAGCAATGCTCAATGAGTAACAACAAACAGCCGTTTGACAGAGGGGTACGTACTGCGACGTCACTATTCTTTTGAATTTTTGGAGACAGCTTTCTGGCACTGACTGCTGTTGTTCCGATTTTGCCTGAAGGTGGGGGTGAAAAGAGGCTTGGAAACTGCGTTGTAAACGAATACCCATTTTATTCTATAACTCTGTCACAGTGTTTTCTTGGTAGATATAGGTGCAATTAGGGATGTAAAAAAAAAATTAAGAGTGACCTCTAGCGTGGCCCAACCTCTTTAAAATAAAAGCCGATCGGATGACACAAATGATCCTTTTGTCCTAATAAACTTCCTGCTGAGACCAAATAGAAACAACCATGGCAGCCTTGAGCTCTTGTAATCCTGGTTGTCAGACAAAAGGATGAATGTCTGGAATTGAGGATTTCTTGACCAACAAATTTGATGTAATTTTCAAATTTTGGTTTTACGTTGTGTTCATGACAGACAAGCTAACCTACAGACAAGCTAATCGGAAAAAAAATTGTCTACCCCCACCCCTAGATAAAAGAACAACAAATCACGAACATGTATTTTTGTACACATGAAATGTAAGCACCTTGTGTAAAGATTTTGTACAAAATGTTGTGGGAAAAATACTTGATGACAGAGATGAATACTAAATAAAAGTATCAATATCTATAATACACATTCTCTTTTTCATTTCTTGTTGAAATTAATGTTTGTCTTCATTTCTCTATGGTGAGATTTCTATGATCATATATGTATACTCATCAATTTATTATCTACTATTATTATAACCAATTTCATCGATGAATCGTGTATATGTTTGATATGCCCAGTGACCAAAATATCAAATTCCATGTTTCCATTCACAAAGTCAAGTTATTTACCAAATATAATTATCCTGACTATAGTTTATTACTTAATACCCAAATTGTGTGCTCATTTTCCACTGAAATCAGACTTTGTTAGATGACAGTTTTACAAGAAGTTTGTTTAGCTTCATGTTGACCTAAAGTTGACCTCAGGGTACACCTTCTTGTGGTCTAGCATAATGTTTAATGCTGTCTTTACTCATGCTGATAGATTTGAACTGATCCTTTTGTAGCCACAACCAGATCACCAGCTGGTGTGACTGTGATACCACGTGGATTAATACAATCCTTGATGATACATCCAATGTACTTGCCATCAGGACTGTAATGATGGATCTCACCTGATGGTGGGATTGTGAATAGTTCAGTCTCTACATACATGTAGATGCTCCCATCTTTGTCACAACACACACCATAAGTACTCCCATACCCCCTAGACTGATGAATATCTACTAAGAATACCATTTTACCATTGTAGTCTACTGATACTAACTTACTGCCAGCCCAGTTGGTGTAGATGAGTTGCTGTTTGTAGGTAGTCAAGTGATCACCAACCCCTGGAGCAGGCAGTGTTTTAATGAAGGATCCATCTGGTTTGTATAGAGAGATCTCTGCCTTGTAATGATAACCCACTGCTATCAGATTGTTATCATCTACTGCAATACATGATGGTCCACTGCCTGGATTGAACTGATGAAAGAGCTGATAATTCCTGTGGAAGATCTTGACTGTTCCGTTATCTAGAACAATGAGCTCATCATTCTTGTTCACAGTCACTTTTCTTGGTCTAGTAAGACCTTTGATTGATAGTTCTTGTGGGATGACAGTGGATTGAGGATTGCTCTCTGCTGATATTTTAAACAAGCTGTGACTGTTCCATTGTGACACAATAATATCACTATTGGAGTATGCAGCAACATCCCATGGATAAATCTCCACCATCTGTTGTTTTATGTTCTTGTATTTATTAGTTTCTAATTTCAAAGTCCATTTTTTTTGTTTCACCATTTTAGCCTGAGCAGAAGTTGCTGATTCTACTTGTTGTTCATCTTTCAGCACCAGTCTCCCTAGTGATTTCTGGCCTTCTTTAAAGTCCATATAAGTCAATCCATCAGGTACTTTGGTTGATTTCTTCTCTCTGTATTCTTTGAGGTCTTGTAAGAGTTGTTCTATGTGATTTACAATCTTGATCCCTTGATGCAGGAGCTGATTAACTGCATCCTGCTTGAGCTCTGATTTGTTCATCTCTTTGCTGTTTGTAGCTCGTACAGTTTCCATTGTCTTCACTCTGTCTTTATAAATCTGTTCTGCCTCTTGCATCAGTTTCTGCTTCTCCTCTCTGATTCTGGCAACCTCCTTGGCAATCTCCTCATCAGCCTTCTTGGAGATTTTCTCTTTGGTGGCAGCAAACATAGAGTCTAATGTCTTACGGGATGTGTCTATTTCTTGAATAGCAATGTTGAAGGTTTTGATACTCTGTCTTACGTTTGCTACAAGTTCTGTGGCATGTTGTTTGCATTTGTCTGAAGCTTCATTAATTTCCATTAGAGAATGGGATTGATGATCTCTTACAATGCAAGTTGTGCATATCACTTTCTTGCATTTGTTACAAAACATGTTAAGATCCTTGCCCTTGTGCTTGCTACATTTAGAAACATACTCCTCACCAGGTAGTTGTTGTCCATGCTGTTGTTTCAGTTGAGTTTCCTGTTTTTCAATAGCTTCTTTCAATGAAAGGGCTGTAAGGTTTGTTTTCAGACCATCAATGCCATTTTCTTGAAGCAATGTTTCTTGTCTACACACTGGACATAAAAGTTTTGCAGTATTTGGACTATTCTGTTTGAGTTGTTGAAGGCATTGAAGACAAAATGAATGAGAACATTCCAGTAGTTTGGGTTGCTTGAAGCGTTCACTGCAAATTGGGCATTCAAGATGATCCTGACTAATCTCTGCTAGCATTGACTGAGCTGTTATATTTGATGCCATTCTGATTGGAAGCTTGCTGAAATGTTGAGCTGTGAATTAAAAGAGAAAATTAACTCAATTTGATCAATGTCTTATACCAGTAGCTTTCTCATCAATGGTAGACTTGATTACATGGTCATATTATACTTGGCATTTGGAAATAGTCAACAATTTGTACAATCATTGTTTACAAAATGAGACCTGCATGTCAAAAAATAGTATTTATAATTAGCTGTTCCGACTTCTCTCAGAAGTCGGAACAGGTATTGTTTTCGTTATTCTTTTTTTTTTTTTTTTCTTCTTATTCTTTGTTTCTGCACAAATCCCATAGCATTTGTACACGTTTTTTCTTTAAGCCTAATATTCTAAAGCGTAAATACGAAAGAGATGGATCTTATATCAAATCGAAGCCTAAAACATAAACTTAACTCTAAATGTAATAAATGTTAAAATTGTTAACTCTTTCGCTCCGGAATTTAATTTTTGAATTTCGCGACGTTTGTATGTAATTAATTTCTGGAAATTCATACCCCCCTTTGGCACAAAGGAAAGCCAATGGCAGCAACTCAAAGCCGCTGAAACTAGGGTCAGAGGTCATCCAGATGGCAATACGGCATAAATTATGTAAAAAAGGCACACGTCATGGGGATGCCCGGAATTATCTACAGTGACGTCAATGAGCCGCTGTGAGCGGCTTTCCGTAGGGAACGGAACATTTCTGTGAGCCGCTATGAGCGGCTCACCGTAGCGAAAGAGTTAATTAATTAGCCTTTTTACAGCCGGTTGAATATTTAACTAGCCAACCTTGTGACCACCATATCTCAAAAAGTATACCCCGATTGTCAAACTTTTTTCAGTTTTAGACTTCTTGGATACTGTAGATGTGTTTGCCGGCCTAGAATTACGGACGACGTCACAATGACGTCATTTATTGCGCGTTTTGTATCTGTGTACAAAACCAACGGCTCTGAAAAATGTAAGTGTTTAGTTGGTCAAAAACACAACTTTTTCAAAAAAGTTAAATTTTAGTTACCTAAAAGATACAAATCTTTTTTTTAAACATGAATGCTTTCACTCAGAGTTATTCCAGACCATTATAACCAATCAAGGTACAATGTATTTCTAAGATAATTAACGATGAAGTGACAAATCGGACCCCATGGCTAGCTGGCAAAGTATGCCGTGATTGTGCAATCACAGCTAGGCGTCAAAGACTGCCGTGTTATTGGAATCCTAACCGAGAGAGGATATATGTCTGTTCTAATAGGGTTAACATTAAAAGGCATTGGATTGGGTTACATACCATCGTGTACCTTATCAAATTTATTAGTATGAAAACACATTTTTGTTGCTGTGACGTCATCAGGTGTCGAATTACGGTAATTCAAAGCCTTAATTAGTTAATCTTTACAGCACCATATCTCAAGAAGTACACAGCCGATGTTCAATTTCTTTTCAGTTATAGATTCTTTGAAAATAAAAAATTGAACTTCGGTTACCGTGACCCCTTCATGACCTTTACTTGTGGGTCAACCGGAAGTGGGACCATATCTCAAGAAGTAAACACCCGATTTTCAATTTCTTTTCAGTTATATACCCTTTGAGCTTTGAAGATTGAACTTGGGTTACCATGACCCCATGTTGACCTTTACTTCCGGGTCAACCAGAAGTGGGACATATCTCAAGAACTACATAACCGATTTCATTTTTTTTTTCAGTTATAGATCCTTTGAGCTTGAAACATTGAACTTCAGTTTCCATGACCCCATGTTGACATTTCCTTCCGGTCCAAACAGGAAGTTCAAAGTATAAAAATCATATCTCCTGAACCACATGTCATAAAGTCATAATCTTTGTGCTGTCTGTCAGCTTAATACACATTTGACATTTTATTCCAAAGGTTTAAAATCAGTTTGAGAGTCAGTATCAGAATGAAGATCAGGTTTAGGTTTTAGGCACACTCAAAGTCAAAATGAAGTCCTGTCAAAAATCAAGGGTCTGCTATCTTAAAGTCAGGCTCACTTTAAAGTTTTTGAGCGTTTCATCAAAGTTTTACAAAACGGAACAGCCTTGTGTTTGTTCACAAACACCTAATGTCTAGTTTTGATAATTTCTTTCTTGTACGTTTTATAAATGGACGTACATTGTGTTTGCATTTTTGCAATTTTACAAAAAGACAAGCATATTTATATTTACCCTTACTTCCTATAGTCCTTCTTGCCTACAGGTGAGCTCAATCTTCCATTATCCTATGCTGGGGCAGATAGGGATTTGGGAGAATTGTGCCTTTGATGATACAAGCATAGACTTTGGCACACAGAGTATGTCATAAGAAAGACATTTAGTATTTTGGTCATATGCAGGTTTGTCCTGTCAAACAATACAGGAAGAGTAACGAGCAATTTTCAAGATTAAAAAAATGGCTGCCATTGGTTGTTTAACCCTTTCATTCCCTTATAATTTGTACACAGTTACCCCCCATATCCCGTATACTTTTTTAAAGAACACACAATTTGTATTGTGTTTACCTTTAAATTCATAAAAAAAATAATTTTTATTATTTTTTAACAATATTAAAACACTTTATTACCCAGAGGATTGTCAACAATTTCATGACCTTTCGTTGACCTCGGTGACCTTAATGACCTCTGACATCCTGTTAAACCGGAAATAGTTGGCCGAAAGTGATGCGAAACTACACCGTTGCATATACACATGTATGACTACTATTACTAACCATTTCAAATGACATCCCAAATGATTACAAACATTAATGGATTTCGATGATTTTTTCATTTCAGTTATAAATATACACACCTGAATACTCTGTTATATCTTTAGGAAATCAAAAAGGCTCAGAAAAGAACACCACAGATGAAGTAATGCCTCATGTTTTCAAGGAAAAACTCTGAGAGTAGAGGAAATGCTCAACTTGACTGTCGCACAGCCTTACATACGTCGCGCTAAAAAAAACACGGGAAAAGTCTTCTATTCCCGACAGCAAACATTCTCAAAGCACATCAAAAGAGGGCGGCATTCATCAGCTGTGCTGTGCTGTTTTTTTTATTCCTATAGCGTTTATGGTACGACCGTGACATATACAAATGTAAAGCGACCGCGCCACCCGGGATATCCCGGGAGCGGGATCTGGTGCGCGTCTACGGAACCCGGGATATCCCGGGAGCGGGACTGAAAGGGTTAATAATCTGCATACATTTTTCAAAGGTTAAATCTGTGTTGGCCCTTTAGTCAAATACATTTCTCATGATATGACTGTGTGCCCCATACCATGTTTGTATCATCAAAGGCACAATCCCATCACCCATCTGCCCTACTGTATGCCTGACCCAGTGATAAGCAACTGTCATTTGGGCCTACAGCCCTCAGTCCTTCTGAATCCTTTATTTCAACAAAGAAGATCTAGAAGGATTTGGGAGGGTTTGAAACTAATCCAATATTCAAATTATTTTAACTCTTTGTAAATGTCTTTATTCCATATGGAACAGCTCTTTACTCACTCCAGAAATAAGTTTATGAATGAATGTCCCTTGTGTTTGTGTTTAAACTATTCCAATACAAAGTCCAGCTTTGTCTGTAATAATTGGCCTGGTGTTTATAGCAGGTTGATTGTGTGTTCAGGATCCTTTCCAATACAAAGTCCAGCTTGGTGTGTAATAATTGGCCTGGTGTTTATAGCAGGTTGATTGTGTGTTCAGGATCCTTTCCAATACAAAGTCATGCTTAGTCTGTAATAATTGGCCTGGTGTTTATAGCAGGTTGATTGTGTGTTCAGGATCCTTTCCAATACAAAGTCATGCTTAGTCTGTAATAATTGGCCTGGTGTTTATAGCAAGTTGATTGTGTGTTCAGGATCCTTTCCAATACAAAGTCCAGCTTGGTCTCTAATAATTGGCATGATGTTTATAGCAGGTTGATTGTGTGTTCAGGATCCTTTCCAATACAAAGTCCAGCTTGGTCTGTAATAATTGGCATGATGTTTATAGCAGGTTGATTGTGTGTTCAGGATCCTTTCCAATACAAAGTCATGCGTGGTCTGTAATAATTGGCATGGTGTTTATAGCAGGTTGATTGTGTGTTCAGGATCCTTTCCAATACAAAGTCATGCGTGGTCTTTAATAATTGGCATGGTGTTTATAGCAGGTTGATTGTGTGTTCAGGATTCTTTCCAATACAAAGTTATGCGTGGTCTGTAATAATTGGCCTGGTGTTTATAGCAGGTTGATTGTGTGCGCAGGATCCTTTCCAATACAAAGTCATGCGTGGTGTGTAATAATTGGCCTGGTGTTTATAGCAGGTTGATTGTGTGTTCAGGATCCTTTCCAATACAAAGTCCAGCTTGGTCTGTAATAATTGGCATGGTGTTTATAGCAGGTTGATTGTGTGTTCAGGATCCTTTCCAATACAAAGTCCAGCTTGGTCTGTAATAATTGGCCTGGTGTTTATAGCAGGTTGATTGTGTGTTCAGGATCCTTTCCAATACAAAGTCCAGCTTGGTGTGTAATAATTGGCCTGGTGTTTATAGCAGGTTGATTGTGTGTTCAGGATCCTTTCCAATACAAAGTCATGCTTAGTCTGTAATAATTGGCCTGGTGTTTATAGCAGGTTGATTGTGTGTTCAGGATCCTTTCCAATACAAAGTCATGCTTAGTCTGTAATAATTGGCCTGGTGTTTATAGCAAGTTGATTGTGTGTTCAGGATCCTTTCCAATACAAAGTCCAGCTTGGTCTCTAATAATTGGCCTGGTGTTTATAGCAGGTTGATTGTGTGTTCAGGATCCTTTCCAATACAAAGTCCAGCTTGGTCTGTAATAATTGGCCTGGTGTTTATAGCAGGTTGATTGTGTGTTCAGGATCCTTTCCATTACAAAGTCCAGCTTGGTCTGTAATAATTGGCATGGTGTTTATAGCAGGTTGATTGTGTGTTCAGGATCCTTTCCAATACAAAGTCATGCGTGGTCTTTAATAATTGGCATGGTGTTTATAGCAGGTTGATTGTGTGTTCAGGATCCTTTCCAATACAAAGTCATGCGTGGTCTGTAATAATTGGCATGGTGTTTATAGCAGGTTGATTGTGTGTTCAGGATCCTTTCCAATACAAAGTCATGCGTGGTCTTTAATAATTGGCATGGTGTTTATAGCAGGTTGATTGTGTGTTCAGGATCCTTTCCAATACAAAGTTATGCGTGGTCTGTAATAATTGGCCTGGTGTTTATAGCAGGTTGATTGTGTGC
Source organism: Pycnopodia helianthoides (assembly GCA_032158295.1). Taxonomy (NCBI): domain Eukaryota; kingdom Metazoa; phylum Echinodermata; class Asteroidea; order Forcipulatida; family Asteriidae; genus Pycnopodia; species Pycnopodia helianthoides. Next base: position 85,515 of record JASTWB010000023.1, read on the forward strand.
GCAGGATCCTTTCCAATACAAAGTCATGCGTGGTCTGTAATAATTGGCCTGGTGTTTATAGCAGGTTGATTGTGTGTTCAGGATCCTTTCCAATACAAAGTCAAGCTTGGTAGGTAATAATTGGCTTGGTGTTTATAGCAGGTTGATTGTGTGTGCAGGATCCTTTCCAATACAAAGTCATGCTTGGTCTGTAATAATGGCCTGGTGTTTATAGCAGGTTGATTGTGTGTTCAGGATCCTTTCCAACACAAAGTCCAGCTTAGTCTGTAATAATTGGCCTGGTGTTTATAGCAGGTTGATTGTGTGCAGGATCCTTTCCAATACAAAGTCATGCTTAGTCTGTAATAATTGGCCTTGTGTTTATAGCAGGTTGATTGTGTGCAGGATCCTTTCCAATACAAAGTCATGCTTAGTCTGTAATAATTGGCCTTGTGTTTATAGCAGGTTGATTGTGTGCAGGATCCTTTCCAATACCAAGTCCAGCTTAGTCTGTAATAATTGGCCTTGTGTTTATAGCAGGTTGATTGTGTGCAGGATCCTTTCCAATACAAAGTCCAGCTTAGTCTGTAATAATTGGCCTTGTGTTTATAGCAGGTTGATTGTGTGTTCAGGATCCTTTCCAATACAAAGTCATGCTTAGTCTGTAATAAGTGGCCTTGTGTTTATAGCAGGTTGATTGTGTGCAGGATCCTTTCCAATACAAAGTCATGCTTAGTCTGTAATAATTGGCCTTGTGTTTATAGCAGGTTGATTGTGTGCAGGATCCTTTCCAATACAAAGTCATGCTTAGTCTGTAATAATTGGCCTTGTGTTTATAGCAGGTTGATTGTGTGCAGGATCCTTTCCAATACAAAGTCATGCTTAGTCTGTAATAATTGGCCTGGTGTTTATAGCAGGTTGATTGTGTGCAGGATTCTTTCCAATACAAAGTCATGCTTAGTCTGTAATAATTGGCCTTGTGTTTATAGCAGGTTGATTGTGTGCAGGATCCTTTCCAATACAAAGTCATGCTTAGTCTGTAATAATTGGCCTTGTGTTTATAGCAGGTTGATTGTGTGCAGGATCCTTTCCAATACAAAGTCATGCTTAGTCTGTAATAATTGGCCTTGTGTTTATAGCAGGTTGATTGTGTGCAGGATCCTTTCCAATACAAAGTCCAGCTTAGTCTGAAATAATTGGCTGGGTGTTTATAGCAGGTTGATTGTGTGTGCAGGATCCTTTCCAATACAAAGTCCAGCTTGGTCTGTAATAATTGGCCTGGTGTTTATAGCAGGTTGATTGTGTGTTCAGGATCCTTTCCAATACAAAGTCATGCTTAGTCTGTAATAATTGGCCTTGTGTTTATAGCAGGTTGATTGTGTGCAGGATCCTTTCCAATACAAAGTCCAGCTTAGTCTGTAATAATTGGCTGGGTGTTTATAGCAGGTTGATTGTGTGTGCAGGATCCTTTCCAATACAAAGTCCAGCTTGGTCTGTAATAATTGGCCTGGTGTTTATAGCAGGTTGATTGTGTGTGCAGGATCCTTTCCAATACAAAGTCCAGCTTAGTCTGTAATAATTGGCTGGGTGTTTATAGCAGGTTGATTGTGTGTGCAGGATCCTTTCCAATACAAAGTCATGCTTGGTCTGTAATAATTGGCCTGGTGTTTATAGCAGGTTGATTGTGTGTTCAGGATCCTTTCCAATACAAAGTCCAGCTTATAGATCTTAAATTTGCATCAGGGATAAAGAATATTACTTTTGGTTTTTACCCATACACCGATGTGTGTTAGTCCTGTGAAAAAATATCACAGGCATGTTACTCGGGTGGGATTCGAACCCACGACCGTTGCAATTCTAGAGCAGTGTCTTAACATCTATATCGTTGCGGTACCCGCTGCCAAAACATAGGATTCGAACTACCTCTAGCTACCGGGCAATCTCGGTAGTCTAGTTGGTAAGAAACTGCTTTAGAATTGCAAGGGTCGTGGGTTCGAATCCCACCCGAGTAACATGCCTGTGATATTTTTTCACAGGACTCGGGAAAGTACTGAGGATACAGTGCTAACACACATCGGTGTATGGGTAAAAACCAAAATTAATCAAGTCTGGTGTTTATAGCAAGTTGATTGTGTGTTCAGGATCCTTTTCAATACAAAGTCCAGCTTGGTCTGTAATAATTGGCCTGGTGTTTATAGCAGGTTGATTGTGTGTTCAGGATCCTTTTCAATACAAAGTCCAGCTTAGTCTGTAATAATTGGCCTGGTGTTTATAGCAGGTTGATTGTGTGTTCAGGATCCTTTTCAATACAAAGTCCAGCTTAGTCTGTAATAATTGGCCTGGTGTTTATAGCAGGTTGGTTGTGTGTTCAGGATCCTTTCCAATACAAAGTCCAGCTTAGTCTGTAATAATTGGCCTGGTGTTTATAGCAAGTTGATTGTGTGTGCAGGATCCTTTTCAATACAATGTCCAGCTTAGTCTGTAATAATTGGCTTGGTGTTTATAGCAGGTTGATTATGTGTTCAGGATCCTTTCCAATACAAAGTCATGCTTTGTCTGTAATAATTGGCCTGGTGTTTTTAGCAGGTTGATTGTGTGTTCAGGATCCTTTCCAATACAAAGTCATGCTTGGTCTGTAATAATTGGCCTGCTGTTTTTAGCAGGTTGATTGTGTGTTCAGGATCCTTTTCAATACAAAGTCATGCTTAGTCTGTAATAATTGGCCTGCTGTTTTTAGCAGGTTGATTGTGTGTTCAGAATCCTTTGCAATACAAAGTCATGCTTAGTCTGTAATAACTGGCCTGGTGTTTTTAGCAGGTTGATTGTGTGTGCAGGATTCTTTTCAATACAAAGTCTAGCTTAGTCTGTAATAATTGGCCTGGTGTTTATAGCAGGTTGATTGTGTGTTCAGGATCCTTTCCAATACAAAGTCATGCTTGGTCTGTAATAATTGGCCTGGTGTTTATAGCAGGTTGATTGTGTGTTCAGGATCCTTTTCAATACAAAGTCCAGCTTAGTCTGTAATAATTGGCCGGGTGTTTATAGCAGGTTGATTGTGTGTTCAGGATCCTTTCCAATACAAAGTCATGCTTAGTCTGTACTAATTGGCCGGGTGTTTATAGCAGGTTGATTGTGTGTTCAGGATCCTTTCCAATACAAAGTCATGCTTAGTCTGTAATAATTGGCCTTGTGTTTTTAGCAGGTTGATTGTGTGTTCAGGATCCTTTCCAATACAAAGTCATGCTTGGTCTGTAATAATTGGCCTGCTGTTTTTAGCAGGTTGATTGTGTGTTCAGGATCCTTTTCAATACAAAGTCATGCTTGGTCTGTAATAATTGGCCTGCTGTTTTTAGCAAGTTGATTGTGTGTTCAGGATCCTTTCCAATACAAAGTCCAGCTTAGTCTGTAATAATTGGCTTGGTGTTTATAGCAGGTTGATTGTGTGTTCAGGATCCTTTCCAATACAAAGTCATGCTTGGTCCGTAATAATTGGCCTGGTGTTTATAGCAGGTTGATTGTGTGTTCAGGATCCTTTCCAATACAAAGTCATACTTGGTCTGTAATAATTGGCCTGGTGTTTTTAGCAAGTTGATTGTGTCTTCAGGACCCTTTTCAATACAAAGTCCAGCTTAGTCTGTAATAGTTGGCCTGGTGTTTATAGCAGGTTGATTGTGTGTTCAGGATCCTTTCCAATACAAAGTCATGCTTGGTCCGTAATAATTGGCCTGGTGTTTATAGCAGGTTGATTGTGTGTTCAGGATCCTTTCCAATACAAAGTCATACTTGGTCTGTAATAATTGGCCTGGTGTTTTTAGCAAGTTGATTGTGTCTTCAGGACCCTTTTCAATACAAAGTCCAGCTTAGTCTGTAATAGTTGGCCTGGTGTTTATAGCAGGTTGATTGTGTGTTCAGGATCCTTTCCAATACAAAGTCATGCTTGGTCCGTAATAATTGGCCTGGTGTTTATAGCAGGTTGATTGTGTGTTCAGGATCCTTTCCAATACAAAGTCATACTTGGTCTGTAATAATTGGCCTGGTGTTTTTAGCAAGTTGATTGTGTCTTCAGGACCCTTTTCAATACAAAGTCCAGCTTAGTCTGTAATAGTTGGCCTGGTGTTTATAGCAGGTTGATTGTGTGTTCAGGATCCTTTCCAATACAAAGTCCAGCTTAGTCTGTAATAATTGGCCTGGTGTTTATAGCAGGTTGATTGTGTGTGCAGGATCCTTTTCAATACAAAGTCATGCTTAAGTCTGTAATAATTGGCCTGGTGTTTATAGCAGGTTGATTGTGTGTTCAGGATCCTTTCCAATACAAAGTCATGCTTAAGTCTGTAATAATTGGCCTGGTGTTTATAGCAGGTTGATTGTGTGTTCAGGATCCTTTCCAATACAAAGTCATGCTTGGTCTGTAATAATTGGCCTGGTGTTTATAGCAGGTTGATTGTGTGTGCAGGATCCTTTCCAATACAAAGTCATGCTTGGTCTGTAATAATTGGCGTGGTGTTTATAGCAGGTTGATTGTGTGTTCAGGATCCTTTCCAATACAAAGTCCAGCTTGGTCTGTAATTATTGGCCCGGTGTTTATAGCAAGTTGATTGTGTGTTCAGGATCCTTTCCAATACAAAGTCCAGCTTGGTCTGTAATAATTGGCCCGGTGTTTATAGCAGGTTGATTGTGTGTTCAGGATCCTTTCCAATACAAAGTCATGCTTGGTATGTAATAATTGGCCTGGTGTTTATAGCAGGTTGATTGTGTGTGCAGGATCCTTCATACACATGTAGACACATTATCAACTTGGATTCTAGTGTGATTCATTCATTAGGTTTAACTCATCTTTCATTCAAACCAATGTAAGTAATAATAGAAAGAAGAACAGATATTAATACAATATAAGTGGCTTCTTATACAGCGCTCATATCTGTCACTCAATGACACTCAAGGCGCTTCAACATACACAATGACTGTCCATCCTACAGGTAAACATTAAATGGTTTATGATTTCCACATTTTCATTGGAAAAAGGTTTGTTAAATATCAGCAATAATTATCCATCTGTTGGAGTAAAGCAATAGTGATACAGAAATACATGTATAAAGATTTAATAAACTGTACAAGTCTGACATGTATTTGAACAGTTTGGGGATCCTTTGGTTCTCACATGTGTGCTTTAACAATGTTTAATGTGTAAGGAAACACAAATACACTTAGGAACACTGCATGGCCCAATTTCACAGAGCTGCTTTAACGGCATTTTTGTGCTTACTGTGTGAGTTTCCATTTCACAGCGCTGCTAACCATAAGTGAACAAAAAGGCATGCTTACCTTCCAGTGCTCACTGTATGAAAATGAAGGACACAACAATGCAAATCCTGGCTGCCCAATTTTCTTGCTAAACTGTGAAATACGCTTACGCTTAAGCAAAGTTTTCTGCTACAGTAAGCACGACAATTTGCTTACCGTTAAGCAGCGCTATGAAATTTGGCCCAGGTCCCAGTGTTTGAATATTGGCTATCTTATGGAGACTGCAAAACAAAAGGTCTCCACAGGGGAATTCTAAAGAGAGGGATGTTCCACAAGGAATTTGTGTACAAAGTCTGTTTGGGGATGTTAAGTGCATTACAAAACACACAGGACCTACACATCCCATCTAAAGGACAAAGCAATTATGGTAAAGCATCTTGCTCATGGACACAAGTGCCTGGAACTGGAATCCACACTCTGTTGATCAGAAACACTAGAGCTTGAGTCTGGTGCTCTTAAACGCTCAGCCACAACATGCCATAATAATAATACTGGGTTCTTTATCACACCCCTAGGGGCGTATCAAAGCACTCATTATTTGTTTTTCAACAGGATAGGCAGAGAGAGTTTTGAATTATGAGACCCATTTATATAGCATCTTATTATCATTGTTGCATCTTTTCATCCAATTATAGGCTGCTCGTCTAGGACCTCTTTGCTACCATTCTGTTGAAAGAAGACTCTCTCCACTGTCAGTCTTTTGCAAGCCAGTGTTGGAATGGGTAGTGGGATACGGTGCTTGGGTTCAACAGAGCTGGAGGAAAAGATAGAGGAACTGCAAAGCAAGGACTGTACTCCCCACAGGGAAGAAACAGACAGAGAGAGTGAGTCCATAAACAATAAGAAGTTGTTAGGAATCAGGTTGGTCTAGTTGTGACTTGTCCTATCAATCACATCCATGGACCGTGGTTTGAATCACACCTCAGACCAGTGCCTCATGTGTGGATAATGTTTTCAGTCTCTCCCATATTACATACGTTTAAGGGTTTTCATTTCACATCCAAAATTGTGTAGTTCTTCATAGTTACATTGCTAATATGTTTGAAAGAGACCTAGACAGATTTTGTTCTATAAAAATAAGAGTTACCTCAAAGGAACTCTTCACAAACAAAATCAGGTCTAATGTGTCCTTGTAAGCATTTAAGACTCTTCTGCTTCAATTTTACAGGAACAAATTTGTATCTGATTTTTCAGCGGATGATGTTTGCACTTGGGTGTCACATTGCCATTGCTCTTGTTGTCGTTTGTAATTGTCAGTCCCGCCTTCAAGCCCCCCCCCCTTTTTTTTTTTACAGAGGGATGGTTTTTACAGAGGGATGGGTGGTTTTTAACTGTGGGGTGGGTATTAGGGGACATTCTTTGCGGCAGGACGGCTTTGTAGAGGTGCTGGTCACCTGTTCCTCCTCGCCACTCACTGGCTTGGTATTTTTAGCTATTTTGCTTCTTTGTATCTTTATGTATCGATTTGTATATATATATTTTTTATACCAGTGTAAAGTCTAATAAAACTAACTAAAAATAAAATGCTGTCTGACCATTCAATACCATTCAAGTGGTTTTGAATGATAGATAAACTATGCCAGCCTGAAATATGATACCATGAGGGAATGCATGTAGACAGTACACAGTTAGTTCTGTGCACAGTTGTGCCACTGTACACAACCTTGGCAGTCGAAATGGTTGGTCAACTCACTGGAAAATGTTGTCAAGAGTCACTGACAGTAGGAGGGTTAAGGGTTTTCATTTTGCATCCAAAACTGAGCAGATCTTCATAGTTACAGTCCTATTATCTTTGAAAGAGACCTAGACAGACGTTGTTCGAAATAATACTGAGTTGCCTCAGAAGAACACTTCACAAACAAAATGAGTATCATTGGCCTGTGCCTGTAACATGGACCTGGGGACATAGAGAGTCTGTTAACATCAGAGAATAGTTCAAGTACCAATTCTAAAGCTTTTATTGTAACTGGAAAAAGCATCATAAGACACCACAAATGACTGTTGCTTATTTTAGTTGTCGCAGTCTAAATAAGCCTGATGTGAACTAGTAAAAACTCCCTGCATAAACAGCACTTTGTCTTTGTAATAAATACTTTCTAAAATTTAAAAAGGAAAAGAAAAGGAGACCAGACCCAGCTCTGTAACATCTGAGTCAATTCAGGGCCTATTCCCTGGAAATAAATCCCAAGGAAATTCAGTTGAATTTCTAATCCCAATGCCATCCCATCTTTATTTCCCACTTGGTGCAATTTCCATTAGATCAATGTACACTCAGTAAACTTACTGCAGGGTTGGCTCAAATTTCCCTTTCCTTACCATTGGGGACTTTAGTCGACCAAGCTTACACCCCCAAAAAGCATTCAAGCCCGAGCACAAAGGTCCATGTTCACCCTCCATACCAAAGCTTACCAGCATTTGAAAGAGAAAGATTGGATCTTTCTAATGATGGTAAAATAAAAATAAGGTTGCTATTAGGCAATCTCTTTAATTTGGAGTGGAAAGATCCGAAATGCCAAACACCTATGAAGCACCATATTGTTGTGTACAAAAAGTGTTTGAGATTACAGATCATACTGAGGAAAGAAAGACAAAGAACTTTGACATTTAATGGCCGATCCCGATGATTTTTAAATTATATGAAAGGGAATTCTATAGGTAAGAATTTGTTTTTAATTATTTTGCTGTAAAACAATATCTTAGTGGAGATAATAGAATTTGTAAAAATGGCTTTTGAACGAAAGTTTTCTGTTATGTAGGAATGTGTGCTTCACGCTTGAGTGGTCAAACAATGCGGTCACCAGCGGTTGTTTACATCCAAACATTTCGGTAACGAAAGAGTTAAAGCAACTCCCAAGCAGGGAGTTTTCCTGGGTTAGTATTTCAATTGTGAAGAGTTAAACCACATTTGTATGAAATTTCCCAATAAGTCAATAAAGTTTGAGACTAAATATAGTTTGAATTGTTTCCTCAACAGATGAAGAAGATGGAAGACGATCTAGCTGAGATAAGAGACCGACATGACACCCTGATGCAAGAAATAACATGAACAGATGAGAAACAGGTAAGAGGACAATTCTTCTAGGGCTGCTAAATCTCTGTGGAGCAGCTATTTAAGTTATGCCTTTTCCAAACTCCTGCCTGGGCTCTAGCTCAGGCTTGGGCTCCAACATCAGTTTTTGAGCAATGCACATTTTGCGCTGTGTTTCAACATCATACGAAGCCTGGAGCCAGAACTGGACCCCAAGGTTTAGAGAAGGCCCTTCAAGGAACTCCTATATTAATGTTTGGAGTGTTGCAGAAAGCTCTTTAGACCAATCCATAAATGCAATTCTGTGCGCCTCACCACCATTGCTGGGACACTGACAGCGTAGGTTTTGGATACAAAGACATGGAAAACCGTTGTCTTTTTAACTTTGATGTGAATTAGGTGTTTTTCTCAACAATTTACACAAATTCCCTGACAGTGTCCCTTGAATAGGTTTTTCCATGTTTTTGTGTACAAAACCTTGCAATGGTTGCGTCCCTTGCAACGGTTTATAGCTATTTCCACGTGAAGCACAGCCAGAAGATTAGTCTATATGGGCAGTATTGATCCCTTGCACAACACAGAGTGCACCTCTGCACAATGCGTGTCTGCCATTTCCACCATTTTGGCAGTCAATTCTAAAATGGTGGACAGGATAGGCTTGTGTAAGTGAGCTGTGCCTTGTGCAAGGGATCTATAGACCAATCTTGTTTGGGTCTAATGAGCAAGTGCTGTACACCCCAACTCCATTGCTGGGATGGTGACAGTGCAAGGTTTTGTAGACAAAGACATGAGAAAACTGTTGTCTTTTGAACAGTCAGACTACACACTGAAAATCTCTGTCATCTCATTCAATCCTGCATTGCATGAGAATACCTGCACACATACAGGGTCAGCCAGCCAGATGACCAGGCCCACATGCAAAACAGGCATAACACAGTGTATAATAATGATGCTGTCCGGGCACAGCTTTGTACCAAATATGAGCACCGATAGGCATGATTTGCGGATTTTTTAATAATATTTTAAAATAGTGACATGTCATATGCATTCATACATTTTAGACCGTTCCATGTTTTTTTGTTCAAATAAGGTTGAATTTATGAAACATTTATAATACAAGTAGGGATGCTTTAGTATATATCAGCACCATGATCTAAACAGTTGGGGTGCTGTAGCACCCAGCACCCCCCACTCTCGTGGGCTTGGGTTCTTGGTTCATATTTTTAAAACCCAATTCTTGCCTCTTAATCTACCCTTGCTTAAAATCAATGTTTTTGTTTTCATCCTTTATTCAAGCATATTGTACGCCTAATCTGTCCAGTATTATTTGATTATGCCCATTCTGACTCTGATACTTTTCCCATCACACCAGGTTCTACAGGATCAATAGAGTCAAATGAACTCATGAAGAGAACTGGAGACATCAAGAAGAGAGAAGAACTTGTCTAAGAGATTGAGCTAGTCCAACAGATGACTCAATAAGATAGACACAGGAAACAAAAAGGAAGATAGAGGTACAGGTAAGAATGAATAGTGGAGATGTGATCAGTGTGGGACTGTGTGAGTGTCTAGTATTATCTCTACACAGTGTACAGTATCAGCTTGGTGTAATGTCTTACAAGACAATTTACCTACAGATCAATCTCAAATTACTGTAGTACACTGTATTCAGTAAGACTACATACATTGTATACATCACACCCTAACCTTTACTGTTTCAATTGTCTTTCATGAGAGATGTATTTGAAATGTACTGCAATGCTATAAAGACTCTCCACTGATCAATCTAAATGCAGTGTGAACTTTAGGGTTGACAATTATTCATTAATATGAGCCAAGATCATTGCTCCACATAAATGAATGGCCCTCTTTGATCGAATGGATTCGTATTTAACATTTAATAGATGCTTGTAGCTAAGCTTACATCCTTCTGTATGTTTGACATTCCTCCATGGGTATTAAATTGAGTTGATTTTCTCTTGATAGATGACAAAGTGACAGCATGAGAAGGCATCTACCCTTAGTCTATAACAGCAGGAATTAGAGGCAGAGAAACAAGCTGAGAGAGACTATGAGGAAATGTTACAACAGGAGACATCTCTTATGTCACTACATTGCTTCCAATCAAAGGTAGATCACACTATCAACCTACACATCTCTATCATTAGGGCATAAAATAGCATTGACCTTCAATGCACCAAAGATTTTTGAATGCTGGCTTTTTACTATTGCAAGTAAGATCAATTAGCTCTGGACAGTCTGAGCCTACAATGTTTACAAATAAGGGCTTAAAAAGTCATGTCCAAAGTTCGCTGGTGTCTCAGATCAAGGAGGTGTTCTTTATTTCTATGGAGCAAGAACTGTTTGATGTGAGGATAGACTCAATGTACAATTAGGAAGCTTCTCATTCTGCAAGCTATGTACAGTTGTTTTAAATCACAATTTGTACTTTTACAACAGTCAGGGGGAACAATGTAATACTGTACACTGCACAACTGATATGAGACATTTGTCCACTGTTACCATAAACCATCTTGGAGAATTAGTGACACTCTTTTAACATCCTTTGAATTTTCAGTCATTCCTGAAAAATGTCAACATTAGTGATTTATTTCCTCCTGGTACAATTCTTGTGTTGAACAGGTTTGAAATGAACATTGTTAAATAGGACTAGGCTTGTGCCCTTTCTTTGTGATTTACTAATTAAGGTAATAACTACAAGTTCATTAGGGTTTAAACAATGACTTTATTTACAAGTTATGACACTGGTAGTCTATCACAATTAATTTAAAATGTTTTCTTCTTGTAGACAGTCACATGATATTGATTGAAACTTTGAGTTGTTACACCACTGGTTCTATTCAGAACCACCACAACTCATAAAGAGATTAATGTCATGTATATGGTGTTAACTGCAAACCTTACTAGAATGTATCTCCACCAAACAAGGATTCAAATTCTGCTAATTTAAAAATTATTTTGTATAAAACTGGTCACTGTGAAACAACAACAACAACATCCAGCAAGATTTATCCTGATATTGATTTATGTTTCCTGTTGAATACATTGGCAAAGCAATGTAACTGCAAGGAAATAGTCACCAGGGGAGACAGTGTTTCTACAATAAACAGTTTGAGGGTGTATGATTTGTTTGCATCATATAAAGACCTTTAAATAAGCAAAAAAGGGTTTTAACAGATTTAACGCAGTCACAATGTATGAAAATCTTAAGAAAGTCTCAGTGTGATTGCCTCTCATTGGGGAGACCCTGTAAAGCAGTTATAATGCAACAGGCTTGAACTTGGTTTCTTAATTTGTTCTTTTTATTGTGTTCTTTGATTTGGTTTTTCTTGTATTTTCCAATTTACTATTCGCATTTTGTTTTTTAGTTTGATTCAGAGTTGATTTTTTTTAAATATCCATTTTGTGTTTGATAATTGATGCGTAGTTTTTCTTTTTGTTTTGGGCTTCAATGTTTTATTTTACAAATGTTTCTTTTTATTTGGATTACTTCTTTGTTTAAAAACTGTTGTCTTTGATTTATGATTTGTTCTTAAGTTTACAATTCTTTTAACCTTATCCAACGTCCACCATTTCTCCAGGTTATACATTTTTATTTTCTGGCACTGTAATTTAATACAAAACTTCAAACTCATCAAAAGTAAATAATCTACACAAACTAAGTTTCTTTGGGTTTGCATGCGCTAAGAGTTTTATGTCCGATTGTTAACACAGGTTAAAATTAACACAATGACTACCAGTTTCTTCTTTTCCTTATTTGTTTAAAAGTGGAAATGGTCCAACATTTTTAGAAAGTGTCAAAAAAGAAACAAACAAATAAACATTTGGAATGTGGAGGTCGATAAGGTAAATTATCTGTCTGCTCTATTTGGTCTCCAATAATTACATGTATGAAAATAGCCATTGTTTTGATTTGCAAGGTTTGCTACAGTTTTAATAAAATATTGTATATCATCTGAATTTGTTTGTTTGTTTTCTTTTTTGTTTGTTGTACCAACCACAACTTTACTGTTTGCATGTTTGATATGAGTCAGTTGTTATCATGGTATTGGATTCCCCTTTAGACAATAGTGACAATCCAGGCCTTATTCTCATTCATAAACAGCAAGATTAATCAACAACATATTGTGCAACTTTGTAAATAAAGATATAAGGGGGTTTAAAACAAAAGACCTTTTTAGAAGTTCTCGGGGTTAAAACAAAACTTAATCTTATTTCGAGTAAAGAGCAGCCGACTCGCTGTATATCAAGCCACTAAAACTATGGTTGTGACGTCGGCCCATATTATTTTGGATTAGGCACGGACATCAATTGGGCGTACTCGCCTAAGCAACCCTCCCCCCCTCCCCACCCACCCACCCACCCTTACTTACACCACAATAGAGTTTACATTTTTGGTTAATAATATTGGACTTCAAACTGATGTTTGGCAGAGAACTTTGAAGACTCACAATTTCACCGTCATTATATAAACGAGCTCAAGGCATGAGAAATCTGACTCAAGACATGAACCTCTCCCAGTGTCCGATTGCCCCAAAGACAAAAACAAATCTCTGGGTCTGATTCTCGGGCAGATTTAACAAAGGTTCTTTAAACTGAAACGAAAAACAGAAAGAAAAACAAAATTTACTTGTCGGCGAATTAATATTGGACAAATCCATTCAAACCCTTAGTTGAATCGTAAAAATGAAAAACCTATTTTCTTCGGTTTCCATTTGACATTACTTTCTGTATTTAATGATTGCGGTGCCTGCTCCTATTACTGACCTGGGCCCTATTTAATGGCTCTGCTTACTGCCGAATTCTGCGCTTGCAATCACAATACTTCGCTTACAGGACAAGCGCCGAATTTCTGCTGTGTAAGCGAAGATTACCTAGTAACGTGTAGTACGCACGCGCAAAAGCACAAACTCCCTGCTAAGCGCGTAATTCCCTTCTTCCGTAAGCGCTTATTCTTTGCTTACGGTAAGCAGAACCATGAAATCGTGCACTGGTTATTGGGCACGCTTCGTGGTCTAGTGGGAAACTTTTGCACTTAAAATTAATGATTGGGTTGTTGGTTCGAATCCTACCCGATTAGTATACCTGTGGATTGTTTTTTTCCGAAATCAGAAAAGCATTGATTATGCAGTACTTATCACAAATCGGTGCAGAGTATTTTTCAACAAGGGTTTTGTACTGTTTTCTTAATCACGGTACTTAATCACGGTTTTGGGGTGTTTTTTTTTTAACGACAGTACTAAGGCCAAAGAAGAGACTGTGAGGAAAATGAGTCGGGTGCATTAGTTATAGCGTTAGAACCAGTTACTTTTTAATTGTATTGCCTACAGGAACACGACAACAATGAGGACTATGAGGTCGATGCCCAGAAGGAAAATTGACGTTTTCTATTAATGCACTCAAGGAATATTTTGGTAAGTTTAAAAGATCAACATTTTAAGCGATTCATAAAACCCCGAGGCATTAATTTCTAGTTAAGTACCTGGTATGCACCAATGTACCATCGTATCTGCTATACGTTTCTTGTATTTTAGAGACCTCAACCACTTGATCACCTGTTCATGTATTTGACATAAGTGGAAATAAAACTGATTGATTGATTGATTGATTAATTGGGTGACGTTTTTAATATGATTTTTTCCCCCGCTGGAAGCTTGACCTTTGGTTCAGTGATAATATTTGTTGTGTTCTCCCTTTTTGTATCACCATTTTCTTGACTGAAATTTTATTGATAATCAGATTTCAATTAATAACCAGCATATGGCATATCACCCAGCCTATAGTAAGATTGCTATAGTAGGGCAGAATACTTTCATGCGTGGTCTATGATTCACATTCCATTGGTCAAACGACTGTCCCATAATGCGTCTGACTTTTCCCGCCTCATAACAATTAAAATGGGCCTTGGAAAGCACCAACGCAGTGGCTCGGTCCGTTAAGGCGCTGGTACTATCTCAAAATTCTTAACCGGGTGACCACCGGTTCTTGGTTCGATCACCGGCTCTCCTCAATATTACGAAACAAGGCTGTTGTCCTCTAGAGCCTTGATCACGACAAGTTTCCATCACCAAGTCGAGGCTGAGAGGGAACAATCTGCCCCTGAGAGGGGCTTACAATGAGTCCGGGCAGGTTGAAGCCCCCCCCCCCCCCACTCCTCAACAACGTGATAACATCTCACTGTTTACTTTTATAATTGTCAATACATCAACAGGACGACAATGAACAAACTAGTTGACGAACAATCGAACCTAACAATTACAAAAAATAACCAGGGGAAAATACATACACTCATTAGTTTGTGTGCACGCATTTTTTATCGCGCTGTTGTTCATCTGATTAAAACGCTGCTCTAACAAATCTTTGTTAACAAAACCGACTCATCAACTTATGATTATTGTAGCATTTTCAGAAGAGCAGTGGGAAACTAGCAGGATGGGTCACCCTCGTTAACAGCTTCAGTTACAGAGCTCCCTCTTTTTTAAATGGTATTCCTTTAACTATTCGTTCAAACTCTTATTCTTCATTTCGGCGTTTGCTGAAGGAAGGCAAGGCTTGAACTGCTTTCACACTATTCATTAAACCTTTTCTATCAACTTTTCATTCAACCGCTTTCCTGCGTTTTGCGCGGGCTGTTGGCTTGTAAATAGTAAATGATCTGTATTCGGGAATATGGGGCACTCCGCACTCGTATTCCTTTATTTGTTATTTCTCCTACTTTTTGTGTGATTTGCTGTTTGGATGTTTTATTTCGTCCATTTGTCCTTTTTTGTATTTTTTTCTTTGATGTTCTCTTTCCTTTTCTATTATTATGTGAGGGCCCCAAATGATCAGCTGTGCTGGATGGGTCACCCTCGTTAAATATGGTTTAAATAAATAAATAAATAAATAAATAAATAAATAAATAAATAAATAAATAAATAGGGAAGGGGAGAAAACATAAACGGACACTATTGTGTGTGTACATTGTTACCGAACTGATGTTATGGCCATCGTGCACGCTGCCCACCGCAAATTCTCATAATATTTATTTATTTAATTTTTTTTTCAACAAACCTACTCATCAACGTATGGTTATTTTAGCATTTTCTTAGGAGCAGAAACTAATCTTGAGGGGGAAACTGCATCTTAGACTATGACCACCAAAGTCCAAACGGTGAGACTGACAGCTTTACACAAAGGCAGGCCTGTTTATTATGAAATCCTTTGGGGGGGGGTTCGTATTGAAAGCATGACCATTAAGTTGGCATAGCGCCCTCGGTCGGCTTTGTTTACCTGTTTACCTGACTTTTGCCATTGTTCGTGAAGATGATAAAACCAATATAAGATTTTGAATTAAACATTTTGTAAAACTAATGATGCATGTCCATACCATGTAACAATTGTCAGTTTATAGTTTACAAAAAAAGAAGAAAACACATTGTGCTTACAGCAGAAAACTGCGAACACGGCTCATGAAATAGAGTGAGTTACGGGGTATGTAAGCGCAGAACTTAAGCACATTTTTAAAATCATAACATTTAAACTGATAGATTTTAATATCAGAAGTCTGGATTTCGAATGGGGGACTGATACTATCTTGAAGAGCTTCATTTTCCCTTTAGAGGTACCGAAATTCCAGGCCTTACTCACAGTCAAGAAAATGGTGTTCGCTAAATTGTGAATGAAAAATAGACCCTTTGGATAATTTGCAATTAGTACTTTAGTAGGCCCTACCACCATTTTGTTTTCTTCCAATACGGCGAACTGTGAATAAATTTATCCTGATAGCGCCTTCTTTTGAATCAACCTCAGCCCATGTTGTTAATTTCCGATCCTGGGGATTTCCCTATGACGACACTGGCTCCTTGTTCATTTACGCCCACATGATATCCGTGATGTGATGAATGGTGGAGGTTGTTGCAATTAAATCCAGCTCTGCCGCCCTCTTCCGGCTAGACTGGGGACCGGTTTCGCTCGGCCCCAGCGGCCTATCAAGGACCGCTGGGATGGGCTAATCAGCTTGCACAGATTCTTGTTCAGGAAGTTCGTCATGCGTGCATTGCTTGCAGTGTGAGTGTGATGCATGATGGGACTGAGCATTAACGTTAACGATACGTTTGCCCATCCCAGCGCCTTTGGTTTTAAGGCAAGGCGCTGGGGACGAGCAAATCCGGAACCCTGCCTCCCTACTTGTCATGCTGGTTACACACATTACCAACCTCGTCCCCATGGTTTACTTTATTTCCAACCATATTTACAATAGCGGTCGACCTCGTACTACTCGACACACCCTGGGGACGAGGTTGACACATAACACATGCGTAATAAACGAGTCCACACGAAGTTGCCGTGCAGTGTCACAGTGACAGAAGAGACTGCCAGTGACACTGACACTGACAGTGACGCTTCAATTTCAAATGTGTGGTATGTACATATTTATTTTTGTTTTAACGTAATGTTCATTGTCTCTCTTTGTGTTTCTATGTACATTTTTTTCGGTTAGAATTTAACACAAAGGGTGCACTAGGCTAGCCCTGGCCTGTGTATCCTTAGCGCGATATTGACATTTCCTATTCTGGCCGCACACAAAAAAGAGGTTTTTCAAGTTAATGTAATTGTTGCTTCGAACTAACATGCTGTCTGAGCTTCAAATCACTCCTGTAGGTCAATAAAACTCTCTTCTTTCATAATCTCTTTGAAAAAAGGCAAAACTTTTCCTCACTTTTTCACACATCAAAAGAATTCAGAGGTGGTCCCCGACGCGACGACCGCGAGCACAGCCATTTTAAAACCTTTTTGAGAGATAAATTGGCTCTGACCGTTTTCAAATATACCTCCCTCTCTTGACTTCTAATCGAAACATACTGCCATCTATTGATAAAGAGAGGATTGGAGAGTCTATGGTGCTTTTTCCCCGTTTCAATCAGTGAATAAATAAGGTTTTTACGTATTTTTTTTACTGTTTTGGGGCAAATTTTGACTAAATTTCGTATTTTACAGGAATTTATACATTATGCTGTCAAACCTATATCAGTAAATTCCTTGTCCATTTTTGAGTAAGAAAAGATGTTTTGTTCCTGCGTGAGGTCGCACATTTTTTTTATGGAGGTTTTAATTCTATCATGGTACTCGGTAAAATCTCATTTTTTTTACCTATGAGGGCACGTTAGAGATAGGGCTGAAATGCTGTGGCAGTCTGGGGGGTCTTAATATAACAATCTCTTTACCTCAGTTGGTGACCTTGTGTATGGTGTCTTTTGAAAGGCATAACTCATTAACAAAAACACCTATGACAGTGGCATTTGCACCATTGAATTTCTCCTGAATAGACCTTTAATTTGATGTATAGTTTTAATATATTTGAAAAAGGGAAATTTTTACTATAATAAAGCGTTCAACCATGGTACAACCAAGTACATAGGTGTACCCTAGTCCGAGCTACTGGACATTATCTGGCGTATGTTGGGTCCGAGTGAATGCTCATATTATGTTTGTTAATACCACTGTACAAATGCCCTACAACTTACAAGATTCACATCTTTGATTTGAAGCATAAGTCTAGATGTAGAATGTTGGAAGTGAAAACCAGGAGGGGACAAAAGTAGCCTCATAGTTATAGTCTTCCATAGACAAAAAGTGACAACTTGAGAAGGTCTAAAAGCCTATTATTTTATTGACCACCTAGATCAAAGTCAAGAAACTGACTGGCTTGTTGGGCATTTGTAAACATGACATTTCCTTTTCTATCAATGTTCAGTGTAACCTTGCACAACAGTTAGTGTGACCTTTCATTGATTTTTCTTTTTGTAAACATCGTTGTTTCTATTAGGTGAGCTTGGTGATCAGTTTGATGCCAAATATCTGCATTGTGAATGGTTGAGACTTAACAGACTGTGGACTGGTCTAGGGTGCTTCATTACCAACATATGCTTGTGGAACCTTGCTGAGAATCCAGCCTGTGACTGACACAACTGTACCACCATATTAACCGGCAACATCTCCTGCTTACGTCAGGTGAGTTCAAACAATTTTATAGAGGCCTTTGATGGAGCTTGGAGCAGTTTTTAGTCACACCCTGTTTTTTATATAAAATTGTGTACAGTTGTACCAAGAAACACATCAGTGTTCAATTGGACCCAACATGCACTCAGATAATGTCCTAATGATAGCAAAGTGTTGTTGGGTCTAGTAATGTGTAGGTCATAGTATCACGGTAGTTGAGGGCACTCATTCATTTTCACATGATAATAGCCGTAAATTTGCGTATAAGGCGCTCGGTATATAACGCGTAAATCACCAGATTGATTTCCCTTGTATGTCATCGCAAAATACTAGGCAGTCGTAAAATGTATTGCAGTTGCTACTCAAAAATCATCTTTTGCTAACTCAATGATAGCATTCAGTGTGCACAAAACTTGTTCAGTCTAAGTATTCTACTGATGCAAGAATTGCTGGACGAAAGCATTCATTATTGACTCAAGCTGTCATAAATATCCTGAGGAATTACATGGATATATGTTTACATTTTATACTAGGGTTCTAATTGGCTCTTCACATGTTGGGGGAAAATGGGTACAAATAATCAAATCATTGTAAATTAAATCATAATTTATTCTGATAGACCTGAAGGTTTATTTTCTTCTTGATAATCCAGTTAGCTGGTTAGTTTGGTTCACTTTGATCTGTGATCTGTTGAATTATTGCAGAGTGATACTCTAGATCTCATACTGGTATCAAGTCTGAATTTGACCTCCAGACTCAGAATGCTCATTACACATTGGTATGAGAGTAAATCAAAACTAGTGTTTAAACACAAGATGCACTAGTTTAATGTTTATACAACGTTCTTATATTTAACATACACTCTGATAAAAACATGTCTTCAGTGTTGTAGCTACATGTACATAGGGCAAACTGAGTGCCCGGCTAATTTTTTCTAGATCATTTGTAAACATGGTAAAATCATACATCTAGGCAGCTCTATGCTGTGTAGCTGTAGGTTCCAAGAAGTCTTGATTTCTGAGGAGCTGTGTGCGTGCGCCGACAAAGCTGTCATTCATGGCTGCTTTACTGGGCTCTAGTGATGAACACGTGCTGTCCATGGCTTAATAGCACTACGCACGCACCACACAAAAACGTTCCACACCAACGGCAGCGAGGGCATGACATCAACGCCCAACTGGGGGCCTAGCTGTAAAGGAAAACAATCTGAAATCACTGCAAGAGTTTTCAGAGCCTTGTGAATACACAAAGCATTACTTGTATCTGCTGCATGTGATACATTGAGTCCATTGTGAAGCTGTGTATGGCAGGTCTCTCCGCAACATTAAAGGGACACACCGGCTAATTGTTTACCTAATTGAGTGATGTAGAATCACAGACAATAATTTTTAGATGGTTGTTGTAAAAAGAAAATCATCAAAATGTCACGTAATTAACGAAAAATGTGATAAAAACAAAACGCGGTCAAAGGTCAGCATATACACACATGTGCGCTTTTTCAGCCGTTGCAATTGTCAAGTTTACGTGACATGTAAGTGAACTGGTGGTCTGTTTATGTATTAATTATAACAATGGTGAGGCATGAGGATCCAGTCTTCATATCCATCAAGCACAAATTCATGTGTAATAAAAAAATCGACATAAACCACAGTCCGGTAGAGCTGCAGACTAAAACCCTTGTTAAAACAAAACGTAATTAATGGTCTGAATCCCTACCCCTCCACATGCTCCGAGTTCATGCCCCCGTGGTACATGTATGTCTCTCTGGCCCCACGAGACACGGCACCGGCTGTACGGGACATGCCCCCAAGGTTTACCCGCTACATGTAGCTCCCCATGCTGATGCGTCGTAAGCTTTGCACTGACTCTCTGAATGCGAAGCTTACAATCAATTTTTTCATCATTATTTACAATTTGTATCCATACACTGAATACATAGTATAGTCCTTTTTTGTCAAATACTCATGAATTAAATTTGGTTCAGTAGTTTACTTTTGTACAGCTGGAAGTAATACCAACTCTGAAGATCACGTGACTTTTCGGAACCACATTTTGGTTCTGAAAAGTCACTGACCTTCGTTTTTTGAAAAATGCTCGAAAACAGCCAAGTTTGGTGGTTTTTTTTTTGAACCATTCTTCTCCATTACAGGAAGACCTTTGTAATCATGTTTTAGCCCAAATAGCCCAACGAAGCCGGTGTGTCCCTTTATATAAATCATGATTTGGATTCACACAGGGCTACCCCTCTACGTCAATGCATGTGCAGGACTGAAGTTACAATTTGTTTAGGGCAAGGCCACTTTGGCCTTTGAGTATTCAACATTTTGGAGGGCACCAAGGCCAGTAGAAAGGGCACCGAGGCCAAAGTGTGAAAAAAAAAAGGCACGAAGGTCACTAAGTTATGGAAGTTATAAAACAAAATACAACCAACGGCGAACTATTTAACAATTCCACCAGAAGAGGGCATTCGAAACAACAGAGCGCTCGCTGTCGGTCAAAGATTTACTTGTTATAGACTGGTCCATTGTTTAAGAATGCTTGGTGTTCGTGTACAACTGGTGCATACAGTGTTTGCAACCAATATTATTAATGGTTTATTAAAATACTGCAATACAATACAGTGGCTAAAAGCCAAAATGTACAGTTTACAAAAAACAGTCATTAAAAATCTCATAAAAGCACCAGCAATATTACATAAAAAGAATGAGATATCAAATAGTTATTAAGAAAAATATTTTTAAAAACCACAACAAATTTGTGACAGGCTTTTGTTGAACAAATGGGCAAGAGGCATTGCCAACTCATTAGCAAACTCTCTGATCAGTTGAACTGGCAAAGTCTGATGGATGGCCTGCTTTTTCAATCTTGGGAGAGTTTGCAACACTTGAGCTCTGTAGATAGTGGGAGGTGGAAGCCTGGTCGGTAGATAAGATGGCAATTCTTGAAGCCTTAGTGAAGGCTGGTTGCAAATGTTGGCAAAGTGATGATTGATTGCTTCAGGTTTTGCTAAAGGATCTAAATTGGCTCCAGGAATTAAGGTAGGCTTGGGCTTAAGATGGCACAATTTTTTAATTTGGCAGTGCTATTTTCCGGGTTGACTAGATTTCAGATGCTGCACAGAGTCCCTGTAGAAATTGTTCTAAGCAGCCTTTATTTCTTTTTGTATGTTGTTGCATAGTGAGCGCCACTTATTCATATCTTCCAAGCCATAGGCATGTTGACGTTGTTTGAGCAATTGTTTAATTCTATTTGTCATCCATGGTTTGTCGTTCAGCCACAAATATCATACTCACAGTTATGATTGGGTAATGCATGAATTGATAAGTGATCTTTTGCAAAAACAGCAATACCACCTCCTCTTCTTACTTGACAAGATTTGCTGAAGGTAGTAAATTCAGAGATGTTAGCCACCTGTGTTGAGGCCTCTGTGAACCATGTCTCAGTGACAACAGCAATGTCAACTTTATTAGATTTGAGCACTATTTCAATTTCTTCAAGTTTATTGTTCAGTGATCTTGCATTTGTGAGAAGAATACGAGGTAGTAATGGTGGTTTTTGAGGATTGTCTCTGTCACCGACATTAATATTCTTGTTCAATGTTATGTTGAGAACAAATCTTTGTGTAGTAGGTGATTCCCAATGCTGTATCCGGTTTCCTATTGGAGATACAAATATAGGAATTTGTCGGTGGGCATGAGTGCCACTACGACGACACATCTTGCTTTTAACAAGCCCTGCTTTCGAAGACGATTAAAGATATATCTTGGTAGTCTTGCTGAGGATGGTTTTAGAATTCTCCCAGTATACAAACACATGATTGTGTTTAAAAAAAAACAGTTAGAGTCAAAGCAAGTGTTGAGAATACATGTCTATCCACTATCTAGAAGTGTAATGTAAAACGGTAGCAAAGTTTACCTCATTATCATCATAAAATCTCACTAATAGTTTGTTGATGGAGAATAGAATATGACGAATCCACATTGCAAATTCATTCAGAAGAGCAGATGGACACAGATAAAACGGATAAAAACAGGCATAATTCAACAAGAAAACAAGCACAGAAGATTAGGCAGGCAGCAGCTGAACAGCGCTCTCAATAGAGGGTCGTGATAGCGTGAACGCAAATAATTTACCCTACAACTTCTTGTGAACGGATTGTGCTGGATATACATTAACACGTCAAAAGCACAAGATACATGTACATCATCGGCTGAAAACTAAAACAATATTGAACTTTCATTAAAAGGGCACGATGGCCAACAGGGAAAAAGGGCACAGCATTATGGCTGTGAAAAGGGTATTTTTTTGAGGGCCACCACGACCAGTTACAAGGGCATGAGTGGACGGCACTGGCCGTCGTGGTCGCCTTGTAATTCAAGACCTGATGTTGCCCTACTCTTGTACCTACATCTGTTGGTAGCGCTCATGTCACGTACACTGGCAATACTACCACTAGTTGTTACCCTGGGAAAGAGTTTTAGGACATGTTTAGGCATTGCACATGGATTGCAAATGGTGCCCTTTGTTTACGACAACTGAATACAATTAGCTTTGATACATGAAAAATAATAATTATGACTATGGCCTACATGTACACGTATACACATGCTAAATTGGAGTTTACCAGGTAGTTGGTTGTTTGTTTCTCAGTTCTCTCATATATCAATGGTATTTTGAAATGATTTTACAGAACTTTTGTGCGGTTGGAGTTTGTTCATTTGTTCTCTGTCCCGGTCGGCCAAAGCTTGTGCCGGTCAGACCCAACCAGTGCAGACCGGCATAGCTACAACACTGCATGTCTTAAACCTGAGGGCTATTTTGTTTTTGTTTTTATGTCGAGATCATTTCAAACCATTGCCTGCGTCTTAGTAAGGTTCAACTCAAATACTTCATAATGCTATAGGAACAAGACCAGATGGTTGATTATTTATACAGACATGAC
This sequence comes from Pycnopodia helianthoides, assembly GCA_032158295.1. Classification (NCBI taxonomy): domain Eukaryota; kingdom Metazoa; phylum Echinodermata; class Asteroidea; order Forcipulatida; family Asteriidae; genus Pycnopodia; species Pycnopodia helianthoides. The sequence continues at coordinate 108,767 of JASTWB010000023.1, forward strand.
TCTGCTGTTTCTATAATGACTGTTTATGACTAAGTCACAATTTTTGTAAGACTCCTATTCGATAATTGTTTTTAAATTTAACACTGTAATAAGTGTTGAAGGTTCCTGTTTGGTAGAGAGGACATACGGTACTGGATACATACTTTGCAATCTTTCTCTTTATAGAGTCTTTGAATTAAAATAAATACCTGTAAGTACTGCAATATGCATTATTAGTGCCCACAGATACAAACATAATTGTTGACACAAAAACACAGATTGAAAACTATGCAAAGTAACACATTGGGCACAAGAAAGCATTTTAATATCACCTGAGATACATGTACATAGGTTAATGAACAGATTCTAGTTTTCAGTTGATGGTACATGTACATGGTATTGGTACATGTACAATGTAGGCTTGTAACATACACTCTACAATGGTATCAATGGTAAAACAGTTAAAACAGAAAGCTGCAGTCATTTGCCATGCCCAATCAGACAGTTTGACAATATTCACTTCCTTATTTTAACTCTTCTAACTTTACTCTGATCTTTTTTTTATCTCAGGTGTCCCTCCTCATGTCCACTACCATCTTGGAAGCCCATAACCATTGTAACACATAACCATGGTAACCCAAGACCCACAAGATCCTAGTCAGTCTCAGACTCCCAGGGCAGATGCTGAAGACTCTACCAGTGAAGCTCTGAAGACACTACAGGGAGAGTTGGAGATGTACAACAAACAGGAAGCTCACAATGACACATGAATGAGAGGTAAGCAATATTCTTGATTCACTGGGAACATTTATTTCATGTTAAAATACTCTTGTTATGTCAGGTTTAAAGATCTTCTTGAATAAACAGTTCATTAATAAGAGGTACTTCTTAAGTATGAATAAACAGGTTATATCGTTAACATAACATAAAATAACAATTAAAATTAAAGGCGCTATTCCATCAAGATCATAGCGCACATAAAAGCAATTAACATGGAAATAGGTGAGTCTTTAGAACTTTACGAAATGTAGTTAAAGTAACAGATTCCCAAATAACAGTAGGAAGATTGTTCCAAATCATTGGCCCAGCTACACTGAAAGCTTTTTGACCTAGAACTTTGTTTGCTCGGGGAAAATTCAAGCGAGTGATGTCAAGTGTGGACCGGAGAAATCGTGATGGTGTGTAATGTGATAGTAAAGTGGAAATATAGTTTTGTTCAAGCTTTTAAAAACAAGAAGAGCAATCTTAAAATGAATTCATTCTCTAATCGGTAGCCAATAAAGTTCCCTAAGTGATGGGGTAATATGTTCTCTCAAGGGTGTGGAACATATTAAACGAGCTGCTCTATTTTGTAATCTTTGAACTCTGTCCAATTCATATGACATGGCACCAAATAAAAGGAGATTGCCATAGTCATTACAAGAGAGGACTAAAGCTCTGACAACATGATGGAGAGTATCCTTATCCAGGTACCGTTTGATTCTCCTTATGTTACGTAATTGAAAATACGTCGATTGGCAGAGGCTAGAAACTTGCTTGCTCATTGTCATGTGAATCAAATTTTATTCCAAAATTGCGGACAGAATCAGTAGGGTCAATCGATGTATCACCCATATGCAAAGATATCTTCAGCAGTTTCTTAAGGTTTTTGCACAATGAACTCGGTTTTGTTTTTATTAAGCTTTAACTTGTTATATGGGTTTTGAGGCATTGCATGGTGAGGTATCAATATATATTTGGTTTGCGGTAACACCATGTGTAAAAATATCTACTTGCTGTGTAGATTTGTTCTTTAGAGAACTTGTCTTGCTATTCTTCTACTACCGCAGAGTAGATTTTCGGAATTCGGGAGACTTCTCAGTTCTGAAAAGAACTGTCCTGCTTATTAACTACTACCTGGGCGGGAGGTAGGAAATCGGCCTGGACTACTACTTTAACTTTGTGGATCGGGGGGACTTTCTCGTAATTAACTGCACTGTCGCGGAGTGAGTTCTGTTTGGTCTCAACGTTTCGACTAGCTTGCTCTAGTCATCGTCAGGAGACTGCCTCTTTAACTTGTTACAAGTCATCCAGTTATAAGTTGTTCCCCATTAACTACATTGTAGTTTGGACCAGGGTTTCAAAAATGTTTGCATCAATTTTCAGATTACTCGGATCAAATTTGTTGTCGTGAGAATATCAAAGTAAAGACAATTTTTTTTTCATAAGTTTGCACTAGGATTTACTTTTCTCTTTTGAGAACAATAAATGAAAACCCTTTTTTTCACTGTGACTGGGCTGTAAGCCATGCTGATAATCAGCCATAGCATGCTGGAATATGGCACTAAATTTGAGGCGGAACTTGTTGAGATTTAAATAGTTTATTCCCACTAGACAGTGAGCTGGCTGGATACTCATGCAATGAAACTGTCCTTGGTCCAGCCTGGTCAATTCATTTGTTGCTCTGGATTATCTGGTACACTTTGCCCCTTTAGTGCTCTGTGTAACAAGCATTGTTTGGTAGTTCACTCTTGTTTGAACAGCCTTTGAGTTAACTTGTTGCTTTTCAACCAGCTTAAAATAAAAGCCTATCGGATGACATAATGATCCTTTTGTCCTAATAAACTTCCTGCTGAGACCAAATAGAAACAACCATGGCAGCCTTGAGCTCTTGTAATCCTGGTTGTCAGACAAAAGGATGAATGTCTGGAATTGGGGATTTCTTGACCAACAAATTTGATGTAATTTTTGAAGGTCAGTTTTACGGTGTGATGACAGACAAGCTAACCGGAGAGAATTTGTCTACCCCCACCCCCAGATACATGTAATAAAGAAATCAACAACAAATCAAGAACATGTATTTTTGTACACATAAAATGTTCGCACTTTGTGTAAAGATTTCACACAAGAAGTTTTTCTGGGAAAAATACTTGATGAATATACTAAATAAAAGGATCAATATCTATAATACAATGTATATTCGGTTTGCAGTGACACCATGTGTATATACCAACTTTGCTGTGTAGAGTTTTGTTCTTTAGAGAACTTGTCTTGCTATTTATTCTACTACGGCGGAGTAGATTTTTGAAATTCTCAGTTCTGACAAGAACTGCCCTGCTTATAAACTACTACCTGGGCGGGAGGTAGGAAATCAACTGGGACTACTACTTTTGCTTAGTGGATTGGGGGGACTTAATTAACTGCACTGCTGCGGAGTAAGTTCTTTTGGTCTGAACGTTTTGACTAGCTTGCTCTAGTCATCGTCAGGAGAACAAAAATCAACACAGCAAAGTAGATATACACATGGTGTTATCTCTATAATACACTGTCTCTTTTTCATTTCTTGTTAAAATTAACTTTTTCTTCATTTCTCTATTGTGAGATTTCTATGATCATACATGTATACTCATCAATTTGTTATCTACTATTATTATAACCAATCTCATTGATGAACTGTAAGTTTTATGTTTGCTATGCCCAGTGACCAAATCAGACTAATGTTTAATGCTGTCTTTACTCATGCTGATAGATTTGAACTGATTTGCCTGTAGCCAAAACCAGATCACCAGCTGGTGTGACTGTGAGACCATGTGGATCAACACAAACCTTGATGATACATCCAATGTACTTGCCATCAGGACTGTAATGGTGGATCTCACCGAATAGTGAGAATGAGAATGGTTCATTATTTATATGTACTACAACACACATGTAGATGCTCCCATCTTTGTCACAACACACACCAGTAGGCCTCCCATGCATCCACCATTGATTGATATTTACTAAGAATATCACTTTACCATTGTAGTCTACTGATACTAACTTCCTCTCAGCATAGTTGATGTAGATGAGTCGCTGTTTGTAGGTAGTCAAGTATCCACCAATCCCTGGAGCAGGCAGTGTTCTGATGAGGGATCCATCTGGTCTGTATAGAGAGATCTTTGCTTTTTTACGATAACCCAATGCTATCAGATTGTTGTCATCTACTGCAATACATGATGGTTTACTGCCTGGATTGAACTGATGAAGGAGCTGATAATTCCTGTGGAAGATCTTGACTGTTCCATTATCTAGAACAATGAGCTCACCATTCTTATTCACAATCAATCTGCTTGATCTAGTAAGACCTTCGATTGACAGTTCTTGTGGGATGACAGTGGATTGAGGATTGCTCTCTGCTGATATTGTAATCAAGCTGTGACTGTTCCAATCTGACACAACAATATCACTATTGGAGTATACAGCAACATCTCTTGGAATAATCTCCATCGTCTGTTGTATTATGTTCTTGTATTCATTAATTTCTGATTTCAAAGTCCATTTATTTAGTTTCACCCTTTTAACTTGAGCAGAAGTTGCTGATTCTACTTGTTGTTCATCTTTCAGCACCAGTCTCCCTAGTGATTTCTGGCCTTCTTTAAAGTCCATATAAGTCAACCCATCAGGTACTTTGGTTGATTTATTCTCTCTGTATTCTTTGAGGTCTTGTAAGAGTTGTTCTATGTGATGTACAATCTTGATCCCTTGATGCAGGAGCTGATTAACTGCATCCTGCATGTGCTCTGATTTGTTCATCTCTTTGTTGTTTGTAGCTCGTGCAGTTTCCATTGTCTTGACTCTGTCTTTATAAATCTGTTCTGCCTCTTGCATCAGTTTCTGCTTCTCCTCTCTGATCCTGGCAACCTCCTTGGCAATCTCCTCATCAGCCTTCTTGGAGATTTTCTCTTTAGTTGCAGCAAACATAGAGTCTAAAGTCTTACGGGATGTGTCTATTTCTTGAATAGCAATATTGAAGGTTTTGATGCTCTGTCTTACGTTTGCTACAAGTTCTGTGGCATGTTGTTTGCATTTGTCTGAAGCTTCATTAATTTCCATTAGAGAATGGGATTGATGATCTCTTACAATGCAAGTTGTGCATATCAACTTCTTGCATGTGTTACAAAACATGATAAGATCCTTGCCCTTGTGCTTGCTACATTTAGAAACATACTCCTCACCAGGTAGTTGTTTTGCTTGCTGTTGTTTCAGTTGAGTTTCCTGTTTTTCAATAGCTTCTTTCATTGAAAGGGCTGTAAGGTTTGTTTTCAGACCATCAATGCCATTTTCTTGAAGCAATGTTTCTTGTCTACAAACTGGGCATGAAAGTATTGCAGTATTTGGACTATTCTGTTTGAGTTGTTGAAGGCATTCAAGACAAAATGAATGAGAACACTCCAGTTGTTTGGGTTGCTTGAAGCGTTCTTTGCAAATTGGGCATTCAAGATGATCCTGACTAATCTCTGCTAGCACTGACTGAGCTGTTATATTTGATGCCATTCTGATTGGAAGCTTGCTGAAATGTTGAGCTGTGAATTAAAAGAGAGAATTGACTCAATTAGATCACTGTCTTATACCAGTAGCTTTCTCATCAATGGTAGACTTGATTACACGGTCATATTATAATACTTGACATTAGGAAATAGTCAACAATTTGTACAATCATTGTTTACAAAATGAGACCTGCATGTCAAAAAATAGTCCTAAAAATTTTGATTTATTACTTCTTGTACGTTTTACAAATGGAAATACATTGTTTTTGCATTTTTGCAATTTTACAAAAAAGATATTTCTATTTACCCTTACATCCTATAGGCCTTTTTGCCTACAGGTGACCTCAATCTCCCAATATCCTTCTATCCTATGTCACTCCATACCAAATTGTTTGGACTGAGATAAGATTGAATGCCATGCTAGTGGGGCAGATAGGGACTTGGGGGGAATTGTGCACACAGAGTATGTCATGAGAAAGACATTTAGCTTTTGGTCATATGCAGGTTTGTCCTGTCAAACAATACAGGTAGAATAACAAGCAAGTTTCAAGATTTAAAAAATGGCTGTTATTGGTTGTTTTATATTTTTCATTAAATCTGTGTTGGCCCTTTACATTTCTCATGCTATACTCTGACTGTGTGCCCCATACCACGCTTGTATCATCAAAGGCACAATCCCATCACCCATCTGCCCTACTGTATGCCTGACCCAGTGATAAGTAACTGTCATTTGGGCCTACAGCCCTCAGTTCTTCTGAATCCTTTATTTCAACAAAGAGGATCTAGAAGGATTTGGGAGGGTTTTAAACTAATCCAATATTCAAACTATTTGAACTCTCTGTAAATGTCTTCATTCCAAATGGAACAGCTTTTTACTCACTCAAGAGATAAGTTTATGAATGAATGTCCCTTGCGTTTGTGTTTGAACTATTCCAATACAAAGTCATGCTTGCCCTCATCAAAGTGAAGGCCTTCACTAAGCAGTCCTAAGTAGTCAAATAAGCAGTCATTATAGGCAGTTTAACAAGCATTTTTTTAAGTAGTCAATTTTTTTCTTCATGCGTTTCATATAGGGCTTCGAAGGCTTAATAGGGCTTCGAAGCCCTATAGTCATTCGCTAAGCCCTCCCACTGACGAAAAATGCAAATGAGCTAAGCCTTCATTTTACGCTAAGCAGTCGTAGAGGCTGCTTGAAGCTCTATATTTAAGCAGTTGACCACTTCTATGAAGGCTTAATATAAGCAGTTAATTACTGTCTAAATGAAGCTCTATGTTGCTTCTTTATGAAGGCTTAATGTAAGCAGTTAAATGTCTAAATGAAGCTCTAATATGTTGATTCTATATGAAGGCTTAAAGCAGTTGACTGTCTAAATGAAGCTCTGTCATAAATCTGAGGGCCCAGTTTCAGGGCTCTGCTCAAAGTACAATATACTGGGCTTGCGATCACCATTATTCACTTACAGAGCAAGTGCCAAATTTCTGTGCCACTGCAAGTGCAACTGTAAGCAAAGAATATAACAAGAAGTTTGCAATATACATGTATAACAAAATTCCCTGGTGAAAAACAGGCATGATACAATTCCCTGCTTCTGTAGCGTTGATTCTAATGCTTCCATTTTCAGATACTTGAAGATTGATACTTTCAAATAACTGACGATGTTGAAATGATATCTTGGATTTGCAGGCTAAATAACTTCACACAATATCCATTGTAATTTATAAAGGAAGCACATCTTCTTCCAACCTTCCTTTGAGCAATTAGTGTGTTTGAGCTTGACTTGAAGTACTAGTACTTAGTAGTGCTGCCTCCAGACTCAGAGCCATGCTGCACCATCAATCATATAAAACTGTTGCATCTGATGAAAATGATTGTCTCTCCATTCGAGCAATAATTCAGGCACACACTGTGCATTAAAGCTTGTACCTGATCCATGATGATTTAATGTTACAACTACACCTCACATTGTTGAGAAACAAATCCATGGCATCTCTAATCATCAAAGGAAATTCCTCCATGCTCCGATACGTTGACAAAAACAAAGTGATGTTGATACACAGACTGTATTACTATTACAAGTCCCCTCCATGGTCATACATAGTGTAGGGCCATACAGCAGAAAATAGCTTACCATTGGTTATATCCTTGCTAATTCTCTTCAAACATCCATGTTCTGTCATGTTTGTTTCTCTATTGTCTTGTTTAATGTCCACTGAGTAAAGAATATAACTTCCATTGCTTGCAAGTGCTTTTTTACCTAATTGTGGTATAGAAGCATAAACACCAACACCTTCAACACAAGCAGTGCTTCCAGTAGCCATTGAACTTTCAGTATGAGTGCCAGTTGGAATTCAAACACAGGAAGTGTTGTGCAATGGACAGTGTCAAGTTACACTCTTTGCAAGACCCCCTAAGCCTTCATTTCTTCAAACTTTTTAGAATTAGCCTTTGACTGCTTAGATGAAAAAGTTGTGGATTTCTTGACTGTACAATTTCAACAAAACCTCATGACTGCCTATGAAAATGCATTTGACTTTGAATGACTACTTTTGGACTGCTTATTAAGAAGTCTGTGTAACCAACAGCTTACAGACTGCTTAATAAGTCCAATGGACTGCCTAGTTAAGCAGTCAAAGCAGTAGACATGCTTACGACTGCTTACAGACTACTTACAGACTGCTTAATAAGCAGTTTTCTATGGTAAGGGTGGTGTGTAATAATTGGCCTGGTGTTTATAACAGGTTGATTGTGTGTTCAGGATCCTTTCCAATACAAAGTCATGCTTGGTCTGTAATAATTGGCCTGGTGTTTATAGCAGGTTGATTGTGTGTTCAGGATTCTTTCCAATACAAAGTCATGCTTGGTCTGTAATAATTGGCCTGGTGTTTATAGCAGGTTGATTGTGTGTTCAGGATCCTTTCCAATACAAAGTCATGCTTGGTCTGTAATAATTGGCCTGGTGTTTATAGCAAGTTGATTGTTTGTTCAGGATCCTTTCCAATACAAAGTCAAGCTTAGTCTGTAATAATTGGTCTGGTGTTTATAGCAGGTTAATTGTGTGTTCAGGATCCTTTCCATGTTTATTGAGGGAAGAGTGAAATCATACATGTTGCCGTGTGCAAGCAAGTCATGAGATGAGACCATGTGTGATGGTTTTCAAAATAAATGGAGAAAGTTTTAAAAAATGCAAAGAAAATAAGAGGACTGGAACATGCTCAAAATGTTCAAAAAGCTTGAGAGTTTTGTCAGTTGTGAAGCTTTTCACCGTGTTGAGTGAAATCATGTATTGAAAGACAAGGTTCAAAAACGTTTGAGGCGTCAGGTACAGTTCATTATAGAAAAGGGGAAAGGAGGGGGACAAACAAATGATTAAGGGCAAATCCACAAGAAGAACAGGTGTGTGTGGGGGTTCGGGGGGGGGGGCAGGAAAGAAAATAGGAGACTGTGAGAAAATAGGAGACTGTGTACCTTATGCATTAAGTTCTGCCCAATTAATCTTTAGAGACTTATGGATGTGTTTATAGGAGAGCAGGAAATTTGAAAGTATTTCTGGCGGTAGCCATCGAACGATAAACGGCCAGAGAAGAGTTGTGGAATTATCAGGGTTCTCCCCAGGATTTTTTAAAACTGTGGGGCTTTTCAATCTGGCTAAGTAACAATCCAAGCATGCGACCGCGAAGCTCGAAACCCCTTGCGGCGTGGGGTCTGGGGCCCTTAAAATTTGAAATTCTAGATGCTCTCTGCTGCATTTTAGAGCCTTTGAAATTGCATTATAATGGTCAAACAAAGGCATTTTTATTTGATATAGCATAAATAGAAGTTTCATTTAAAAAAAAAAATTGGCCAGGGGTTTCCCTATGGGTGGTGAACCCATTTCAACTGATTTATTCTGATTTATTTTCAGTTAACACAGAAAATAAGATTCTCTGTAAATTAAAAAGAAGTAAAAATAATTTGTTTACATACGTGATATATTGTTTGTCAATTAAATTTCCTCAAGTAGCCCCAATTATAAAACATAAATTAAACGGACATGCTCTAACACCGCTCTAAACATGTATGCACATGTCTTTTTGTAGCACGGATTACTCAAGTGGGATTGAGCGAGCGATCAACGTGCTTGCTCTTTTGGGGTCGAGAATGAGCATGGTTTTGCTGGTACCCGTCTTCGGAAAAAGGTGCACATGGCATGGAAGGGAAACAGTTAACTGACTTCAGTGGCCATGTGCGCTTTTCTCAATCGTTCGCTGGACACAAGAAAGGAATGTGTTGTTTTTTGTATGTGATCGTGATTGATATCAGCGGGCGGGACGACGTAGATCATAGACACACACAAAGAAAGCATTACTGATGGATTATAAATTACATTGGCCATGCCAAGGCACTGGACAGAGACCGTGATACTGATAGTATGACCGTTTGTTGCAGTCAATGAAAAAAGGTAAAAAGCATATCGGGCGGAAAAAATGTGCACAATCCAGTATTGTAAGTTGCTATAACCAAACAAGGCCCTTGAACATGAACTGATAAATCAATGAAAAAAAATTTCCTTGGTGTATTTGTTGTGTTTCTAAAATAATCTTGGTAAATGGAATAAGAAATTGTTATTTGGTCTTAGATGGCGGTTTAAGACCAGCAGAGTCTTGGCTGTATACATGTAGTTGTAATTTCCTAGTTATGAGACATTTAAATCTTGTTCTCTACAAACACAAAAAATTTACAAATTACAGCACAAAACGTTTTGCAAATATAACTTACCAGTATTTGATGGAAGGAAATGGCATGAAACACAGCAACAAATCTTGTAGTTTTAGAGGAAATTGCAGCAATGATCTGTTAGATGTTGGCACAACACACTGAACACACTGAATGGTGTCCGTTCTGTATGTATTACCATAGAGCTAGAGCTCTATGGTTAAACTATTGCACACCACACCCCATGTATTGTGGAAATCCCCGTTTCTATTTATAGGCTGTGTGACGTAATGTCATACATGTCATAGGATTACTGCATTGAGTGCATGACATACTGGAATGACATTGACCTTAAACTCTTGGTATCAAACCCACACATCTTACTGGGACTCAGTAACATATCAAAAACAGGTTGCTGAACATTTCACTGGAGCATACTGGAATACATTCCAGCATGGTTAATATTTCAGATGTCATCTTTGAATAAAACTGTTTGTTTCCAACAGACTTCATAATTATTTCAATCATCTTGATAATTAAATAGACTGATTCTGTTGCATCTTATTGAAAATTAGAAAACTATTTGTAAGTGAAATAGTTTCCTATGAATTAATTAAAGAAATTCATAAAAGTACATACTTTCATACATGTAGTTCTTAATTAATTGAACAATCCCATTTATGATTGATGTACTGCTGTGTGCAGCTAACTGGAGAAAAGTCTGGAGTAATGGTAGCCACATCAAAAAACTAGTTAAAATTGTTTAACAGGTTCTAAAAATACATCAAGAGCTGTTTTTTGAACTGCTTTATTGACAGAAATACAATATTTACTGTGCAGTTGTTTGATTTTATAGCCTTTTAGTTTTCCCTTAATTTCGTCACAGGGTGAAGACATGATTTTTGGTTACAGTTGTAAAATGATTTCATCTTCATGTAAGTCCTGTATTAGTAACCCATAGTCATTAGCCATGCCCAATCACACTAAAGCCTGTGGTTTAGACAGTTTAACAATCTTTGAATACCTTATTGGAATAATTCTACTTTACAGTTTATATTCAGTTTATTTTTCAACAGTTCAAGATCTGTACTATGTATTAGCTATGAATTATAAATACCATACATACCAAGCACTGTACAAAATTAAAACCAAGTTAAGACCAATGAGATTTTACAGAAAATGCTGATGTGATTGTAACCTATTGGTGATAGACGCGGCCAACATGGGTTTTGTGGCCTCCTGATTGGCCATCTCTCTGGCATCAGTGTTGTTATTGTGAATAAATGAATATCTGCAAAAAAGTTATTAGTGGCTGACGTTTTGACCCTAGCAGAGTCTTTCTCGAAGGCTAAATGACAAGACAACACACATACATGCATAAAAGGGTGACAAGAGCAGTCAAGTGGAAATACATGAATAGAGAGAGTGGAGAGAGAAAAGCAAGAAGCTTTCAGAAAGAGCAGGGGTAGGCAGGGATTATGGAGACAAAGGGGGGGGGGGTGGAGGGAAGGGGATGGCTTGACCACAAGAAGTTGGAAACACAAAGGACAAAATGGAAGGTTGGAAGAAAAGTAAATAGTTAGTTAATAGGGCAGACTAAAAATATGGATATCTGTGGGGGAAAGGGAGAAGGCAAAGACAAAAGGTTATTAGTCATTTCCTTCTTGTATGTTCAAACCATGGGGTTGAATGGTCTTTATGCGCCTTATCCACAATTTCTCCCTACTCAGACGGACAGTCTCTCTGGAGTTACCTAGTGCCCCAGGGCCCTGTAAATTCATGTCAAAAATGGAGTGGTTAGGAAGATTGAAGTGGTTTCCTACAGGTGTATCCAGCTTTTGGGTGTTGACTGTGGATCTGTGGCCGTAGAAACGCCTCTTCAGTGTAGTTCTTGTTTCACCTATGTATTGAACACCACAAACTCTGCAAGATATTAGATAGATTAGATTAGTTGTGGTGCAGGTGACATGACCCCTTGTCTTATGGGTGGTACCACCTGTATGGCTGGTAAAGGAGTCTGATATTCCATGATGTTCCTGGGGCGCTAGTACGACCGATAATGTCAACATTTCGAAAGAGGAGTACAGCGCCCCAGTTACTGGATCTAGGTGTACCCTAGTCCGAGCTACTGGACATTATCTGGCGTATGTTGGGTCCGAGTGAATGCTCATATTATGTTTGTTGATACCGCTGTACAAATGCCCTACAACTGTACAAGATTCCCAAATTTGAAGTGACAAAGTACTCCTACATGTCCTAGAACAATGAGGTTCAATCCGCTATCGTCTCCACCAACCTCATAGAGCATGTAGAGCTACATGTACAAAATCCTATTCAAAACTTTTTGCCCTTCACGTTTGTGCACCTGTAGTTCTCTTTTGAAACCGAATCTCACCAAAATTAGGCTCTGCGTGTTCCTTGAACTCTCATTAAAGCATTGCGCTGGTCCAGAAAATCCACTCTGCAAATAAGAAATTGTAAAAAGCGATTAAATTCTTTCCGTAATTCAGATCCCATTCAAACAGTGTTGTAACAAATATGCGGGAGTTGCATGATTTGTGTACAAAACCAACCCGGGACCAGCGTTGCTGCTGTTTTACCATCCGCCAAAACCACCTTTGTTTTCGTCAAGATTTTTATTTATTTTAAATATTATTATTACTATTAGGTAAGCCTGTGACTCTACGTTTAATTTACTATCCGTTTAAACGAAACTTTTCTAAACGGTTAACCGTTTAAACGTTTGTCGGCGGCAGATCAATTTGTTCTAAAAAACACGAACACCAGAGACAATTCTCTATGGTACATGGAAGTCCCAATGTTTTGACTATTAATACGAGACTGTATCTTTGTCAGTGTATTTTGTATTAAAGTCCTTGTGTCATGTTGGTCCTAATAAAGCTCAAACAAAAATATACCGACCGAGAGATAATCCTTCAGGATCTTTAGCGCAGCATCCCGCTGAGAGTCAAAGTCACGTGAATATCCCCCAGCGCCCATACAATGTCCATACAAAGTCGGCAGCTGTATGTATTGACAAACGACTCTGTACAGTTATAATGTTCACGCACGCACGTGTGAACTTAGACTTGACTCAAGTCCTAATACCTTGCATCGCCACCACAATAGCTACATTTTGTCGGTGAGGGCGCACTGGTAGTATACATGTACGTTTGTACTGTGGCTGCATGCTGGCGCGTTACATGTGTTAATTGGGGACCTCGCACGAGAAAGGGACTTGAATCAAGTCTAGGGTGCACTGAATAGAATCAGCAGCCACTGCCATGTGAATCCTAAAGTTTCATTGGACGTTGCGTGGTTGAGATGATGTCATCGACGCCCCGCCTTTTCCAAGAACAATGAGTGTGGCTCACAGCGGTAAAACTAAATTCTTTCTCACGTGTTTCTCTTGTCTTGAGCCTAGCCCGAGCGCGATGTACATTGTACTGGACGCTGATTGGTCCGCACATACAACGTTTTTGTTTTTACACAAGTTCTTTCATACAAAACATGATGTTTGGAACAGCGACAAGTCGCCCTCGAGGGTAGAATACGCCCGGAAATTTCCCCAACAATTCATTTGAAGTTAAAGAGTTATCATTCTGGCTTATAAAAAAAATCCAATAACTTCACCAAATGCATTAACATTGATGCCTTATTTAATTCAGTGCAGATTTTACACCTCACACTGTCTTCGTTGATCTTTTCGAAACTACTCTAAACCGGGCTGATTGACTTGCGCGGTATTTTGATTTTTGGATTCATGTTAATTTAATTTTGTAAAGCGGTTATGAGTTAGAAACAATTTAAAACAATATACATTTAAAAAAAACACTGGAGTAAGTTACGGGACGAAATATAAAGTCGAGGCTCACGCAAACGTTGAACATAGAAATGCGACTGATCAATGAGTTTAGGAGATATGGGACACCCCTCCACGCAATGAAAAAAAGGTTACATTTTACTTTTTTAAAGATTCCATTTCCTGTCCCATGCTTAGATCGCTGAGCACGTGCCAATCACGCGCGCCCACAATAGAGCAGACCGTCCGAAAGCTTGTCGGCAAATTGAAACCACAAACAAGTTAATTTCAGCCTTCTGACAGGCTGTACTCGCCGGAGATGAAAAGTATCGAGCCATTGAATAGTAGTTGTTCGGCAATTTTTAACTAAACTAAATTGTTTTACACATAAAAATACAGTGATGAAGGCAGCGAAAACGAAACGCATATTTTTTTGTTTCGTTTAAACAGTTAGTAATTTACTAAACGGATAGTGATTTTGTAAACGTTTAACCGTTTAAAGGTTTAACCGTCACAGGCTTAGTCAATGATACTGTGTTAAAAGCCCAGTGAAAGTATTAAAGCATCGTTGCTGTTGTAGTATACATTATGGTGCGTAAAGCATTGTACATGTACAATACGGTCTGCACCATACAGAGAAACATCGTCGCCTTTAGTATACATTATAGTGTGTAAAGAATTGTACATTAAATAACACAAGCCGCTCTTGGGTGATTGCGGTCCAGTGAGTTAATGGCCAAGTGGTTTTGGGCGTTACAGTGAAATAGGGTTAAGCTTAACTGACAGCGCATTGCTGTAAGTAAAACATACAGTAGAGAGTAGCCTTTTTAAGTCCTCTTACTTGCAACTTGAGGAGCAACAAGAGTTTAGAGCTAATAGTCTGGAGATAGCACACTAAAGTGCCCTGTTATGAGATACACAAGTTTTAAAAGCAGGGGGGGGGGACATTTGATATAGGGTCCCCCACCCTTCAAAAAGGTGCATGTCTCCCCCCAGGATTGAAGCCCATGGGATACATACATTGTGATCTTTCTCTTTAAATTGAAATAAATACCTGTATACTGCTTTATGCTTTATTAGTGCCCACAGATACAAACGTAATTGTTGATACAAAAACACAAATCGAAAACTGCAAAGTAACACATTGGCCAAAAGAAAGCATTTTAATATTGCCTGAGATACATTATACGGTGACATGGTCCATGGACCATGTCACAGCAGGCAACAATTGTTTTGTTATACCTCTGTCTTGAATTCTTAGAAATATTTTCCTCATCTGAAGGACTCCAATTTCATCGAAACGATGATAATCTCGATCCTTTGCTGCACAGAAAGTTGTACGACGCGTGCGCGCGTAAGAGGAGAGTGGTACATGGATATTTGTTGCCCACTCATGTGATCGTTCTGCGCCAATGAAAATACAGCATTCAAGACAGAGGTATAACAAAAGTAAATGAACAACAGATTCTAGTTTTCAGTTGATGGTACATGGTATTGGTACATGTGTAGGCTTGTAACATACACTGTACAATGGTATCAATGAATGAATGCAAGTTAAAACAGAAAGCTGTAGTCATTTGCAATGCCCAATCAGACAGTTTGGCAATTTCACTTCCTTAATTTAGCTCTTCTTACTTTACTCTGATCTTTTTTTATCTCAGGTGTCCCTCCTCATGTCCCCCAGCATCTTGGAAGCCCATAACCATGGTAACCCAAGACCCACAAGACCCTAGTCAGTCTCAGACTCCCAGGCATGCCAGGGCAGATGCTGAAGACTCTACCAGTGAAGCTCTGAAGACACTACAGGGAGAGTTGGAGATGTACAACAAACAAGAAGCTCACAATGACACATGAATGAGAGGTAAGCAATAATCTTGATTCACTGGGAACATTTATTTCATGTTGCAATCTCTTGTTGTGTCAAGTTTAAAGATCTTCTTGAATAAACAGTTCATTAATACATGTAAGAGGTTCTTCTTCTTAAACAAACAGGTTATATCGTTATAAGTTGTTCCCCATTAACTAGTTTGGACCAGGGTTTCAGAATACTCGGATCAAATTTGTTGTCATTGAGAATATCAAAGTAAAGACAACAAATTCTCATAAGTTTGCACTAGGATTTACTTTTCTCTTTTGAGAACAATAAATGAAAGCCCTTTTTTTCACTGTGACTGGGCTGTAAGCCATGCTGATAATCAGCCATGGCATGCTGGAATATGGCTCTAAATTTGAAGTGGAACTTGTTGAGCTTTGATTCCCACTAGACAGTGGGCTGGCTGGATACTCCTGCATTGAAACTGTCCCTGGTCCAGCCTGGTCGATTAATGTATTGCTCTGGACTATCTGGTACAATTTACATGTACCCCTTTAGTGCTCTGTCATGTCTGTGTAACAATCATTGTTTGGTACATGTAGTTCACTCTTGTTTGAGCAGCCATTGAGTTAACTTGTTGCATTTTAACCAGCTTAAAATAAAAGCCGATCGGATGACACAAATGATCCTTTTGTCCTGCTGAGACCAAAAAGAAACAACCATGGCAGCCTTGAGCTCTTGTAATCCTGGTTGTCAGACAAAAGGATGCATGTCTGGAATTGAGGATTTCTTGACCAACAAATTTGATGTACTTTTCAAAGTTTGGTTTTACGTTGTGTTGATGACAGACAAGCGTACAGGAAAGAATTTGTCTACCCCCACCCCCAGATAATAAAAGAAAAGAACAACAAATCATGAACATGTATTTTTGTACACATGAAATGTAAGCACCTTGTATAAAGATTTTGTACAAGATTTTGTGGAAAAAATACTTGAAGACGGAGATGAATACTAAATAAAGGATCAATATCTATAATACACTTTCTCTTTTTCATTTCTTGTTGAAATTAATTTTTTGTGAGATTTCTATATTGTGAGATTTCTATGATCATACATGCATACTAAGCCTGTGCCGGTTACACGCTTCACCGACCGATCGTCCATTTACACGTTTACATATTTCAAAAATCACTTAAAAGTGCCACGGAACGCAGACCACATCTCGATTACAATGTACACAACGCACAACCCGTGTGACACACAAGCAGTCACACCGTTTCCAATTTACAGGCTTGTAGTCTTTGTTATCACGTCACTTTGCATGCTACAATAAAGCTAAGAAACATTCAACACTAGAGAGCGTTCAAAACAATACGATAGCATGAGAAATATACCAGCGCGGTACGCGACAGCATACAAAATCCGGTTACAAACGCCTTGACGAAAGACTCAACATTTCTATGCAGATGGCTATTCCCCCCGAACGTGCAATAATCATTATCGCTGGTGTCGTGATAAAAGCGTATACAGCAAATACTTGATGACAGAGATAAATATCCTAAATAAAAATATCAATATCTATGATACACACTTTCTCTTTTTCAATTTTGTTAAAATTAATTTTTGTCTTCATTTCTCTATTGTGAGATTTCTATGATCATACATGTATACTCATCAATTCATTATCTACTAGTACTATTATTATAACCAACCTCATTGATGAATCGTTAGTTTTATGTTTGCTATGCCCAATGACAAAAATTTCAAATTCCATGTTTGCATTCACAAAAATATAATTATCCTGACTATAGTTTATTACTTTAAAACATACAAATTGTGTTTCATTTTCCACTGAAATCAGACTTTGTTAGATGACAGTTTTACAAGAAGTTTGTTTAGCTTCATGTTGACCTAAAGTTGACCTCAGGGTACACCTTCTTGTGTGTCTAGCATAATGTTTAATGCTGTCTTTACTCATGCTGATAGATTTGAACTGATCCTTTTGTAGCCACAACCAGATCACCAGCTGGTGTGAATGTGAGACTACGTGGATTAATACAATCCTTGATGATACATCCAATGTACTTGCCATCAGGACTGTAATGATGGATCCCACATGGTGGTGAGAATGGTCCATTCATTGCATACATGTTGTACATACAGTAGATGCTCCCATTCTTGTCACAACACACACCAGTAGGCATCCCATGCATCCCATGCATCCCAGACTGACTGATATCTACTGAGAATATCACTTTACCATTGTAGTCTACTGATACTAACTTACTGTCATCCCAGTCGGTGTAGATGAGTTGCTGTTTGTAGGTAGTCAAGTATTCACCAATCCATGGAGCAGGCAGTGTTCTGATGAGGGATCCATCTGGTTTGTATAGAGAGATCTCTGCTTTTTTACGATAACCCAATGCTATCAGATTGTTGTCATCTACTGCAATACATGATGGTTTACTGCCTGGATTGAACTGATGAAGGAGCTGATAATTCCTGTGGAAGATCTTGACTGTTCCATTATCTAGAACAATGAGCTCACCATTCTTATTCACAATCAATCTGCTTGATCTAGTAAGACCTTCGATTGACAGTTCTTGTGGGATGACAGTGGATTGAGGATTGCTCTCTGCTGATATTGTAATCAAGCTGTGACTGTTCCAATCTGACACAACAATATCACTATTGGAGTATACAGCAACATCTCTTGGAATAATCTCCATCGTCTGTTGTATTATGTTCTTGTATTCATTAATTTCTGATTTCAAAGTCCATTTATTTAGTTTCACCCTTTTAACTTGAGCAGAAGTTGCTGATTCTACTTGTTGTTCATCTTTCAGCACCAGTCTCCCTAGTGATTTATGGCCTTCTTTAAAGTCCATATAAGTCAACCCATCAGGTACTTTGGTTGATTTATTCTCTCTGTATTCTTTGAGGTCTTGTAAGAGTTGTTCTATGTGATGTACAATCTTGATCCCTTGATGCAGGAGCTGATTAACTGCATCCTGCATGTGCTCTGATTTGTTCATCTCTTTGTTGTTTGTAGCTCGTGCAGTTTCCATTGTCTGGACTCTGTCTTTATAAATCTGTTCTGCCTCTTGCATCAGTTTCTGCTGCTCCTCTCTGATCCTGGCAACCTCCTTGGCAATCTCCTCATCAGCCTTCTTGGAGATTTTCTCTTTGGTGGCAGCAAACATAGAGTCTAATGTCTTACAGGATGTGTCTATTTCTTGAATAGCAATATTGAAGGTTTTGATACTCTGTCTTACGTTTGCTAGAAGTTCTGTGGCATGTTGTTTGCATTTGTCTGAAGCTTCATTAATTTCCATTAGAGAATGGGATTGATGATCTCTTACAATGCAAGTTGTGCATATCAACTTCTTGCATGTGTTACAAAACATGATAAGATCTTTGTCAGTATGCTTGCTACATTTAGAAACAAACTCCTCACCAGGTAGTTGTTTTCCTTGCTGTTGTTTCAGTTCGTTTTCCTGTTTTTCAATAGCTTCTTTCAATGAAAGGGCTGTAAGGTTTGATTTCAGACCATCAATGCCATTTTCTTGAAGCAATGTTTCTTGTCTACAAACTGGGCATGAAAGTATTGCAGTATTTGGACTATTCTGTCTGAGTTGTTGAAGGCATTGAAGACAAAATGAATGAGAACACTCCAGTAGTTTGGGTTGCTTGAAGCGTTCACTGCAAATTGGGCATTCAATATGATCCTGACTAATCTCTGCTAGCACTGACTGAACAGTTATATTTGATGCCATTCTGATTGGAAGCTTGCTGAAATGTTGAGCTGTGAATTAAAAGAGAAAATTAACTCAATTAGATCAATGTCTTATACCAGTAGCTTTCTCATCAATGGAAGACTTGATTACATGGTCATATTATAATACTTGACATTAGGAAATAGTCAACAATTTGTATAATCATTGTTTACAAAATGAGACCTGCATACTGTCAAAAAAATAGTATTTATAATTTTGATTATTTACTTCTTGTACGTTTTACAAATGGACGTACATTGTTTTTGCATTTTTGCAATTTTACAAAGAGACAAGCATATTTATATTTACCCTTACTTCCTATAGGCCTTTTTGCCTACAGGTGACCTCAATCCCCCAATATCCTTCTATCCTATGTCACTCCATACCAAATTGTTTGGACTGAGATAAGATTGAATGCCATGCTAGTGGGGCAGACAATACAGGTAGAATAACAAGCAATTTTCAAGATTAAAAAATGGCTGCCATTGTTTGTTTAATACTCTGCCTGTATTTTTCAAAGGTTAAATCTGTGTTGGCCCTTTAGACAAATTAATTTCTCATGATATACTCTGACTGTGTGCCCCATACCATGCTTGTAACATCGAAGGCACAATCCCATCACCCATCTGCCCTACTGTATGCCTGACCCAGTGATAAGCAACTGTCATTTGGGCCTACAGCCCTCAGTCCTTCTGAATCCTTTATTTCAACAAAGAGGATCTAGAAGGATTTGGGAGGGTTTGAAACTAATCCAATATTCAAATTATTTTAACTCTTTGTAAATGTCTTCATTCCATATGGAACAGCTCTTTACTCACTCCAGAAATAAGTTTATGAATGAATGTCCCTTGTGTTTGTGTTTGAACTAATCCAAAGTCATGCTTGGTGTGTAATAATTGGCCTGGTGTTTATAGCAGGTTGATTGTGTGTTCAGGATCCTTTCCAATACAAAGTCATGCTTGGTGTGTAATAATTGGCCTGGTGTTTATAGCAGGTTGATTGTGTGTGCAGGATCCTTTCCAATACAAAGTCATGCTTGGCCTGTAATAATTGGCCTGGTGTTTATAGCAAGTTGATTGTGTGGGCAGGATCCTTTCCAATACAAAGTCATGCTTGGTCTGTAATAATTGGCCTGGTGTTTATAGCAGGTTGATTGTGTGTGCAGGATCCTTTCCAATACAAAGTCCAGCTTGGTCTGTAATAATTGGCCTGGTGTTTATAGCAGGTTGATTGTGTGTGCAGGATCCTTTCCAATACAAAGTCCAGCTTGGTCTGTAATAATTGGCCTGGTGTTTATAGCAGGTTGATTGTGTGTTCAGGATCCTTTCCAATACAAAGTCCAGCTTGGTCTGTAATAATTGGCCTGGTGTTTATAGCAAGTTGATTGTGTGTTCAGGATCCTTTCCAATACAAAGTCCAGCCTGGTCTGTAATAATTGGCCTGGTGTTTAAAGCAGGTTGATTGTGTGTTCAGGATCCTTTCCAATACAAAGTCATGCTTGGTCTGTAATAATTGGCCTGGTGTTTATAGCAAGTTGATTGTGTGTTCAGGATCCTTTCCAATACAAAGTCATGCTTGGTCTGTAATAATTGGCCTGGTGTTTATAGCAAGTTGATTGTGTGTGCAGGATCCTTTCCAATACAAAGTCATGTTTGGCCTCTAATAATTGTCCTGGTGTTTATAGCAGGTTGATTGTGTGTTCAAGATCCTTTCCCAATACAAAGTCATGCTTGGTCTGTAATAATTGGCCTGATGTTTATAGCAGGTTGATTGTGTGTTCAGGATCCTTCCCAATACAAAGTCATGCTTGGTCTGTAATAATTGGCCTGGTGTTTATAGCAGGTTGATTGTGTGTTCAGGATCCTTCCCAATACAAAGTCATGCTTGGTCTGTAATAATTGGCCTGGTGTTGATAGCAGGTTGATTGTGTGTTCAGGATCCTTCCCAATACAAAGTCATGCTTGGTCTGTAATAATTGGCCTGGTGTTTATAGCAGGTTGATTGTGTGTTCAGGCACCTTTCCAATACAAAGTCATGCTTAGTCTGTAATAATTTGCCTGGTGTTTATATAGCAGGTTGATTGTGTGTGCAGGCACCTTTCCAATACAAGTCATGCTTAGTCTGTAATAATTTGCCTGGTGTTTATAGCAGGTTGATTGTGTGTTCAGGATCCTTTCCAATACAAATTCTTGCTTAGTCTGTAAAAATTTGCCTGGTGTTTATAGCAAGTTGATTGTGTGTTCAGGATCCTTAGAAATACAAAGTCATGCTTAGTCTGTAATAATTTGCCTGGTGTTTATAGCAAGTTGATTTTGTGTGCAGGATCCTTTCCAATAAGCCGATTCACTATTACAACTGCGCATGACCATCACATGACCTGACAACTGCTTTTGGAAGAAAAAACAATACTGCCACGTACCATTTTACCACGTACACCATGCATACACCAATGCCTGTAACTCTACCAGGGTGCAAAATTAACGGTTGCACGTTGGCACGGGGCAACCAAAAAATCATCCAGGCAACCTGTGATTAAGTCGTCGATGCCTGACGGGCAACCTTATGAAAAACAACAATTTAGGCCTAACCTGCTTATTGTGCCAGCTCAAAAGATCGTTTGAATTTTCCAAACAACAAAATATTTTTGAACGTTTGCACCGCTGATCCTGGTCGGGCACGCGCTTTCCAGCGACCGCTGGTGCCGCGCAGTTGTCATGCTGCCAGTGTACGTACGAGCGCGGGACCAGCTTAAAACACGATGAATGGAGGCTGCAAGCATTTCTAGAAATTGCGCTTTCCAGGGATCACTGGTGCCACGCACTCGTTATGCTGCATATAAACAAGCGTGGGAACAGCGAGCGACCATGTGTTGAGCGCAGATCCACTCGCGTGGTTGTTGACACTTCTAAAATTTACAAAAGTTTGGGTTTGGGTCTAAAAATCTGTAAGAAGCAATACCGATGCTGGATTAACGGATGGTGAAGAAGATGGATTGTATTGTATCTAAATCAGCAAAAAATACTTTAAATCACAGCGATGCGTCCCCTTCACGATCGGAGATTTCTGTTTCGATGTCAGCAAACTTTCTTAATCTTGTACCCTGTCTACCTTTTTCCTATGCTTTTTCCCTGTTACTTTTAGGTCCCTTATACGTAAAAAAATCCTTTAGTGAGCTTACTGTCCAGTGATTTCTCTCTTCTAATGTAAGATCTTCCATTCTACTTAAGAAACAAAACAGAAATATCGCATGTTATGCCCAGAAATTGCCACACTATTGTTAGTTTCTGCACAGGAGTTAATACGATACTGCTGGCAACGCAATTTGTTTATCTCCCGTGGCCTTTGACATTACCCAGCATGCCTTGCGCCGCAATAAATAGTGAATCGGCTTTCACAAAGAACAGCTTGGTCTGTAATAATTGGCCTGGTGTTTATAGCAGGTTGATTGTGTGTTCAGGATCCTTTCCAATACAAAGTCATGCTTAGTCTGTAATAACTGGCCTCGTGTTTATAGCAGGTTGATTGTGTGTGCAGGATCCTTTCCAATACAAAGTCATGCTTAGTCTATAATAATTGGCCTGGTGTTTATAGCAGGTTGATTGTGTGTTCAGGATCCTTCCCAATACAAAGTCATGCTTGGCCTGTAATAATTGGCCTGGTGTTTATAGCAGGTTGATTGTGTGTGCAGGCACTTTTCCAATACAAAGTCATGCTTGGTCTGTAATAATTGGCCTGGTGTTTATAGCAAGTTGATTGTGTGTTCAGGATCCTTTCCAATACAAAGTCATGCTTGGTCTGTAATAATTTGCCTGGTGTTTATAGCAGGTTGATTGTGTTTGCAGGTTCCTTTCTAATACAAAGTCATGCTTGGTGTGTAATAATTGGCCTGGTGTTTATAGCAGGTTGATTGTGTGTGCAGGTTCCTTTCCAATACAAAGTCATGCTTAGTCTGTAATAATTGGCCTGGTGTTTATAGCAGGTTGATTGTGTGTGCAGGTTCCTTTCCAATACAAAGTCATGCTTAGTCTGTAATAACTGGCCTCGTGTTTATAGCAGGTTGATTGTGTGTGCAGGATCCTTTCCAATACAAAGAACAGCTTGGTCTGTTATAATTGGCCTGGTGTTTATAACAAGTTGATTGTGTGTTCTGGATCCTTTTAAATACAAAGTCATGCTTGGTCTGTAATAATTGGCCTGGTGTTTATAGCAGGTTGATTGTGTGTGCAGGCACTTTTCCAATACAAAGTCATGCTTGGTCCGTAATAATTGGCCTGGTGTTTATAGCAAGTTGATTGTGTGTTCAGGATCCTTTCCAATACAAAGTCATGCTTGGTCTGTAATAATTGGCCTGGTGTTTATAGCAAGTTGATTGTGTGCTCAGGATCCTTTCCAATACAAAGTCATGCTTGGTCTGTAATAATTGGCCTGGTGTTTATAGCAGGTTGATTGTGTGTGCAGGCACCTTTCCAATACAAAGTCATGCTTGGTCTGTAGTAATTGGCCTGGTGTTATAGCAGTTTGATTGTGTGTGCAGGATCCTTTCCAATACAAAGTCATGCTTAGTCTGTAATAATTTGCCTGGTGTTTATAGCAAGTTGATTTTGTGTGCAGGATCCTTTCCAATAAGCCGATTCACTATTACAACTGCGCATGACCATCACATGACCTGACAACTGCTTTTGGAAGATAAACAATACTGCCACGTACCATTTTACCACGTACACCATGCATACACCAATGCCTGTAACTCTACCAGGGTGCAAAATTAACGGTTGCACGTTGGCACGGGGCAACCAAAAAATCATCCAGGCAACCTGTGATTAAGTCGTCGATGCCTGACGGGCAACCTTATGAAAAACAACAATTTAGGCCTAACCTGCTTATTGTGCCAGCTCAAAAGATCGTTTGAATTTTCCAAACAACAAAATATTTTTGAACGTTTGCACCGCTGATCCTGGTCGCGCACGCGCTTTCCAGCGACCGCTGGTGCCGCGCAGTTGTCATGCTGCCAGTGTACGTACGAGCGCGGGACCAGCTTAAAACACGATGAATGGAGGCTGCAAGCATTTCTAGAAATTGCGCTTTCCAGGGATCACTGGTGCCACGCACTCGTTATGCTGCATATAAACAAGCGTGGGAACAGCGAGCGACCATGTGCTGAGCGCAGATCCACTCGCGTGGTTGTTGACACTTCTAAAATTTACAAAAGTTTGGGTTTGGGTCTAAAAATCTGTAAGAAGCAATACCGATGCTGGATTAACGGATGGTGAAGAAGATGGATTGTATTGTATCTAAATCAGCAAAAAATACTTTAAATCACAGCGATGCGTCCCCTTCACGATCGGAGATTTCTGTTTCGATGTCAGCAAACTTTCTTAATCTTGTACCCTGTCTACCTTTTTCCTATGCTTTTTCCCTGTTACTTTTAGGTCCCTTATACGTAAAAAAATCCTTTAGTGAGCTTACTGTCCAGTGATTTCTCTCTTCTAATGTAAGATCTTCCATTCTACTTAAGAAACAAAACAGAAATATCGCATGTTATGCCCAGAAATTGCCACACTATTGTTAGTTTCTGCACAGGAGTTAATACTATACTGCTGGCAACGCAATTTGTTTATCTCCCGTGACCTTTGACATTACCCAGCATGCCTTGCGCCGCAATAAATAGTGAATCGGCTTTCACAAAGAACAGCTTGGTCTGTAATAATTGGCCTGGTGTTTATAGCAGGTTGATTGTGTGTTCAGGATCCTTTCCAATACAAAGTCATGCTTAGTCTGTAATAACTGGCCTCGTGTTTATAGCAGGTTGATTGTGTGTGCAGGATCCTTTCCAATACAAAGTCATGCTTAGTCTATAATAATTGGCCTGGTGCTTATAGCAAATTGATTGTGTGTTCAGGATCCTTTCCAATACAAAGTCATGCTTAGTCTGTAATAATTGGCCTGGTGTTTATAGCAAGTTAATTGTGTGTTCAGGATCCTTTCCAATACAAAGTCATGCTTGGTCTGTAATAATTGGCCTGGTGTTTATAGAAAGTTGATTGTGTGTTCAGGATCCTTTCCAATACAAAGTCATGCTTGGTCTGTAATAATTGGCCTAGTGTTTATAGCAAGTTGATTGTGTGTTCAGGATCCTTTCCAATACAAATTCTTGCTTAGTCTGTAAAAATTTGCCTGGTGTTTATAGCAAGTTGATTGTGTGTTCAGGATCCTTAGAAATACAAAGTCATGCTTAGTCTGTAATAATTTGCCTGGTGTTTATAGCAAGTTGATTTTGTGTGCAGGATCCTTTCCAATAAGCCGATTCACTATTACAACTGCGCATGACCATCACATGACCTGACAACTGCTTTTGGAAGATAAACAATACTGCCACGTACCATTTTACCACGTACACCATGCATACACCAATGCCTGTAACTCTACCAGGGTGCAAAATTAACGGTTGCACGTTGGCACGGGGCAACCAAAAAATCATCCAGGCAACCTGTGATTAAGTCGTCGATGCCTGACGGGCAACCTTATGAAAAACAACAATTTAGGCCTAACCTGCTTATTGTGCCAGCTCAAAAGATCGTTTGAATTTTCCAAACAACAAAATATTTTTGAACGTTTGCACCGCTGATCCTGGTCGCGCACGCGCTTTCCAGCGACCGCTGGTGCCGCGCAGTTGTCATGCTGCCAGTGTACGTACGAGCGCGGGACCAGCTTAAAACACGATGAATGGAGGCTGCAAGCATTTCTAGAAATTGCGCTTTCCAGGGATCACTGGTGCCACGCACTCGTTATGCTGCATATAAACAAGCGTGGGAACAGCGAGCGACCATGTGTTGAGCGCAGATCCACTCGCGTGGTTGTTGACACTTCTAAAATTTACAAAAGTTTGGGTTTGGGTCTAAAAATCTGTAAGAAGCAATACCGATGCTGGATTAACGGATGGTGAAGAAGATGGATTGTATTGTATCTAAATCAGCAAAAAATACTTTAAATCACAGCGATGCGTCCCCTTCACGATCGGAGATTTGTTTCGATGTCAGCAAACTTTCTTAATCTTGTACCCTGTCTACCTTTTTCCTATGCTTTTTCCCTGTTACTTTTAGGTCCCTTATACGTAAAAAAATCCTTTAGTGAGCTTACTGTCCAGTGATTTCTCTCTTCTAATGTAAGATCTTCCATTCTACTTAAGAAACAAAACAGAAATATCGCATGTTATGCCCAGAAATTGCCACACTATTGTTAGTTTCTGCACAGGAGTTAATACGATACTGCTGGCAACGCAATTTGTTTATCTCCCGTGACCTTTGACATTACCCAGCATGCCTTGCGCCGCAATAAATAGTGAATCGGCTTTCACAAAGAACAGCTTGGTCTGTAATAATTGGCCTGGTGTTTATAGCAGGTTGATTGTGTGTTCAGGATCCTTTCCAATACAAAGTCATGCTTAGTCTGTAATAACTGGCCTCGTGTTTATAGCAGGTTGATTGTGTGTGCAGGATCCTTTCCAATACAAAGTCATGCTTAGTCTATAATAATTGGCCTGGTGCTTATAGCAAATTGATTGTGTGTTCAGGATCCTTTCCAATACAAAGTCATGCTTAGTCTGTAATAATTGGCCTGGTGTTTATAGCAAGTTAATTGTGTGTTCAGGATCCTTTCCAATACAAAGTCATGCTTGGTCTGTAATAATTGGCCTGGTGTTTATAGAAAGTTGATTGTGTGTTCAGGATCCTTTCCAATACAAAGTCATGCTTGGTCTGTAATAATTGGCCTAGTGTTTATAGCAAGTTGATTGTGTGTTCAGGATCCTTTCCAATACAAATTCTTGCTTAGTCTGTAAAAATTTGCCTGGTGTTTATAGCAAGTTGATTGTGTGTTGCAGGATCCTTAGAAATACAAAGTCATGCTTGGTGTGTAATAATTGCCTGGTGTTTATAGCAGGTTGATTGTGTGTGCAGGTTCCTTTCCAATACAAAGTCATGCTTAGTCTGTAATAATTGGCCTGGTGTTTATAGCAGGTTGATTGTGTGTGCAGGTTCCTTTCCAATACAAAGTCATGCTTGGTGTGTAATAATTGGCCTGGTGTCTATACTGTAGCAGGTTGATTGTGTGTGCAGGTTCCTTTCCAATACAAAGTCATGCTTGGTGTGTAATAATTGGCCTGGTGTTTATAGCAGGTTGATTGTGTGTGCAGGTTCCTTTCCAATACAAAGTCATGCTTGGCCTGTAATAATTGGCCTGGTGTTTATAGCAGGTTGATTGTGTGTGCAGGTTCCTTTCCAATACAAAGTCATGCTTGGTGTGTAATAATTGGCCTGGTGTTTTACTGTAGCAGGTTGATTGTGTGTGCAGGTTCCTTTCCAATACAAAGTCATGCTTGGTCTGTAATAATTGGCCTGGTGTTTATAGCAGGTTGATTGTGTGTGCAGGTTCCTTTCCAATACAAAGTCATGCTTGGTGTGTAATAATTGGCCTGGTGTTTATACTGTAGCAGGTTGATTGTGTGTGCAGGTTCCTTTCCAATACAAAGTCATGCTTGGTCTGTAATAATTGGCCTGGTGTTTATAGCAGGTTGATTGTGTGTGCAGGCACCTTTCCATTACAAAGTCATGCTTGTCTGTAATAATTGGCCTGGTGTTTATAGCAGGTTGATTATGTGTGCAGGTCCTTTCCAATACAAAGTCATGCTTAGTCTGTAATAACTGGCCTCTGTTTATAGCAGGTTGATTTGTGTGCAGGATCCTTTCCAATACAAAGTCATGCTTAGTCTGTAATAATGGCCTGGTGTTTATAACAGTTTGATGTGTGTGCAGGATCCTTTCCAATACAAAGTCCAGCTTGGTCTGTTATAATTGGCCTGGTGTTTATAGCAAGTTGATTGTGTGTTCTGGATCCTTTAAATACAAAGTCAGCTTGGTCTGTTAATAATTGGCCTGGTGTTTATAGCAGGTTGATTGTGTGTGCGGACCTTTCAATACAAAGTCATGCTTGGTCTGTAATAATTGGCCTGGTGTTTATAGCAGGTTGATTGTGTGTGCAGGATCCTTTCCAATACAAAGTCATGCTTGGTCTGTAATAATTGGCCTGGTGTTTATAGCAAGTTGATTGTGTGTGTCAGGATCCTTTCCAATACAAAGTCCGCTTGGTCTGTAATAATTGGCCTGGTGTTATAGCAAGTTGATTGTGTGTTATCAGGATCCTTCCAATACAAAGTCATGCTTGGTCTGTAATAATTGGCCTGGTGTTTATAGCAGGTTGATTTGTTCGATGCAGCACCTTTCCAATACAAAGTCATGCTTGGTCTGTAATAATTGGCTTGGTGTCTTATAGCAGTTTGATTGTGTGTGCCACATATATGTAAAAAAATCCTTTAATGAGCTTACTGTCCAGTGATTTATCTCTTCTAATGTAAGATCTTCCATTCTACTTAAGAAACAAAACAGAAATATCGCATGTTATGCCCAGAAATTGCCACACTATTGTTAGTTTTCTGCACAGGAGTTAATACGATACTGCTGGCAACGCATTTTGTTTATCTCCCGTGACCTTTGACATACCCAGCATGCCTTGCGCCGCAATAAATAGTGAACCGGCTTATACAAAGAACAGCTTGGTCTGTAATAATTGGCCTGGTGTTTATAGCAAGTTGATTGTGTGTGCAGGATCCTTTCCAATACAAAGTCATGCTTGGTCTGTAATAATTGGCCTGGTGTTTATAGCAGGTTGATTGTGTGTTCAGGATCCTTTCCAATACAAAATCCAGCTTGGTGTGTAATAATTGGCCAGGTGTTTATAGCAGGTTGATTGTGTGTTCAGGATCCTTTCCAATACAAAGTCATGATTGGTCTGTAATAATTGGCCTGGTGTTTATAGCAGGTTGATTGTGTGTTCAGGATCCTTTCCAATACAAAGTCATGCTTAGTCTATAATAATTGGCCTGGTGTTTATAGCAGGTTGATTGTGTGTTCAGGATCCTTCATACACCTGTAGACACAACATCAACTTGGATTCTAGTGTATTCATTCACTAGGTTTAACTAAACTTTCATTCAAACCAATGTAAGTAATAATATAAAGAAGAATGTATCAATATGAAATAATTCTGAAATAATCAGAAAATGATGTTGTAGGCCTATAACACTGTTTGGATGGATGCAGGTGCATTGTTAAACTCTTCCATTGGTTTGTCAGTACTTATTAATTCTCATAAAAGCACTATTTACAGCTGGAGATAAGTTGACACATTGTCCTATGACCAGTGAGACACATTGAGGGAAGAGTGAAATCAAACATGTAGCCGTGTGCAAGCAAGTCATGAGATGAGACCATGTGTGACCACGAAAAACAATTTAATGGTTTTACAAAAAAAATAGAGAATTTTTTTTTAAAGACATGCCAAGAAATTCAGAGAACTGGAACACACTCAAAATCTTCCAAAAAGCTTGAGAGTTTTGTCAGTTATGAAGCTTCTTTCCCTGTTGAGTGAGAATCATGTATTGAAAGACGTTTGAGGCGTCATGTACAGTTCATTATAGAAAAGGGGGGAGGAGGGGGACAAACAAATGATTAAGGGCAAATCCACAAGAAGAACAGGTGTGTGTGGGGGTTGGGGCTGGGGGGCAGGACAGAAAGGAGGGAGGGTGTGAGAAAATAGGAGACTGTGTACTTTATACATTAATTAATTTTTAATTAATTAATTAATGCCCAATTAATCTTTAGAGAATTAGCGATGTGTTTATAGAAGAGCAGGAACTATTTCCGGCGGTAACCATCGAACAATTAATGGCCAGAGAAGCATTGTGAAATGATGTCACATGGCTTTGGTATAGTCTCTGGTAGTCAACCATCCTATGACTGTTTGGATGTTGTTTTAGTTGGAGACAATGGACTCTGTCATTTGAAAAGTCAATATGCAATGGTTAAAAATGTTCTTTTAAGTAAGTTCTAACAATCCCCCTCTTCTACCTCCCTTTTATTCTTTTCTGTGAGGATCTGTTTTACTAGAAGTTTGTTTGATTTAAAAAATATATAGTATAGTGAGATTAATATATCATGTATGCTGGGCTTTTATTCATACATGTGTTATTATTGTCTCTCGTTCTGTCTGTCTTTGAACCAAGTCTAAGTTTTATAACAATGTTATGTAAATATTTTTAGCAAGGAGAGTTTTTTCTAGGCCATTCAGACATGCTAGAACCAAACAGCTTTAGGGGGCTCTGAACCTCTGCCAAGGGCTTTGCCTTAAGCAGGCCCATGGAGCCCTTGCTCTAAGTGCCATGACCCCTGATGCCCCCCCACCACATTTCAAGACAGATTGAAGCCCATTGCATAGTTTTAAAAAACATCCACTCAGCACCAAACAGTATTGTGTGCATCTATGCACATCATGTTTGCATCTAGGCATTATATGTGATGCGATCAAGCTAAATGAGTCGTTTGTCGGTAAATGCATTATTGAATAACAGGCCAAAATAGGTCGACAGGGGGTCTACATTTCTATACATCTCTTGGTGTTTCGACTTCCATAACTTTTGAACCAAAGGTGGTATCAACACGGGGTTTTCATATCCTTAAAGCTGAGATTGTACTTCTTTCAAATAGATTTTTTTTAAAAATTGACAAGGGTTAACAAAAGACTCATTTAGCTTGATCGCATCACATATCAAGAGTGGTACATACCTGTAGTCACTTCAAAATAGAAAGGTTGTGAATGCACAATCCAGTATTGTAAGTTGCCATAACCAAACAAGGCCCTTGAACATGAATTGATAAAATCAATGAAAAAAATATCCTTGGTGTATTTGTTGTGTTTGAAATTAAAATAATTTAAATCTTGTTAAATGGAATAAGAAACTGTTACTTGGTCTTAGATGGCCGTTTAAGACCAGCAGAGTTGTGGCTGTATACATGTAATGAGGCAGTTAAATCTTGTTCTCTATAAATTTAAAAATATTACAAATTACAGCACAAAACGTTTTGCTAATATAACTTACCAGTAGTGGATGGAAGGAAATGGCATGAAACACAGCAAATTAATCTGAACACACTGAATGGTGTCCTTTCTGTGTATTTTATTACCATAGAGTTATGTAGCTCTATGGTTAAACTATTGCACACCACACCCCATGTATTGTGGAAATCCCTGTTTCTATTTATACACTGTGTGACGTATTGTCATACATGTCATAGGATTACTGCATTGAGTGCATGACATACTGGAATGACATTGACCTTAAATTCTTGGTATCAAACCCACACAATCTTACTGGGACTCGGTAACATATCAGAAACAGGTTGTTGAACATTTCACTGGAGCATACTGGAATACTCTCCAGCATGGTTTATGTTTCAAATGTCATCTTTGAATCAAAATGTTTGTTTCCAACACACTTTATAAATATTTCAATCATCTTGATAATTAATCAGACTGCTTCTATTGCATCTTATTGAAAATCAGAAAACTATTTGTAAATGAAATTGTTTCCTATGTGTTAATTAAAGAAATTCATCAATACATACTTTCATTGTTAATGAATTGAACAATCCTATTTATGATTGATGTTTTAGATATTCAAGATTATTCACACAAAAAATGTTTCAGTCCATTTCAACATGGATAAGCTAACTGAGGTTAAGGAACTTTGTCATGTTGTTATCAAACAAGTTATTTTATTAATTTGGGCTTGAACAAAGAAAATTTACTATAGCGGGATTGGAACCAACGACCTCTGGATTAACGTGCCGCTAGATTAGCTCGGTTGGTAGAGCACCAGCTTGGTAATTCGGAGGACTTTGGTTCAAATTCTGCTACAGTAAGTTTTCTATGTTCAACCCCAATTTATTTAAAACTTACCCAGTCAGTTTCCCTTGTGGTTTATTACTTGATTAGTTATTTTAATCATAGTATCATTTATTTGTATTTAAGTTCTGAGTTCCAATTTTCCCACAATTACTCTCAATATAAATTAAATTTGTCTGCCCTGGATGTGTCTAATGTTGATAAAAAACTGATTTCTTCTAAAACATGACAACCCTGATTGCCTTTGACTCATCTCAATCAACTGACTGGAATGATGACAGAAGAAGACTGGCTTGAAACACAGCGTCCAATCTGTTAGTTGAATAGGATATTCCAGCAGTGATTTGTTGGACTATTACACAGTGACACTCATTATCTGTGACTGGTATAAGTCTGACTAGGAACATTGCTATTGTGGAAATGCCAAATTCTATATGTTTTTGTGTTGTGTAAACGTAGTCATGGTAGTGTTGTATGCATGGATAACTTTGAGTCAGCTTTCTCAGATTCAAACTAGGCAGGTTATTCTTCTGATAAATATCAATACTGTAGTGATTTGCTCAGGTCACTAGGGTCTTACATGTAATTGCACTGACTGGTTCTTTGCTTCTGAAATGAATGAGTGTATTGGGCTTGGGTGTGTAATTGTAAAAGCATAGGAGCAGATCCTTATGGAAGGTTGTAGGGAAAGAGTACACATCTCAATTTCTGGAATAATTCAATGTTATGGTAAATTTATACATTGAGTCTGAGTAGTCCAACTTGTTTAGGGTGGAGAGCCTGTGTATATAACTTAGCTCTATTTAAGTTACATGTTGATCAGAATTCTTATAATGTTTGGTTCAATCAAACCCAGAATTATCTTGACTCTACAAGAAATGTCAAATCAAACCAGTACTGACAAGACTTACAAGTATTTGTGCATCTATTTTAGTACAATGAAGTGATCAACAAAGTTACTTTATACAACAGACAATTTAATTGATTAATGAGGGAAAATATACAAGGTGATTTTTCCTTCCTGTTATTGAAATTTCAAATTAATCCATGAGTGCAGACTGTAACTTAAAACTTGAACACAGTTTTGCAAATAACCAATGATATATCAAATCATTGTGGGTGATGTGTCTTCATTCTGTCACTGATCAATTCAGTTGCATTAAATCATTTACTTTGATCCTAAAACATGTAAGGCATATTACATAATTAATAATTGGATTAATCAAATAATGTAATGATGTATAATAATGGTTTGGGTTTGAAAAAAAAAAATTGACTAGACCGGGATTTGAACCAACGACCTCTGGATTAACGTACCGGCGCTCTACCAACTGAGCTATCTAGCCCTATGTTGGCGGTCTCCCTATTTTGTCAATATCTTTGTTTGGGGATGCCAGTCAGAAGCCATGCAACCATTAACTGCCATGTAGCCAGGGATCACACCCAAGTTTACGATACAACCTGGGAAGCAGCAGCCACGGGATCACCTTAACGGGATGCGACTTTTTAAATTTTAAATGTTAAGTAATGAACCACAAGTATAATAAGCTATAAATTTACTTATTAATTTACAGAGAGTGAAGAAGACCCTAACCTCTGATACAAGAGACACACCAGAGAAACACCAGAGAAACACCAGAGAAACACCAGAGAAACACCAGAGAAACACCTGCGAAATGTAGCAGTCAAGTCAAGTAATACCAGCCTACCAAATTAATCCATGAGTACCAACAAGGTAATTGTTATGGAGTTTATGGGATATGAGGCATTGCATGGTGAGGTATCAATTCGTATATTCAGTTTGCTGTAACACCATGTTTATGTATCTACTATGCCCTGTAGATTGGTTCTTTGAGAACTTGTCTTGCTATTTATTCTGCTGCCGCAGAGTAGATTTTTAAATTTTGGAGACTACTTAGTTCTGACAAGGTCTGTCCTGCTTATTAACCTATTAAGGTAGGAAATCGGCCGGAACTACTACTTTAGCTTAGTGGATTGAGGGGGTCTTCTTGTTACTAACTTCACTGCGGAGTTAGTTCCTAATTTCAACTACTGAGTTCCAGAAGAAGAAATTAAAAGTACACAAACAGTTGAAGGACGTAGTGTCAAAATCTCCTCTTTACACTGGTACAAATTAGTGTCCAAAATTAATCTTGATAATAAAAAAAGAACTTAATTAAAATAAAAGCTGAATGGGTTTGAAGACATAGTTGCAGGTCTAGTAATTATTTTTTTATGGTAAAGTTGACAAGTGGCGGGTCAGAAAATAAACTTTCATCTTGTAGAGAAATATGTTTGGTTCTGATTCATGTGAAGCAATTGTCCTAATACGTTGATATAACACATGGTTATTGTAACACAATATTGTTGCCATGAAATATACACCACTTTTAGTTTGATGATTCTGGAATCCTGTTCTGTTAGAACCCTCAGTACGTCTTCTGCACAATTAAAAATTTTAGAATGTCATTTTTTTCAGAACATGTTTAGGTGTTATGAAATCAAGTACAACTCTCATATCCTGTTACTCGTCTAATCTTTGTACACACTATGATGGTCACTAAAACTAGCAATAATTCTTCTATTTTACAGACAAAGTAAAGATTAAGTTTGAAGCTTCAGCAATCTGCAGACTGACATTACAACATCAAGGTAAATCTACTTTCTTGATCTTTTAACATCACATTATATGTCACTATAAGCCCATTCTTCAAGTTGTTGCTGATAGGAAAAGATAAAAATATCTCAAAATTTGTCATGCAGCTCTTATTTTGAGTGCAGATAGAAAAGTCTTGTACACCATTTTATTGGGGTCCAATTCATAGAAACCAAAACCATGAGTGAGTCATGCACCAGTTAAATAAAAGTATGACCCTTGACCCAATTTATAGAAGTACATTTCTTAGTCTTTGAAAACTCGGCTCACTAGACATGTTTTGTAGAGTTGTAAAACGTAATTGACGTGTAGACAGATTCGTACTAAAATCAAGCCGAGCTGGGAATCGCCTTGCCTTTAAAAGAAACAAAATCCCCAACTCACAATTCTATTAAAAATTGGCTTGCTGATTAATTATGTGCCTGTTGGATCGTCCTTTAGAAAGAGTCCAATTCATGGCTGTGTTGGTTGTAAATTGTGAAGTTACCTCCGTACATACATATAGGCAAGTCCAAATCAACTAGCCAACATTGATATCTCAAGTGCTTTTTCATGTGGTTTGTTTGACCTTGCGTTTTTCAGAGTGTTTTGGAAAAAATGCCTTTTTACCGTGTTTTATTGTGAGTTAATGGACTCAATATAATTGTTTTCAATTTTTATCTGGACTCCATCTGATTAAAAAATATAAAAACTAAATATCTCTGAGCACCTTAGAGCACCTTTTGTGCTATGTTAATACGTTTCTCCATTGAAGATAGTTTGAATAAATAGAAGCTGGACTTGTAAGTTGTAAATTGTAAACAATTTCACAGATCTTGGGAAAAGATTTATTTTAAAGCTGACCTAAAATTTCTCTTCACTTTTGAAACCGTAAAGCCCATGCAATAACAGGTGATTTTCCTCATTTTAAATGCTATCATTCCACCGAATCGTTTTGGGGGTGGAATAAGGATGCAACAAAATGTTAAAAACACAACATTGGACCGGGCGTTATATCTCCCTATAATCTCCCATAGCTGATGGCTCATAGGGTGACCTCTTGTCACTGTACTTATTATTGTGTTCATCACAAACTGCACTCATGGAGTTGTTTGCATAGTAGGCAAGTTCATTGATAAAAAACAAGACAATCCAGATGTTCAACATTCCTAGCTGCATGACCTTTGACACTCAAGTTCATTGTCAAGACACAGTACAGTTGCACATGTATTCATACATGTGCACATACAACAAAGTGTTATATACCGCCATTCGCTTTGTACTGAATTGATCAAGGAACTTGGGGCACTCTTTAATTGCAGTAGGCCTACATGTACAACCTTGCTGTGTTTCCGCAACTGTACTTGTTATGGCAGAATCCTGCATTCTAACAGAAAGTAAGACTGTTGTAAAAACAAGGAACATCCTGACTGGATTGCAGGCGTATCTTTTTTCATTTTTCCAACATTGCTACCTGCATGCCCTTTGACACTGAAGTTCAATGCCAACACCCAGTACAGTAGTACGTTGTACATTCAGTATGTACTGTATTGATCAGGCCACCTGGGACACTCTTTACAGTACATGTACAACCTTGCTACGTTGTTGTTTCCGCAACTGTATTTGATATAGGAGAATCCTACATTCTACCAGGAAATAAGACTGCTTTAAAACAAGGAACATCCTACATACATGTAGCTCTATGGTTAAACTATTGCACACCACACCCCATGTATTGTGGAAATCCCTGTTTCTATTTATAGGCTGTGTGACGTATTGTCATACATGTCATAGGATTACTGCATTGAGTGCATGACATACTGGAACGACATTGACCTTAAATTCTTGGTGTCAAACCCACACATCTTACTGGGACTCAGTAACATATCAAAAACAGGTTGTTGAACATTTCACTGGAGCATACTGGAATACATTCCAGCATGGTTTATGTTTTAGATGTCATCTTTGAATAAAACTGTTTGTTTCCAACAGACTTTATAAATATTTCAATCATCTTGATAATAAATCAGACTGATTCTATTGCATCTTATTTAAAATCAGAAAACTATTTGTAAAGAAAATAGTTTCCTATGATTTAATTAAAGAAATTCATAAGTACATACTTTCATTGTTCTTTATGAATTGAACAATCCCATTTATGATTGATGTACTGCTGTGTGCAGCTAACTGGTGAAAAGTCTGGAGTAATGGTAGCCACATCAAACAACTAATTCAAATTGTTTAACAGGTTCTAAAAATACATCCCTGAGCTGTTTTTTTGAACTGCTTTATTGACAGAAATACACTATTTACTGTGCAGTTGTTTGATTTTATAGCCTTTTAGTTTTCCCTTAATTTCATCACAGATTGAAGACATGATTTTTGGTTATAGATGTAAAATGATTTCATCTTCATGTAAGTCCTGTATTAGTAACCCATAGTCATTAGCCATGCCCAATCACACTAAAGCCTGTGGTTTAGACAGTTTAACAATCTTTGAATCCCTTATTTGAATCCTTCTACTTTTTCTTTAATTCTCATTGATCTCAGGTGTCCCTCCTCATGTCCACCAGCATCTTGGAAGCCCATAACCATGGTAACCCAAGACCCACAAGATCCTAGTCAGTCTCAGACTCCCAGGGCAGATGCTGAAGACTCTACCAGTGAAGCTCTGAAGACACTACAGGGAAAGTTGGAGATGTACAACAAACAGGAAGCTCACAATGAGAGGTAGGAATTATGTTTGGATTGCTGTGATCATACTATCACCGTTTTCACAAAGTGTCAAAACTTTCCCTACAGTCAAACCTTACTATTTGACACTTTGTGGTCAATCTAAACGAGCCAAAAAGTCCAGTGCCGACACATCGGTAAAACTGGCCAGTAAAGAACCACGTCCAGTGCATTTCACTGTATAACACATGGAAACATTGATTCCCAAAAGTGTCTAACCAAGATTAGTGTGATGATGACATCAGGTGAATTGGGTCAATACTGACTGTAAAGCCACTTTAATCAGTCTCATCTATGAACTGTTAGTTTGATCTTGTTTACTTTGGTTGCCCAATGATCAAAATATCAAATTCCATATTTACACTCACAAATTGAGTTCAGAATAAAAAACACCCAAATCGATTCTAGTTTTTATATTTAAAATATATAAAAGGGTTGGAGAAAAATCACTTGACGATTCCATTCAAACCATAAGTTAACAGTTTTTCATCTAGTAAGAGTCAGGTATTATATTACGTTTATTTTTCAACAGTTCAAGATCTTGTACTAAGTATTAGCTATGAATTATAAATACCATACGTACCAAGCACTGTACAAAATTAAAACCAAGTTAAGACCAATGAGATTTTACAGAAAATGCTGATGTGATTGTAACCTATTGGTAATAGACGCGGCCAACATGGGTTTTGTGGCCTCCTGATTGGCCATCTCTCTGGCATCAGTGTTGTTATTGTGAATAAATGAATATCCGCAAAAAATTTATTAGTGGCTGACGTTTTGACCCTAGCAGAGTCTTTCTCGAAGGCTAAAAGACAAGACAACACACATACATGCATACAAGGGTGACAAGAGCAGTCAAGTGGAAATACATGAATAGAGAGAGTGGAGAGAGAAAAGCAAGAAGCTTTCAGAAAGAGCAGGGGTAGGCAGGGATTATGGAGACAAAGGGGGGGGGGTTGGAGGGAAGGGGATGGCTTGACCACAAGAAGTTGGAAACACAATGGACAAAATGGAAGGTTGGAAGAAAAGTAAATAGTTAGTTAATAGGGCAGACTAAAAATATGGATATCTGTGGGGGAAAGGGAGAAGGCAAAGACAAAAGGTTATTAGTCATTTCCTTCTTGGATGTTCAAACCATGGGGCTGAATGGTCTTTATGTGCCTTATCCACAATTTCTCCCTACTCAGACGGACAGTCTCTCTGGAGTTACCTAGTGCCTCAATGCCCTGTAAATTCATGTCAAAAATGGAGTGGTTAGGAATATTGAAGTGGTGTCCTACAGGTGTATCTAGCTTTTGGGTGTTGACTGTGGATCTGTGGCTGTAGAAACACCTCTTCAGTGTAGTTCTTGTTTCACCTATGTATTGAACACCACAAACTCTGCAAGATATTAGATAGATTAGATTAGTTGTGGTGCAGGTGACATGACCCCTTGTCTTATGGGTGGTACCACCAGTATGGCTGGTAAAGGAGTCTGATATTCCATGATGTTCCTGGGGCGCTAGTACGACCGATAATGTCAACATTTCGAAAGAGGAGTACAGCGCCCCAGTTACTGGATCTAGGTGTACCCTAGTCCGAGCTACTGGACATATTATCTGGCGTATGTTGGGTCCGAGTGAATGCTCATATTATGTTTGTTGATACCACTGTACAAATGCCCTACAACTGTACAAGATTCCCAAATTTGAAGTGACAAAGTACTCCTACATTTCCTAGAACAATGAGGTTCAATCCGCTATCGTCTCCACGAACCTCATAGAGCATGTAGAGCTACATGTACAAAATCCTATTCAAAACTTTTTGCCCTTCATGTTTGTGCACCTGTAGTTCTCTTCTGAAACCGAATCTCACCAAAATGAGGCTCTACGTGTTCCTTGAACTCTCATTAAGCAAATAAAAAATTGTAAAAACTGATTAAATTCTTTCCGTAATTCAGATCCCATTCAAACAGTGTTGTAACAAATATGCGGGAGTTGCATGATTTGTGTACAAAACCAACCCGGGACCAGCGTTGCTGCTGTTTTACCATCCGCCAAAACCACCTTTGTTTTCGTCAAGATTTTTATTTATTTTAAATATTATTATTACTATTAGGCCTATAATTCCATCTCAATGCTTTAACACGTGAAAGTTGTGATCGTTCTGTCTCGTGAATTAAGCATGATCGGCCATTACTGTGTACATTGCCCATAAAACGCACAGTACATTAAATACAGTCTGTACACCACAGATTCATTGTGTCCCCATGCAAGTATTGTTACAAACTTTGGACCTTTCATTCGTTCATTGCTTTATCACTAAACTAAAAACAACTTAAAACTTGTTATAGCACCCTCTCTCATGTAAAGCGCCACTTCGAGTCAATGGGATTGATACGTATAGGAGAAGGGATTTTTGTTGGTAGGTTGAATGCAGATATGAAAACTAAAGCGCCGTCAAGCATAAGGTTCTATTTAACTTGATATTTTCACTTCTGGACAATAATCAATTGCCATGAAGTGTCAAAACAATATCACTAGACACTTTTACCTTGTTATAACCCAACCCCCCAGTGTTTGTTACGCAACAAACACAGGTTTAGCTTTTAATATTATCATACATACAAAATTACATTAAAATGATTCATCTGTCACTCAAAAATACTATAAAATTATCCCTCCCAGATTACAAACATTAGCATGATTAGGAGCCTGGCAAGAGCCGTTCTGCCTACAGAATAGAAAGAATTCAGAGAGAAAATTTGTAAGCTCTCTCCCTGGCGAAAGCCAAATGGAAAAAAGCAAGGTCCAAAGAACGTAACTACAAACTTTACTTCCTCTAGTAACTATGCAAATCACTTGGTTTCCATATAGTAATAGTAATTGGCAATTAAATGCTGTACTTAGTCAACTAAACCACAAAGCTTACAAAAATCAACAAGTAAAGTGCTTTAGTATATTCCAGCACCCCCATCCTAAAAGTTCTTGTGGATCTGAATCTCATTTATGAACTGTTAGTGTAGAAATGTTTGCTTTGCTCAACAATCAAAATATCAAAGTCAATGTTTATTTTAACAAACACAAGTTCTTAAGCAAACTAAAACTGTCTGAGTTTAGGTTTGAAATTCAAGAAAACTGGCACACTATGTTATTTTTCCCTTTTGGGGGGGGAAAGCTATCATGATATAAATTACTATTGTTTTTTAGATTTGTAAAATGTTTAATTAGTTTCATGTTTTGACAGATGTTAATTTTTGAATTTAATTTGGTTTTACCCTTATACCGTTGATTTATGTGTAATGAGCACTGTATACTCAGTATTTCCTGAGCTCTGTGAAAAAAAAACCACAGGCAAATCACTCGGGTGGGATTCAAACCCACGACCTTTACATTACTAGAGCAGATGTCTTACCACTAGACCACCGAGCTAGCCCAATGGCTAGAGTTTGGCTTCATGTTATTTCAAAGTTTACAACAGGTTTAATTAATCTCCTTGTGGTCGAGTCCAGCATATGAATGCTGTGCTTATTTGTGGATAAAATTTACACATAATAACATAGTTTATTAATTGACTAGTTATTCATTATCTTAGTGTAGTGTCTCATTTTGCTTTTGATTTAGAATTAATA
This sequence comes from Pycnopodia helianthoides, assembly GCA_032158295.1. Taxonomy (NCBI): domain Eukaryota; kingdom Metazoa; phylum Echinodermata; class Asteroidea; order Forcipulatida; family Asteriidae; genus Pycnopodia; species Pycnopodia helianthoides. The sequence goes on from JASTWB010000023.1 coordinate 149,891, forward strand.
GTTTTAGGCTAGTTCAGTTGTTGAACTAGGGCCTACATATTTATTTTGGGAAAAATAGAACTGGAAAATGACTGTATGCGGTACTGAATGATAAGGTCACTACGTTTTTTTAGTGGTGGGGGGGGGGGGGCACACAAAATCTGGAAGAATACAGATGTGCAAAAGCAATCAAACAGAATGCTCACAACTCAAGAATTATATCAAACTAAAGCTCGATGATTGATACATTGATTGTTAGTGGAAGTATTTCCTCTTTTCATTAAGCTGTCGTGTCAGGGCGCAGCAAAACAAATCACCTCTAAAATCCTCCAACTCCAAATGTCTTTGGTTGGGAGTTTAGGTTTTGATATCACCACTGGTTTAAGGCACATTATTTATCTCCATGGTTTGATGTAATATGTCAATGATGATGATACACATGTATGTATTCCTCAAGTCTATCTTTTCTTCTCATACTGTAAATGATTTGAATTTCCTCCAATTCCTACCCAGAGATGCCCTCATTAGAACATAACTTTAGCTGCATAATGGAGTGATTGCACATACTGTACCAGTTGAATGTGACACAATGTACAATGTATGTTCCTGAGATTGGGTTTTTCAGTCAAGATGGCTTCGAAAAAATGAATAACACGTATACATGTCAGTACAGGGCATTGTAAACTGTGTACTAGAGCTACTTGCTGTTACCATGGTTACAGTCAAAGGTGCAGACAGACACCTCTTTATGAAGATCAGTTTCAAGATTATCAGTTTATTGATATTGAACTTGGACTTTATACATGCGCTCAGTTTGAAGTACATCTACATGTGGTCTGTTATCAGCTACTGTACACATTAGTGCAGTGATTATTTTGTAGATAACAGTACTACTCGTTAGAATGCCGACATATTTGAATTAGATATGTGAGTGAAATAACTAATTTAAAGGTTCCCCACTTTTACCTGTGTTTTATGTTTTCTGGACCTATTTTCTGAATTTTTTGGATCATTTTCATTATCATTCATTCAATTTCGCTAGAATTTTACACATTCAAGTAAATTGAAGTTGCTCTTTCATTTTTGTGGCGTTCAATTTGGTTTTGGAGCGTTTAAAACTTACACTACGTTTTTGGCACCTCTTAATGTAAAAAATATTCAAATTAGCAAACATCACGGCGCATGGGACTTAAATCAACTGTGTTTTCGTTTCTTATTCATTTTTTGGCAAGAAATTTTCACCACTTGGTCATTCAAATTAAAATGGCTTTACATTTATTACTTTAATTGATGTATTTTTTCCTTTACTTCTGAGGTAGTTTTTTCAATGTTTTGCCTTTTGAAAACTAAGCTTGACGAACTATTGGGTTAGGTCACAAAATAATGAAACCAAAAGATTAGGAACTTACACGTCAGTGGGATTTTTGAGCACACAAAAAGTTTAAAATCTGAGAGGGGCATCTTTTATTCCTTAGGGCTGCCGGTTTATGAAGCATCTCAAAAGACGGACTGGTAGGAACGTTCTTTTATGAATGGTAGAGTATTCCTGCGATCGTACAAGGACCATTCCGTAGGACCGCTGGAGTGTTCCTTTGGATCAGTCATAATGCCAACACGTACATGTAATATTCTCTCATGTAGGAACGTTGTGACCAGGTGACTTGTCACAATTGTGAGAATGAGCACGTGTACTAGGGTTGAAAAATACACTCGACGCAAAGATAGTACTTGCACAGTCATGTATGTATTTGGAGCTGACCGTTGGAGGAAATCACAGATGATTAAGAATGTTATCATCGTTATTAGCTCGTTTGATATGCAGTTGGCAATTTATTAAATAAAACAGCAAACCCACTTTTCGTGAGTTGATTATTAAATACTAAAACAAGGGGTCATTTTATTTGGTGTGTGATTCTTTGCTTCCAGTGCCGTAGGTTTGCTTGAATGACACTTCAACATTAAAATGTAACAAGAATTCTATTTAATAATCTATTATCATAAATGAGTAGATAGAAATGTATCATCTCTTAGAGCGAGACAGAGACAGAAGTTTAGTTTTCTTTGCATTGAAGGTTACTAGCCAATCATTCCCCCATGTTAGCACGTTCTCTAAGTCATGATTTAGTGAGACACCCACCTCACAGCGAGAAATGTACAAACAGTTAAGGGAAACACAGTAGAGGGTTGAATCATCAGCATACATGGTGAGCTGAGACAAAACAATATGTAACAGTTTGTTTGTACAGCTACATGTAGTCACAGCGTTATAGCTACGGCGGTCGGCGGCAGTCAGGAGTAACCGGCACAGTCTCCTGCCGGCCAGCACTACAATGTAAGCCAAATTTTACAGCCTACCAACCGGTACAAAAATACCACAGAAAAAAAAAAGCCACTATGAAAATTGCGAATTTTAAACTTAAGTACTTATTGTTTCTACCTAGTTAGTTAGTTGGAAAAAATCAGTCTATCCTGAGCCCCAAAATTGCTACTGATACCCGTAAACAAACACGAACGAACGGCATGACGATCAATTGTTGCATGCAGAACTGCCAGGCATGCATGCAGTCTGGAAAAAGTAGTTTGGCGAGAGCGATTTTTTTATGAGTACGAGGTTATCATTTTGTATAAAATATAACAGGAATGTGTTTGAGATTAGACCCCATCGTGCGTCATCCAACCCTGGAAACTTGAGTTGTATGTTTCCCCCATGACCATAATCACTTGCATGTGTGATGTTGCAGACGTGATTTGGTAAAAGACTAGCGACTACCCGGGGCAGCAAGAAAGTTCTCTGCCCATTGCTAAACTTAAAGTTTACTTACTCATTGCTGTCAATCTGTCATCAAGGCCCAATTTCATAGAGCTGCTTAATAGCCGATTCTATGCTTACTGCACGATTTTCTATTTCATAGCGCTGCTAAACCTACATGTAAGTACACAAAAAGGCATGCTAACCTCCCGGTGCTTACTGCACGAAAATGAACGACGGAACAATGCAAATACACGGTGAACGCGCAAGATGACCGCCTTAGTTTCTTGCTAACCTGTGAAATACGCTTATGCTTATTAAAGCAAATGTTTCTGCTACAGTCAATGTTATTGGTAAAATAAATGAACAAAAAAGTATCCAAAATAGGCCTCCAATGCAACTGAAAAACCTTAAAACCCAGAAGCTTCCATGGAGGCTCCATACACCCCCTGGACTCCCCCGCTGGAGCCCCTTGCTATGCTCGCATTGGAAAATTTGAGCCGGCACTCAAAATTGGCTAGCTATAACACTGCCTACTCATATTAGGGACCTTGTCTTTGCTTGTCCATCTGATAACCGTGTAGAGACTCAATAAATGTTCATGGTCTTTGATGGATCATTGTACACTCAACTGTACACAGTACATTCATTGTACACTTACATGTAATGTGCAAACTGAATTCCTATATTGAGTAAGAATTCAGCCAGTAGACAGATATCAAAATGTTAGTTAGTCCACATAGCAGGTAGCAATTTTCTTATTGGCCAGCTGCCTTTAAATGCTAATTAACATGTACACTAATTAACATGTACACCAGTGTTTTTAAGGGGATTTCACTGGTATTGCCTGGGCACCTTTACGCATAAATACTGCATGTTTTGCTTTTAGGGGCACTGGGGCACCATTGATGTAAGGTTGTTGTGCTTAGCATGGCTTTGAGTAGGTCTGGTTTCTGCTCGCACAAACCATTAACGCTTATTTTATCTAGTTTCAAAAACCTTGCAATCTAAACTTCTGCGAGCTTGCCATTTATTTTAGCAGGATAACCCCCGGGAAAATGGCAGACCATCAACAAAGCTTGATGGTCAAACCCTCCTCTTCAATATTTGCCTGTTCAATAGGCCTAATCTTTAGAAAAATACACAAATACACCAATGCCGTATGTAGGACTAGAAAAAGCAACTAGCTTTTGATAATGAATGCTGCGCTTGGGCACCACTTTGTGGATACAAATTTACACAAAAGTACATAGTTTATTATTTAGCTATTCACTACCCCATGTTAATTGTCACATTTTGCTTATGATTATTGATTATTATTTTTAGGTTAGCTCAGTAGTTAGCACTAAGGCATAAATTTATAAAGTTTTTTAGATTTGCAACTTTTTGGATTAAAAAAAAGAGGAAAACAACTGCAGACCCAACTAAATGACAAGGTTCCCCAAGTATTATAAAAAAAAAAAAAATTTTAATTGGGGGGGGGGGGGTCGGGGATGCTATCTGGAAGAAAATAAAAGTATTCAAGCAGAGCTTGCCACAAATTAAAACTTATATCAAACTAAACCTTGACAAATGATCTTTCAATTGTCAGTAAGAGTATTTCCTCTTTGTATTTAGCTGAGTCAGGGTGTGACAAAACAAATCGCTCCAAACTAAAATCATCCATAACAACACCCAATGTCATCAGTTGTGACTTTATGTTTCAATGATAACAAGACGTGTGTTTTTTGCGTAACAAACACCAGATAAATTAATTGTCCAGATGTTGATCTGACAGCGCTTTAGTTTACATTTATGATGGCAAAGAAATCATAAGAAAACTCTTGATTAAAACTTTGTTGTAGGCACAGTTAAATATAATTTGCACACTTTCAATTTCTGTTTGAACTTCCTCTTTGGGCCGGATTAAAGGTTAAGTACAGGTCATGTGTGAACATAAAATTTGACACTTGTGAGGAGCTATTATATGTTGCAAACTAGAATTTATGACATGCAGTTCAAATATCATACTTTTTAAACATTTTCCTTTGATTTGGTGAAGTTGACACCAGGGCCCAATTTCATAGAGCTGCTTAAGCACAAAAAATTGCTAAGTACAAAAAAATCATGCTTACCAGAACTAGGTTACCAGCCAAAATACCATGTCCCATGTACCATTAATAACTGGTATCCTGCTCATTTGTGCTTAGCAGAACATTGTTAAACGATATTTTCTGCTTAAGCAGCTCAATGAAATTGGGCCCTGATGACATAGTAATGGCATCATATTGTTTATTAAGTTAGGTAGTAATCTTCAAAATGGTATTACTTGCCCTGAATAATAATGTTTGAATTTCCGCTTTTGTTCTATCTAAAGGATCAAATTTGGGTCATTAATTTGAGTACAACACAGTTCAGAGATTTATCACACCCGAGGGAGCCTCAAATCTCAAGGCGCTATATTTTTCTTCAAGGTATGTGTAGCTTTATTCAAAATTTAAATACACTTTGGTTTGCAAAACCCCATGTAACATTTTACAAGGTTCTGTGGCACAATCTACATTCAACCATACCAACAAAGATCCCTTCTCCTATACCTAACGAAACATTGACAAGAACAACTTTGTAAGAACAAACAATGGTGTGCTGTTAAATCTGCCCAGACATGAGTGCACTACACATGTTCTAAGTTGTTTATAGTTTCCTGATAAACTAATGAATGAATGAAAGGTTCAAAGCTCGGAACAACACTGTGGTGTACAAACCGTATTTAATGTACGGTGCATTTTACGAGCAATGTACACAGTAATGGCTGATTGTGCTTGTTAATCGATATATTTACATGTGTTTTTAAATCGTTTCATTTGAAGCATTGTTTAGTTCATGAGATGAAACAATAACATCTGGAAATGTAATAATATGAAGAAAACAAAATGTAGACAAAACAAATGTGGTTTCAGGGAATGACAAGTATTCCTCAAGTCTATCCTTTGCTTCTCATACTCTGGCCCATCACTATGGAATGAACTCCCCTCCAATCTACAACAAGTCACTACTTGTACAAGCCAAGCTTTGAGGCTTTTTAGGCCTCCTTCCCAAAGAATGGACTGATGTAGTGGGTTGCATGCTTGGGATTGAGATCATTTCTCTTGCTTTATAACATCATGTTTGGGATTGAGATCATTTCTCTTGCTTTATAACATCATGTTTGGGATTGAGAACATTTCTCTTGCTTTATAACATCATGTTTGGGATTGAGATCATTTCTCTTGCTTTATAACATCATGTTTGGGATTGAGATCATTTCTCTTGCTTTATAACATCATGTTTGGGATTGAGAACATTTCTCTTGCTTTATAACATCATGTTTGGGATTGAGATCATTTCTCTTGCTTTATAACATCATGTTTGGGATTGAGATCATTTCTCTTGCTTTATAACATCATGTTTGGGATTGAGATCATTTCTCTTGCTTTATAACATCATGTTTGGGATTGAGATCATTTCTCTTGCTTTATAACATCATGTTTGGGCTTGAGATCATTTCTCTTGCTTTATAACATCATGTTTGGGATTGAGATCATTTCTCTTGCTTTATAACATCATGTTTGGGATTGAGAACATTTCTCTTGCTTTATAACATCATGTTTGGGATTGAGAACATTTCTCTTGCTTTATAACATCATGTTTGGGCTTGAGATCATTTCTCTTGCTTTATAACATCGTGTTTGGGATCGAGAACATTTCTTGCACACGATTTGTTTCATCAAATAATCTGTAATAATACACACAAAAATATATTTTTTATTTTATTTCCGATAGCGCGGCTGGGTTGCAATAAAAAGTGGAAGCCGTGGTTTTGAAAAGAGGCCTTGAGTTGTTTCATTTGGCTGTGCCAATCACGGCTGCACGGCTGGCTGCCTAAAAGCTTGGTACTACATGTAGCTTCAAAACTTATTTGAAAACTTAATTTTGTGCTTAAAATTTATAGATTTACTCATTGTAGGCCCACTTGCTTTTGTATCTCTCCAGCGCCAGGAGTGTCTTTTTGACAGACATGGCGCATTATAAAAGGCCACTATTAATATTATTAAATACTGTAAATGATTTGAACTTCCACAATTTCTACCCAGAGTTGCCCTCGGTAGTGCATAACTTTAGCTGCATAATGGAGTGGTTGTACAAACTGTATATCCAGTTGAATGTGACACAATGTACAATGTTTGTTCCTGAGATTGGGTTTTCCAGTCAAGATGGCGTTGACAAAATAAATAACATGTACACGTCAGTACAGGGCAATGTAAACTGTGTACTAGAGCTACTTGCTGTTTAATCATAGGTCAGACAAACAACCATTTATAATGATCAATGTGGAGATAATCAGTTTATTGGAATATGACTGTTGATATGAACTTGGACTTTATACATGCACTCAGTTTGAAGTACATCTAGGTCTGTTATCAGCCTTTCTACATGTGAGTACAGTGGTTTTGTGTAGATAGCTGTACTCTTTGGAATATTGACATATTCCAATTGTTTCTGATCATTTTCATGATTCATTCAATTTCGCAATAATTTAACACAGGCAAGCAAAATAAAGTTTCTTTTAAAATGTTAAATTCATGTTTTATATTGAAAATCACATCGTTTGTTTGCAAACTTATTTATTTTGATATACTCAATGAGGTGACGTTAAATTTTGTTAAAGGGGACACAGTTGGGGGCACTATCATTCTTGGTTTGTCCCAATTGAGGAGAAAAACATGTTTTGGTGTTGTGTTGTTTTGTAACTTTTTTGGACCCAGGGTGCAATGATGGGGCCAAATATATGACTCTTATAGTATTTCTTGGCCTGAAAAGATTCAAATTAGCTCGTTAAAAACTCCAATGACATGAATGATACCCTAAAAACAGGCTGAAACAACAAATCTAAGAAGGCTGCCATGGCTGCCGGATGTGGCAGCCATTTTGTATTCCCAAATTGCATCATCACGATCACCTGTTGCATCACTCCAACTTTCTGGAATAACAAAAACAAAAACAAGTGAAAATTGTGTTGGAAAATGAAAAAAAAATTCTCAAATACAATAAAATCATTTAACCCAAGGTCAAACAAACAGCACTGGTAACCAAGTGCCTGTATAGGTTGTCATCAAAGGGACCCATTAGAAGCAATTATAGTTAAGTCTTTTGCTTAAAGGGAAGGTATACGATTGGTAAAAAACTAAATTTGTTAGAAGTACAGCAACTTTCAATAGAATAAAGCATTTTGCGATATCTCAAAAACGCTACCACCTTTTGAAATGAAATTTTCACAGGTTAGTTTTGTTGTATATATCTACATTTATATAGGATTAAAACAATCGAACGGTTCCAAAAACAAAGGTATACTTTGCCGTTAAGAGCACAATTGTGATGGTCAGGATTTGAACCCACAATCTGATGTCTTAAAATCAACTTACATAAAACAGTAGTGGTACAATTTGAACCTGTGCTGATTAAAGCAAGTCATCAAGATTCATCACATGAGTTACTGTCAAGGAAGGTTTTTTAATGACACACTTCACTGATTAATTATGTAATTACCCAAAACAAATCTCACGTGAGTCTGTGAATGTTTGTCTGGATCTGAACTTTATCCCTCTTTTAGATATTGATATGGGAGCCCATTTTATGTAATCATTGTTTATATAATGCATAAATAGACATAGTGAAATTCATACACTTTGGGTTGCATCAAGGGAAAAAAAGATCTGCATGTTTTTTTTATACAGACAGTAAAACCTCAAATCAGGCATCCCTTCTCATTTTGTGTATCTGCTCTCCACCAAGACCGGCACCAATTGAACTCTTACAATTGTATAACATGGATTGTGTTCCTATTTTTGTGCCCGATTAATAGTTAAGGCTTTATGGAACTTACTGATCAAATTTGCTAGTACTTGAAAGCCGTAATGTAAAATTAATCATTGTGTTCCTATTTTTGTACCCGATTTAATATTTAAGGCTGGTTATGGAACTTACTGATCGAATGCTACCGTACTTGTATGAAAGCCAGTAATGCTAAAATTGTTTTTAAAAACACCACAGATCTTTTGGGAAAATTGTTCCCTCAACAATCCACAACAGTTATACGATCAACTGCTGATATTTAATGGGGACCAGACTGATTCAATCAGCGCGCCATCAAGGTTTTGTGAATTACGTGTAATGCGGTGTGCATCTTAAGCCCGTCTGCACAAAAGATATTATGCTCAGCACGTTATGTAAACCAGTCTGGTCCCCATTAGATCGTAATGTTGTGAAATTGTTCAGGGAACCCAACTAGTATGGTTCTCACGCAAGTTGTTAATACGTGATTAAAAAATTCACTCTTGCGACTCGAAAGGTAATCAATTTTCAAAAAAAATCTGTGATGTTTAAAAAAAAAGTTTAGAAATAGGGCTTTCTACAAGTAGGCCTACAGTAGCATTGATTAAAACCCGGATTAAAAATTACATCGAGCACAAAAATAGGATTGCAATGGTGCTAGGCCCAATTAGCAAGGATACGAACAAAGTGGATTGGCCCTATATGGGGCTAATGAAGACATAGCATCGTATAATCATAGAATCATATAATCGGTCTCACTCTGTGAAAATTTTAACTTGCACGAAACATTTGCAGTTCCCTCACAATCCACAACAGTTATACGATCAACTGCTGATATTTAATGGGGACCAGACTGATTCAATCAGCGCGCCATCAAGGTTTTGTGAAATACGTGTAATGCGGTGCGCATCTTAAGCCCGTCTGCGCAAAAGATATTATGCTCAGCACGTTATGTAAACCAGTCTGGTCCCCATTAGATTGTAATGTTGTGAAATTGTTCAGGGAACCCAACTAGTATGGTTCTCGCGCAAGTTGATAATACGTGATCAAAAAATTCACTCTCGCGACTCCAAAGGTAATCAATTTTCCAAAAAAATCTGTGATGTTTTAAAAAAAGTTTAGCAATAGGGCTTTCTACAAGTAGGCCTACAGTAGCATTTGATCGGTAAGTTTTAAAACCCGATTAAAAACTACATTGAGCACAAAAATAGGATTGTAATGGTGCTAGGCCCAATTGGCAAGGATACGAATGAAGTGGATTGGCCCTATATGGGGCTAATGAAGACATAGCATCGTATAATCATAGAATCGTATAATCGTGTCTCACTCTGTTCAGAAAATCACAGATTTTTTTCGTATTCAAGAAAGAGGGTTAATATCTGTTGCTTCTTTCAAACTAGTAATTATCAATAGTGCAGATAGTACACCGATGCAGGGCTGGGGGAGGGGGGCTAGGCCTCTTGGCCTACCCTCACATTTTCGTACATTAATGTTATTGATGCTCAATCGCGCTGTCACTGAAGACAAGTACAACTTGTTCTTATCACTATATCAGCAGTAACATATTTTGTGTCACATTCTAATCCTCAAGTATGTGAAAACTTATAGACAAAGAGACCCTATTTGGTTAATTATATTAAAAATTGCACTATCGTTTGTCTCACTCAACAGTTTTTTCCCCCTGAATAAGTATTAATTGTAGCCTGCATCTTGATTTTTATAACTCAGGATGGCTGATTCAAATCAATGACTCCCAACTCAAAAACATAAGTGGTTAGATATTCCATGGATCGCACCACAGAGCATCTAGAATCCTAACTGTTTCGGAGCATTTAAGCGGCCCCGGAACCGGCCCATGTCGTAAGGGCTTCGTGTTACGCGCTCGTAGGATCAACAATTGCATTCACCATTTGCTGCTTGATAGATTTTAAACAGGTTCTAAAAATATATCCCAGAGCTGCTTTTTGAACTGTTTTATTTACAGGAATACAATATTTACTGTGCAGTTGTTTGATTTAAAGCCTTTTAGTTTTCCCTTAATTCATTACAGAGTGAAGATATGATTTTTGGTTATAGATGTAAAATGATTTCATCTTCATGTAAGTCCTGTATTAGTAACCCATAGTCATTAGCCATGCCCAATCACACTAAAGCCTGTGGTTTAGACAGTTTAACAATCTTTGAATCCCTTATTTGAATCCTTCTACTTTACTTTAATTCTCATTGATCTTAGGTGTCCTTCCTCATGTCCACCATCATCTTGGAAGCCCATAACCATGGTAACCCAAGACCCACAAGATCCTAGTCAGTCTCAGACTCCCAGGGCAGATGCTGAAGACTCTACCAGTGAAGCTCTGAAGACACTACAGGGAGAGTTGGAGATGTACAACAAACAGGAAGCTCACAATGACACATGAATGAGAGGTAAGCAATATTCTTGATTCACTGGGAATATTTATTTCATGTTAAAATCTCTTATGAGGTTATGAGGTAAAAACTATTTTGGAATTGCTGTGAACACATAATCATATAAACCATGCAGCTAAAGTCATGTTTGCATTGGACTTCTTTTTGGTTAAACTAACCAAGTATTGGTTAGTTAATTTAACACAGGTAAATTAACCGAGTCCATTGGGTAGTTTAACCAAGTTTGACTGGCCACCATTTGCCCAGGTAAACTAACCTGGTCAATCTAAACGAGCTAAAAAGTCCAGTGCCGGATCATTGGTAAAACTGGCCAGTAAAGAACCACGTCCAGTGCATTTCACTGTATAACACATGGAAACATTGATTCCCAAAAGTGTCTTACCAAGATTAGTGTGATGATGACGTCAGGTGAATTGGGTCAATACTGACTGTAAAGCCACTTTAATCAGTCTCATCTATGAACTGTTAGTTTGATCATGTTTGCTTTGGTTGCCCAATGATCAAAATATCAAATTCCATATTTACCCCCACAAAGTCAACTTATGTAAAAAATATGTCCATACGGTTTTTACTTAAATACAAATTATGTTCATTTTCCACTTTTATATACTCCAAGCTTACATGAATGAAACCAGACTTTTTTAGATAATAGCTTTTCAGGAAGTTTAGTTAGTTTTATTGTATCCCAATAGTTGAGGTCAGGTTGCACCTTCTTGTGGTCCAGCATGATGTTATCTTTAATCATGGTGATAGGTTTCAACTGATTTGTCTTCAGCCAAAACCAGATCAATCACCAGGGTCCAGTTTCCTAGAGCTGCTTAAGCTGAAAATATTGCCTCAAACAATCCTGCTAAGCAAAATGACCAGGATACCAGTCACAGAATGAAATTGTATTTTGGCTGGTAACCTTTACTAGTAAACATTTGTTGTACTTAGTAGGGAAGGTAGTGTATTCTGCTCTACCAGCCAGGCTCCTAGTGGATGATACCCATGCCTACATCCTTATGGACTGTTAAGGGGGTATAACCCTGTTTCAGCCCCAGGAGTAGGTGACAACGTGCCTCTGGTGATAGTTGATTTGGGTCAAAAGCCAAAATCAGTAAAGTGTAGCCCTCACCTTGAAGTGTGAGTAAGGTGATATCTCATACAAAAAATATATATTAAAAAACAAAACCCAAAACAGGAAGATGATGATGTTGTAGTATTTGTTTTCATGCCAGTATAGACTTCAAAAAGATTACAAATAAAACATTGACACAAGGAGGAAAGAGTTGGATCAGCTAGAGCCTGATTGGTTTACTAAAAGAAACAAAATATATGTCAAGGAGACTCCCCTCTCTAGCTGACACACAAAAACATATACATGTACATGTACATGTACATGTAGTTAACATATGATGAACAACATAGAATTGACTTTTTTTTTGGAATGGAACTATGATAAAATAGTAAATAGGTTTGCAAGACAAAAGTTACTTATAAAAAACTGAGAGAAGTAGCTTCTTGTTTTATTAACAAAGAAGATTCAAGTAATACTTCATACAAAAAGAAAAAGGATTGACATGTGTTTATAAATTTGTATCTTCACAAATGCCAGGCAAATTTTCATTAGCATAATCATATGACGCCCAAACCTCTTAAAGACACTGGACACCTTTGGTAATTGTCAAAGACCAGTCTTCTCACTTGGTGTATCTCAACATATGCACAAAATAACAAACCTGTGAAAGTTTGAACTCAATTGGTCGTCGAAGTTGCAAGATAATAATGGAAGAAAAAACACCCTTCCCAGCTAACACAATACGTTGTTACAACGTTGCACAACGTTGTGATAAGGTGGCAATTTGGTCGATGGGATGACAACGTTTTGACTACGTTGCAAGAACGTCAGAACTTAACATGATCTTCAACCAATGTTGTACATTGGTTGCATGTTGGTAATCTATGCAACGTTACCCAAAGGTTTTATACCTAACGTGTTCACAACATTGTATTTTGGTATTATTACAACGTGGTATCTAAGTTAAGGCAACAACGTTGTCGATAAGTCATATTTTGGTCTCAACAAAACGTAGTAATTTTGTTGCGACAAGCACGTTGTCTGCACGTTGCATTGTGGTTTTATCAAAACGTCACAATTAATTCGCGGCGGTCACGTTGTCTTGACGTATTTTGGTATTATTATAACGTAGCATTTAAGTTGTGGCAGTCACGTTGTCTACACGTTGTAATTTGGTAACATTAAAATGTAGCAATTATGTTGTGACTAGCACGTTGTCTGCACGTTGCATTTTGGTTTTATCGAAACGTTATAATTAAATCGCGGCGGTCACGTTGTCTTGACGTTGTATTTTAGTATTATTATAACGTAGCATTTAAGTTGTGGCAGTAACGTTGTTTACACGTTGTTTTTTGGTAACATTAAAACGTAGCAATTATGTTGTGAAGAGCACGTTGTCTGCACATTGTATTTTGGTTTTATCAAAACGTCATATTTAAATCGCGGCGGTCACGTTGTCTTGACGTTATATTTTGGTGTTATAAAACGTAGCATTTAAGTTGTGACAGTCACGTTGTCTACACAATGTATTTTGGTAACATTAAAACGTAATATTTAAGTTTCGGCTGTATGTTGTCTTGTCGTTGTATTTTGGTTTTGCACACAAAAGTAGCCTACTGTTAAAGTTGTGACAGCCCGTTGTCTTAATCTTCAAACGCATATTGTAACTATCATCTTGTAGATTTATCACAACGTAGTATCTTTGTTTTTACCATCACGCTGTGACATATTGTATTTTAGTTTAATTACAACGTACAAATAATAGTATTTATGTTTGACTATGATATCGTTTGGCGTTGTATTTTAGTTTGTCTTGGCGATGTTTAGACCATTTTGTTGAATAGTTCAAGCAGCTCGTTTGAATGGTTTTGGAGGACATGGTAGTCCTAATGTTTGACATCGCAAACATGTTTTTGTTCTCAATTTAGTTTTTTATTAATATCGGTTGTCATAAATTAGGCACTTGAGGAGCGGCATTTCTATCAGATTTGCATTTAATGATGAATCTGAACAGTACTAATCATTAATTGCATTTTAATTGAGCTTATTGTGTCAAGCAGCAGTGCGCTGGTGAGGGGTGAGATTCGATTCTACCCCCCCCCCCTCCCAACCACCACCACCACCACCACCTGTACAGCGGCATTCCAAGCTGTAGATAGAATCTTCTAGAGAAACATTTACCCTTGATAGGATTTTCTATCCTCACTTAGGACGTTTTGTCCCCCACTAAAAACTTCATCTAAAACCATTGTGTTAAATAGTTCAAGCAGATCGTTGGGATGGTTTCGGAGGACATTTATTAGCTAACAACTATTGGTAGGCCTAATGTTTGTCATCACGAACAATGTTTGTTCGCAATTTAGTTTTTTATATCGGTTGTCATCAATAGAATAGGCACTTGAGGAGCGGCCTCCCTATCAAATAGGCATTTAATTATCAATCTGAACAAACCATTAATTGCATTTAATTGACTTTATTATGTCAAGCAGCAGTGCGACGGTCTAGGGAGAGATTTGATTCTACCCCCCCCCCACCACCACCACCACCACCACCTGTACAGCGGCATTCCAAGCCGTACATAGAATCTTCTAGAGAAACATTTACCCTTGATAGGATTTTCTATATTACTTAGGCCGTTTGTTCACCGCTAAAAACTTTTTCTAAAACTATTGTGTTGAATAGTTCAAGCAGCTCGTTGGGATGGTTTGTGGAGACATTTATTAGCTAACTATTATAATTGACATCACATTTTGTTCTAAATTAGTTTTGAATATACGGTTGTCATAAATAAAATAGGCACTTGAGGAGCGGCCTTGCTATCACATTGGCATTTAATGATCAATCTGAACAGTTAATACTAATCATTAATTGCATTTAATTGAGCTTATTGTGTCAAGCAGCAGTGCACCGGTCTGGGGAGATATTCGATTCTTCGCACCCCCCCCCCCGACCACCTGTACAGCGGCATTCCAAACCGTACTTAGAATCTTCTAGAGAAACATTTACCCTTGATAGGATTTTCTATCCACACTTAGGCCGTTTTGTTCCCAGCTAAAAACTTCCTCTAAAACCAAATTTGTTCCTAAATTTCAAAGACACTTTCAAATTTTGAAGTACTTTAGTGTACCACTAAGTATGTTTTGTTTCAGTTTTGAAAAAAAAGAAAGACATACGTTTCCGCTCAACCTGCCGCATTGACCAGCGTGCGGAATGCTGCATATCTAGTAAAAATTAATTTGACAACGTCATGACAACGTAAATATCACATATGCAAATTTGTAGATTGGGCTTAGAAGTTGTACAATACATACAAACAATTTCACGAAATTTGCCAAATTTATGAACTAGGTGTACTGGTTTCTTCTTGTACTTGTCTAAACTAACAGAGGAAAATATGGATAAATATAATTCAGTAACTAAACATGTAATTTTAGTTCAGAAATATTAATTAAATGGAAACAATTACAAAAATATATACCCCCGTGATTGCAAAAGTCAGGAAATTGGTCTGTATATATAGTACATGCTGTACGATGTATAGTATACAGGTACAGTGAAGTCCGGTTACGACAACGCGTAGTAGGGACCTACCTTGGTAAGTTTGTAAAAGTAATTCATTGATCATGTTGACATATCACTTAACAAAATTATTCATGAAATTATTGTATAATTAATCGATATAGCAATCAATAAATAAGATAGGGCTGACGTTGTGACAACGTTCACGGTACTGAAAAAAAATACATTGTTGTAACATTCTTTTTAATTGATTATTTACAACATTGCAACGTTGTGTATACGTGCCAACAACGTCGTTGTTTCGTTGCATCATTACGTTCTAAAGACGTACAGGGGAGTCGACAAAGATTCGTTGCTACAACGTTACTTAGATAACTATATAACAACCAAACAAACACGCTCTGAGAACGTTGTTGCAACGTTAAATATAAGTTGTAATAAGGTCACTGGAAACGTGTCTTAAACGTACCAACAACGTGGTTGTTACGTTGCGTCATTACGTACGGAAGACGTATAGGGGAGTCGACAAAGTTCCGTAGCTACAACGTTATATTAATAACGTTACTTACACCAAAGTCTGACTTCATTACAACGTTGAGAAAACGTCAAACTGTTAGCTGGGTTGTCCATGTTGTCACACGAAGTTGTGTGCTTTCAGATGCTTGATTTCGATTTCGAGACCTCACGCGTGAGGTCTCAAAATCAATTCAAATATTTTACTGAGAAATTACTTCTTTCTCAAAAACTACGTTACTTCAGAGGGAGCCGTTTCTCACAATGTTTTATACTATCAACAACTCTCCATTGCTTGTTACCAAGTAAGTTTTTATGCTAACAATTATTTTGAGTAATTACCAATAGTGTCCAGTGCCTTTAATGAAATAAAAACACAACAGAGATAGGTGCTAAAGTAGGTCATCCCGCATTGAGTTTCACAAAGAGATGTGTACACTTGAATAGATATTATTTTGGGGTTGAACATAAAACAAATTACTAGAAGGAGATTTGAACCTGCAACCTACGGATTAATGTTCCGGCACTCTACCAACTGAGCTACAAGTATCTAGCCCTAATGTTTGCGGTCTTCCTATTTTGTCAATATCTGTGTTTGAGGTTGGCCAGTGGGGAACCATTCAACCTGTAACTGCTATGTAGCCAGGGATCACACTCACGTTTATGATACAACCTGGGAAATGGCAGGAGACGGATTACATTAAGTGGATGCAACTTTTTCAAATATCAAGTAATAAACCACAATAGTAACTGACCTTGTCATTTATGACTTGATGAATAGTTATTATGTAAACAAACAAGAGACCAAATCAATGTAATCTTTCTTATTCAGAGAAATACTTTAGTCAGGGTTTTTCCCATCTTTTTATTTTAGGTCTTCAAGATTATTCACACACAAAATTTGTCAGTCTGTTTCAACATGGATTAGCTAACTGAGGTTAAGGAACTTTGTCATGTTGTTATCATACAAGTTATTTTATTCGTTTGGACTTGAACAAAGAAAATTTACTATAGCGGGATTGGAACCAGCGACCTCCGGATAAATGTGCCGCTAGATTAGCTCAGTTGGTAGAGCACCGGCTTGGTAATTCGGAGGTCGTTGGTTCAAATCCTGCTGTAGTAAACTTCTTTTTTTCAACCCCAAGTTGTTTTTTAGCCAGTCAGTTTCCCTTGTGGTTTATTACTTGATTAGTTATTTTATTCATAGTATCAGGTATTTGTATTTAAGTTCTGAGTTCCAATCTTCCCACAATTACTAGGAACATTGGTCATGTGGAAATGCCAAATTCTATATGTTTTTGTGTTGTTTACGTAGTCATGGTAGTATTGTATGCACGGATAACTTTGAGTCAGCTTTCTCAGATTCAAACCAGGCAGGTTATTCTTCTGATAAATATCAACACTGTAGTGATTTGCTCAGGTCACTAGGGTCTTACATGTAATTGCACTGGCTGGTTCTTTGCTTCTGAAATGAGTGAGTGTATTGGGCTTGGGTGTGTAATTGCAAAAGCATAGGAACAGATCAAATCATTGTGAGTGGTGTGTCTTCATTCTGTCACTGATCAATTCAGTTGCATCAAATTTATTACTTTGTTCCTAAAACATGTAAGGCACATTACATGTACTGATTGATAATGATTAATCAAAAAATCTGTTGATGTATTAATCTGAAACATTACCGTTTTCAAAAGTATAGTAAGCTATAAATTTACTCATTAATTTACAGAGAGTGAAGAAGACTCTACCCTCTGCTACAAGAGAAACACCAGAGAAACAACAGCAGTCAAGTAAAGTAAGACCAGCCAACCAAATTAATCCATGAGTAGCCTACCAACACAACAAGGTAATTGTCATAACGTTTTGGAGATTTGAGACATTGCAAAGCTAGGGAGTCTATAAGAAAGAGTTGTTTTAAGTGAAGGATCAAAACATGATTTGTTTCCATGGGGGAGGGGGTGTAGGGGGTCTATAAGGAAGAGTTGTTAAAAGTAAAGGATCAAAACATGATTTGTTTCCATGGGGGAGGGGGGGTGTAGGGGGTCTATTAGGAAGAGCTGTTATAAGTGAAGGATCAAAACATGATTTGTTTCCATGGGGGAGGGGGTGTAGGGGGTCTATTAGGAAGAGTTGTTATAAGTGAAGGTCAATTAAAACATGATTTGTTTCCAGGGGGGAGGGGGTGTAGGGGGTCTATTAGGAAGAGTTGTTATAAGTGAAGGATCAAAACATGATTTGTTTCCATGGGGGAGGGGGTGTAGGGGGTCTATTAGGAAGAGTTGTTATAAGTGAAGAATCAAACATGATTTGTTTCCATGGGGGGGGGGGTTGTAGGGGGTCTATTAGGAAGAGTTGTTATAAGTGAAGGATCAAAACATGATTTGTTTCCATGGGGGAGGGGGTGTAGGGGGTCTATTAGGAAGAGTTGTTATAAGTGAAGGATCAAAACATGATTTGTTTCCATGGGGGAGGGGGTGAAGTTGGTCTATTAGGAAGAGTTGTTATAAGTGAAGGATCAAACATGATTTGTTTCCATGGGGGAGGGGGTGTAGGGGTCTATTAGGAAGAGTTGTTATAAGTGAAGGATTAAAACATGATTTGTTTCCATGGGGGGGGGGGGGGCGGCGTAGGGGGTCTATTAGGAAGAGTTGTTATTAGTGAAGAATCAAAACATGATTTGTTTCCATGGGGGAGGGGGTGTAGGGGGTCTATTAGGAAGAGTTGTTATAAGTGAAGGATCAAAACATGATTTGTTTCCATGGGGGGGGTTGTAGGGGGTCTATTAGGAAGAGTTGTTATAAGTGAAGGATCAAAACATGATTTGTTTCCATGGGGGAGGGGGTGTAGGGGGTCTATTAGTAAGAGTTGTTATAAGTGAAGGATCAAAACATGATTTGTTTCCATGGGGGGGGGGGTTGTAGGGGGTCTATTAGGAAGAGTTGTTATAAGTGAAGGATCAATAACATAATTTGTTTCCAGGGAATTGCGTTTTTTATTCAATCATCTTAAAGCTCATCATGTTTGCCAAACAAACTGGTGATGCTTGCCATTCACAAACAAGTCTTAAATACAGGTTACTGTCAAGAAGAAAAGGATGATTATCTGTTTCGTAATTCCTATATTAACATCTTCAATTTTAATTAATACAACAAGTAACTATCATACCTAAAAATGACATAAAGTACATCTATGTCTTGCACTGCATCTTCAAGTTGCATAAAGTGATGTATACTGCCCTCACACTAGGCTTTACTGTTAGTACTCATAACTCCATACACTTGTGTTTTGGAAAGGTATAGGCCTTTACAGTTTTAGCAAGACTGTATACAGCCACTGGACTCGCAAACATTGGAACTCACAATATAAATATTGTAGTTCTTTTTAATTTTTCTTTTAAAGTTTGTCTGGTTCAGAGCTATGTTTGAGCGACAAGACCTGTGGTCCAGTTTAGATGCTGGGGATTTGTGTCCATAACCAGCTTCAGAATTAACAGAATTAACAGAATTACTCTTAAGTTTCTCAATAGAGTTGTTGAAACTTCCAAAGATCTGTTTATAAGAAATATCAGGGAGGAACTTAAACAGTTTTTGAAAAAATTAGACTTTTAAAAAACTTGCATCCTTTTTGCTTGATGAAAGTTGCTGATTATCAAACTTGTTGTTTCAATATTCTTCAACTACTGAGTTCCAGAAGAAGAAATTTAAAGTACACAAACAGTTGAAGGACGTAGTGTCAAAATCTCCTCTTTACACTGATACAAATTAGTGTCCAAAATTAATTTTGATAATAAAAAAAGAACTTATAATGAATTCAAACCAACGTTTTATTCTATTTAAAAGTCTAAATTAAAACCATTTCAGCTGACTGTCTGCAAATATTGAAAAATAATTTCAGTTTCTGCTGTAGTCCTACAGTTAATGACTTTTTGAAGCCAAACTCCATGTAAAAATAAAAAGATCCATAACATAAGAAAATATAACCTACTTTAGCTACTTCAATTTATGTTGAATCAATAGACCCTACTGCATGTATAAGTGAGTATAAGAACTCTATATGAGTGCAACACAGACAGGCAACAATGGAACTTGCAAAGTGAAAGTTGATATCAAGTTCAATATTCACCATACAATACAACCAGACAGACAGACAACAATGGTACATGTAGCTCTGTGTGTGTTTACAGTACAGACAAACAACAATGGTAGCTTGACACACAAGTTCAATATTCACTACTTGGTTGAGTGGTTTCTTTGTAAGCTGTACCTAGCTGTACCAGTCAGCCAGCCTGTACTGCTATATGACTCTACAGACTAAGTACTTGTCAAACTTGTTGTGAAGGATCAACTCTGGTGTACATTTACAATTTTTGTTATTGTGAATTCATCACACACACAGAAAAAATGAAATAAATTGAGACAAGCTGTGGCAATAATCTGAAAGTTTTGATGTGCAGTTACTTGATACCATTGTCAATAGACAGACATTTCTGTTTGACATACTGCATTTATTATGTAGGGTTTTAAATTCAAAGTCTCAAAACGCTTACGATAAATCACAACTACCCTGTACATAAACAACAAAACATTATTTACTTAGTTGGAACATTTAATCACAAGTAATACCTTTAAAAAAAATGTTTCAAGCTGAGATTTTAAAAGTCCATGTTCGTTAAAAGTCTTCAAATGTACCAGAAGTCTGAGCCACACTATAGGTGCATAACTTAAAGGAACATTACATAATTTGTTTTTGCTAACAAAACAGTTGCTGGCAGTGTAAGCACTTTATGTAATCCACCATATACATGTACATAAACTGACAAACCTGTAGAAGTTTGAGATCGATCGGCCATCTGGGTCACGAGAAAATAGTAAAAAACAGATTACACATTTGCATGAAATCATATAGTTCAACAAAATGAATAAAACGCTCACTGAGCGATAAACTCCAATCGGAAAATTAGTTTATTCATTTCTCATCAAATATGGCATTTCAGACAGAAATATTTCAAGGGACGTTTTCTACTATCATCATCATTAGACCATGTAAGTTTTATGTAAATCTGTGATCAAAAAGTATATTTTACAAGTTTATTTCTTACCATTTCTGTAATGATCCTTTAACATAAAAAGCTTGATCAGAATATTTTGCCTTTGCATTGGGCAAACTGTTATCATTTCTTGGGGTTTGCCAAATCACAATAAACAAACACATTTGAATGTGCATGTACCCCGTTCAGAATAATATACCCTTTCTCTTTCTTTCTCAATAATAACTAATAATAATAACTAGTTCTTATATAATGCATTATACAATAATGTTTCAATGCGCTTTACATTAGTGCCCTGGTCATTGGGCCAATAGCATTCCTGTAATATTTCTCAGCTCCCTGGGGAGTATACAGCCTTGTGCTGCCGTGGCACACCAGAGGCTTTTTCATACACAATATCAAACTCTACCCTCGCAGGTACCCATTTATACCCCTGGGTGGAGAGGAGCAATTATAGTAAAGCATCTTGCTCAAGGACACAAGTGTCATGACTCGACCACCAGAACTTGAATCCGATGCTCTAAACCGCTCGGCCATGACACCCAAGAATCTGACCAACAAAATGAATTGGTTGATTGATGTGTTTAATGAAAAGTAGACCTTATAAATGTTTAGGAAACTTTGTGAATTGTTTACATTGACTATTACTAATGTAGGCCATAAGGAGCACTATGTTGTTCAAAGTTTGTTGACAACATGTTTTTTAATATGATTATTTATTCATACTTGTCAAAAGTTTTTTAATTGGTTACTTAAAATAAAAGCTAAAAGGGTTTTGAAGACATAGTTGCAGGTCTAGTAATGATCTTTTTTATGGTAAAGCTGACAAGTGGCGAGTCAGAAAATAAACTTTCATCTTGTAGAGATATATGTTTGGTTCTGATTCATGTGAAGCAATTGTCCTAATATGTTGATATAACACATGGTTATTGTAACACAATATTGTTGCCAGGAAATATAAACCACTTTTAGTTTGATGATTCTGGAATCCTGTTTGGTTAGGACCCTCAGTACATCTTCTGTAAAGTATAAAGTTTTAGAATGTCATTTTTTTCAGAAGATGTCCAGGTGTTGTGAAATCAAGTACAAGTCTCATATCTGTCACTCGTCTAATCTCTGTACACACTATGATGGTCACTAAAACCAGAAATACTTCTTATATTATACAGACAAAGTAGAGATCAAGTTTGAAGCTTCAGCAATCTGCAGACTGACATTACAACATCAAGGTAAGTCCACTTTCTGGATCTGTTAACATAACAGCATATGTCACTATGAGCCCAAGTTGTTCCTGATAGGAAAAGAAAAAATAGCCTATCTGGACAAATTTCATTTAGCTCTTAAAGTTTTCCAATTTATAGAAACCCAAACCATGAGTGAGCCATGCACCAGTCTAATAAAATGACTCATTATTTTCACCCAACATCTGTTATTATTGGGGGGCATTTTTAATAACCAAAGTGAAAAGTACACAATGTATACACTGTACATAGTGCAATGTAGCTTCAAGTTCAATCAAGTTCAATGTTCACCAATCCATTACACACTGTATGTACTCATACAGTTGTATACAAACACGATCATTGATAACGATCCAGATTGCACTAGCTGGATGACCTTTGACATTCAAGTTCATTGTCAACACCCAGTACAGTCGTACATTTTAGATTCAGTATGTACTGTATTGATCGAGCGTCTGGGAACACACTGGCTGTACATGCTTTGCTACATGTAAAGCAAGCGTCCTGCATTCTACATAGAAATAAGACTTCAGTTTGTTTGCAATAAAACAAGGGACAATCCTGACAGTACTACAGACAAGGGAGAGGTATCTATGTATGACAACTGATGGTGGTTAACAGTGCACAGTGATAAGGTGAGTACAGATCACAAACTGAGTCAACTTTGTTCAATACTCTAGCTTGAGAGGCCTACATGTAGATACTGACCAATATTATACATTTTGTACAGTTACATAAATAAAATAATGTCAGGATAACTGCATTATTAAAGATTTTATTTTCAACTTCAATTGATGTAAAAGCTGTCAATGGATGCTTTTATACACGCCAGAACTAGGCCTAGACATTTGTGTTGACACGCCCAAACATTCCATTGTGTATCATGCACTGTGCATGTACTCATATGTACAAAGGGGGCTTCCAATTATTGCCTGTGGCTTACGGCCAAGGGTTCAGTTGATTTGCAGTAAACACAAGACAGAGAAAAAGAAACTGCATTTTATGAGACATTTGTTGTCTCTACTAGGTTTAGTCATGGCTTTATCATGTTTATTGTGACAATAATATTCTCATCAACAAAAATTAATCCAGAAATTCTGAAAATGAATCCCATCAGTAAGCCTGGAAATATTTTTGAACCCCCCAAAAAAAAAAAAAATTGGTTGAGAGCAAATCATCACAAACATTTTGCTATACCGGGTTTTCAGAATAACACATTTATGGTACATGCACATGTACTTACATGTGCATGATTGTTAATGTTGGTGCATAAAATGCTTTAACGTATTGTGACGGTTTGGTCCAATATCTGCAACCTGGTCAGTCTCAGCCAATGTCAGCGAGCTGTCTAGCTTGGAAGGCTGGAGATGTATGATCCATTTGGTAGCGGTCTACTGCTTGGCCCGCAGTGCACTACACTAGTTAAACCCAACAACGTAAACAAATACAAACACCCAGATGGAAGGGAAAGAGTACAGCATGACAGGATGGACATAGAGGGTTTAATTACTCATTCCACAAACCCTGTCTCGCCTCCGTCACAAAATCTATTTTAAAAGTTCGGCTGATCCTTGATTACATTGAATTTCTGTTAATAATTAATCATTTACAGGATAAATTAACCAGATTATTGCAGTAGATAAAAAACTGATGCATTTCTTAACTAGAATGACTCACATTAAAGTATAAGGCTCCTTGCCATAATTAGCATAATGCAAAACTCATTTCCGTTATTCAATTACTGTTAAATCTGATGGTTGCATTGTGGGGTAAAAGAGCAATCCATTCCCTCTCTGTCTTTTTATCTAACTTTGATATAGGCTGGCAACCCTCCACCAACTGTAATGTAGACCATTACATGAAGGCTAGGAATTGCAATAATTGATACTGTATTGCATTACAGTATGATACATGTATGTTAAAGAGGTCGGGCCATGCTAGAGGTCACTCTTAAAACAAAATTTGACATCCCTAAATACACTATATCTACCAAGATTCACTGTGTGACAGAGTTATAGAATGAATGGGTATTCGTTTACAACGCAGTTTCCAAGCCTCTTTTCACTCCCACTTTCAGGCAAAATCGGAACAACAGCAGTCAGTGCCAGAAAGCTGTCTCCAAAAATTCAAAAGAATAGTGACGACGCAGTACGTACCCCTCTGTCAAACGGCTTTTTGTTGTTACTCATTGAGCATTGCTCAGTACAGACCATCCGGGCATTAAATACGTAAAGTGACGTCATGTTTGTTTGCTGCCCTCATTTACGGGATTTTGATAAAATAATTTAGGCGGCGGGCTAGTGAACGGAGTAAAAACTCCCTGCAAATATCACTTCTTTTGTTAATGTAATGTTACAAAAGATGCAACAAATTATAGAAAGCAGAAAACTAAAAAATAACGTCAACTTCAATCACCATGGCCCATCCTCTTTAAACCTACAAGATTACAATTTGTCCATCTGCTGGGAAGTTATACATCAAAATTCCAGTAAGGTTAAACATTTTCATATCATATGATTTACAGTCTCTCCATTACTGTTGAAGAAAGTGCTTTGAGGACCATTGGAAAAACTCCCTTCTGATTACTGCAATGTTAGGAGAGACACCTCCAACTTGACACTGCAATCTTGCACATTTTTAGAAACACCGAAGATAAATGTAATCAAATCACTGGTGGATTTATTTTTTTTTTTCGAAGTGAAAATTAAACTTCAACAATAACAACTTGACTGTTCCAATGTTGGTGAAAAATCATTTATTCTGACTGAAAAGTGGTCATTTAACAGGGGAAGCCATTTCTACATAAGATTGCAATGTATGGTACATGTACATGGTTGTAATTGTATTATGATTGTAATGTGTGATACATGCATGATTGAAAATGATTACAAATATGATAAAATGAATTTGTTTATCTGAAAGTATTCTTTTGTAAACTGATCCTGTTGCTAATTGTCTGAGAACAATTTGGTTTCCAGACACCAAGTTCTTCTTTCCCTCAACCAAAAGAAAGATTACAAGTAGACATTTGTACAAATGTGTTGATTTCCACAGCCAAGGTATGCTGGAATCTTAAATAACAATGTCCAGATTGTACACAACAATGTGTTAATCAGTCATATGTCTTCTGATTTGAAAAGAAACAGGGCTTATGGCAGACGGTGGAAAAACTTTGTTTTTTTATGGGTTTTTCTTTTGCTACAGCCAGACAGCTAACGTTTTTACCATTGTTATAGCGTGCAAAGGCAGCATGTATCATGATCGCTTTGTCTACCATACAAAAATATGAACAGGTTCTTGGAAACATGCATTGTAAAATCCCTTTCTGGGGGTTATTGTTAACCCTGATTCCAGACCTTTGTCTTGTACAAATGCTGCCACATATTTGGGGGTTCAATGATAGTAAGTCGGATTTTAGGCCAAGGTTTTTGATACACAGTCAGTGCCTACTCAATATGACACATCCAAATACCAGAACTAATTATGGAACTTTTGCTTCTTCCTTTTATCAAGTCTGAGCGTCAATCCGGGGGGAGACATGCACCTTTTTGAAGGGTGGGGGACTCTATATCAAATGCCCCACTCTGGTTTTTTGACTTGTGTATGTCATATAGAGCACTAAATATGCCATCTCCAGACTATTAGTTCTAAACTCTTGTAGTCCTCGAGTTACAAGCGAAGTGATTGTAAAGACATGCAGCTGAACAAAATTGTATAGTCTACTTAAGTGTTCATCATCAAAATATTGATAAATCTAATGAGACAACACAACAAAAATGAGTTTTGGCCAGTACTCCAATATCCAACAGCCAAGTACAAGTACTTGGACCTTGAGTACGAGTACAATTTAGTCTAGTGTGAAATATAAAACTTAAAACAATGTATGAAATACATTGATTGGTTACTTGTCAACTCTTGCTGACACAACCATGTGAACAAAACTATGTTGGGCATGTTGGGAGGAGGGTTGTCTTTACAAAAAGCTCTTAGTTTGTCTTCAGATTGAAGAAAAATAAATCTCACCATGTACATCCTCATTACTGATAACATTTATTGACTGAATGAATGCTTATAGGTGTTTGATATCTGTTAAAAAAGGTACATCAAAAAAACTTAATTTTTATTTAGAATGTATGATATGTTTCATTGCATTCCCACAATAATGTACAGTGCAGGGACCAATTTGATGTAATCTAGGAACTGATATTTACTGAAAGTGATTTGTGCAAACTAAATGGTAATTCTTGTATAGTAAAATGTTTTTGCTGTTTTAATTTTATTTCCAGATCAAAATGGCATCTTCTGAACCAGCACAGGTTTCAGCTCTAGAGAAAATCAGAAAGGATTATCTGGAGTGCAGTATTTGCCAAGAGGAGTACACAGAACCCAAACTACTGGACTGTCTTCATAGCTTCTGTGAACACTGTTTACTTGAATACCAGACTACCAACTACAAAGATGCTAAGATGCTTATTTGTCCTTTATGTCGAAAGGAGACACAACTTCCTCAGACAGGTGTTCAGGATTTCAAGACTAACTTCATTTTAACTGGTCTTGCACTTCAACTGGAACAGGTCAGCTTATCTGAAAACAGTAAGTTGATTTGTAAATTATGCGAGGAAGAAAATGAGGCAACACATTTCTGTTTTGATTGCCCCATGATCATCTGTGCAAACTGCTACAAAATGCACTGGAAAATTCCTTTACTGTCAAGCCACACAGTTGCTACTTTGAAAGACATTATTGATGGGAAGATTGGAATGAAAAAGAGCAAACAAAAACGCCATCCAGAATGCCAGACTCATGAAGGTGAAGTCATGTGGTTCTATTGTTCTACATGTGATGTGATGATTTGCCAAGCTTGCACTGTCATAGATCACTGTAAACCACAACATGAGTATATTGACTGCAAACAAGCGTCATCCACATATAAACAGTTATTGGCTCAACTCATTACTCCCCTTGAAGAAATCCTGAAGAACCTTGACCAATCTCAAGCAACTGTCTCAACAATGAAAGACAACCTAGACATTGCAGTGGAGAGAACCATGGCAGAGGTGAAGAACAGAGCTGATGAGATCAGGGCTGAGGTAACAGCTCAAGAGAGTCGCATCATGAATGAAATAAAAACCATCCACAAAGATCGGAACAAGGAATTGGAGGAATATGAGCAAACAGTGAGTGTAAACTCACAGCAAATACAGCAATCACTGCAGACTGCCAAAGATGTCAGCAACAATTCATCAGCTCCTGACTTCCTTGCACTCTATCCTACAATCAGTAAGGACTTGACTTTACTCAGAGATCAAAATCAACCAAAGATAGAATCTACCGTTTCATTTCTGAGTTTCTATCCAGGGGTTTGTGATATCACCCTGGGTAAGCTGATTAGGGTGGAGCCAAGGTGGGAGCTTGGTTTGGAGTGTGATGAAGGACTCAATGGGGCTTGGGATGTTGATGCCTCTATACCTGGGGATGAGATGGCAGTGGCAGACTTTGTTAATAGCAGAGTGGTAATCTATGACACTAAGGGACACCAGAAGAGAACTATCCAAGTATCACAATGTAAGTTCATTTATACAAAGTCATTTATTTAGAGGTGTTAATGTTGTTGTAAATCTCAATTCAAACGCAGTGTAAAAAGTACTCATGATTGGTTATCAGGGTGACAGTCAAAGGGTGATCCATGAAAATAAGTAAACATTTTTCAAATGTAGATTTAAAGTCATCAACTCAAGTCAATCATTAAAATGATGTTCACAAATCAGACCATATTTGTGATCAATAAAAGGTTTACATGTAGTCAAAATATCTGTCATGAAAATGATTGATTATTCCTATTCCACTGTACCTTGTAGGCTAGAGCTGCATTAATCCATGCATGATCACTGAATCCACTCTATCTGCTGTCATTCAGGATTTTTACATTCCTCTAATCAACACCACAAACAAAAGAAGTTTATAATACTAAATGAATAAATAACAACAATTAATGTGATTTAGGTAAAATCTGAAAATAATATTTTAAAAGAATGAATTCAATACCAGTAGTAGCCACCTTGGTAATATCAACAGGTTGGTGTTGTTGATTTACTGTTTGTCATAGTTACATGTAGGTGCTGTGTGAATTATTAGCAAAGTTAAAATGGCTTTTACAACATTGGAACAAATGCATTTTAAAAATAATTTTTTGTATTTTTTTTGCAAAAGCAAGGTTGTAAGTAATTTGCAAATGTAGGATCATTGTATTGAGTCCTGTCCATTTGTTCATTTGTTTTCCAGGCCCTCGGGCTGTTGCTGCATTGCAGAATCAGATAGTGGTTGTTAATTATCTCAGCAACTCTGTCAAGATGTACAATAAGAATGGTACAAAGGGATTGGAGTTCTACACAGTGCCTCATAGTGAAGTGGGCAAGACAGCAGTAGACCTCCTCAGTGTAGCAGTCATGAAGGATACAATCATTGTGGGGGATGTGAAGAGGTCAGTTATAACTAAACACAGCATCAGTGATGGTTCACTCATTGACACTGTTTCAGTTAAGACAAAACCTTACTTCTTGGCCATTGACAGCAAGGATAGAGTTGTAGTCAGTGCTTGGTATCAACATCAAGTTGACATTCTTGCCAATGGAACTACTCTGTTCTCCATTAATCCCACCATCAATGGACAGCAAGTTGCATACTGCAGAGGAGTTTGCTGTGACAGTGCAGCTTTCTACATTGCAGTGTGCAATGAGGATGACAACACTGGTCATATTCATCAGTATGACACTGAGGGTAGATTTCTCAGCTGTATTGCTCAGGGTCTGTCCTACCCACAGGGAATCTCATTGACATCAGATGGGCAGAAGCTGGCAGTGGCAGACAACAAATCATTGAAGATTTATAACAAGGTGTAATGTTATCTGATAATTATGATACTGGTCAAATACTATCTCATGGATTGAACTGACCACCAACATGAGTATTAATACTAAATTTGAATCAACAAACCATTAAAATTTGCTTTTACTTTTTTACTCTAAGAGTTAAAATAAACCGATCAGTTGAAATTCTCAATTAATTAAGACATTAAGTTAATTGTATGATATTTGACACACTTAATAGTAGGCCAGCCAAGGTGTACAAATACACTTTGGACAGCATAGTCTGTTAATGGCCGGCATCCATGCTAGATCTATTGTTAATAGTATGGGGAAGACAATTAGGGTAGATGCCACTCTCAATTTTGAACTTTAAGGTAATTTTGAGGTCAAAAAGGTCAAATAAGGTCAAAATGGGGATTTGGGGATTTTTTGATTTTGCACCAAATTTGACCCCAAGTTCTAGCTCCATCTACAAAATGTATTTTTATCATCATATCGACATACCAAGCCTGTAAAACTAAGGGTTAATCTTTTATCTTGTACACAAATGTATAGTAAAATGAAAACTAAAAGTGTGATTTTCTCAAAAAGTGCATATCTTGAGTATACCGAATAAGCTTTGCACTCCCTATCTCAAGGGTGCATATGTTTATTTTAAACAACTTTTTTTCTGAAGTTTAATTTACCCAGGCAGTTTTAATCAAAACAAAATTTCAATTTCACACCTTTTTGTATGGTGTAATGAGACAAGAAGGTATGTTCTTCACGCAGTACATTTGAATGCATACACTGTAGTGGGTTTATAGTTTGACATGGTGCTCAAAAACTGTATGTCTGATACCAAAGTTGTTTGTACTCCCAATCTTTCCAAGTGAACATTTTCAGACTCCTACACAGTCATCAAACTCAAAGGACAATGATGAATTAAAATGTTGAACATTTTTGCAGTAAAACAGTGACTTTACCCCATGTTATAGCTGTTTCATACACCATGGGATATCGTGCAGTTAAACATTTTAGGCTTTTTCATGTTGTAACATAAGGTCAAAAAAAAGAAGGGTTCTGTTTCCGGTTCCCCGACCGACCCTAGTTTTTAAGCCGCGACTCTAAACTCTTATTCGGCCTTTAAAAAAAAAAATGGAAAAAACGGGGGGGAAAAAAAAAAATTACCTGGAAGAAAATGTCAGACTTCTACTAATTTACCATCTTTTAGGCAACATTTGAAATAAAAACAAGAACATATCAGACGAATTTACAGATATCTCCGTGATTTGAGCCTGCGATGTCCAACGACTCGACTACGAGCGAAAAATACCCACAATTCAATTCGCTGTATGAAGCGCATTCCACGGTTTTGCACAATCTGCAGACTGCGCACATTTTTGCAAAACCGGCCGCTTGAACTGCCAATCTAAAGAGCGCAAACTAAAGATGGCGCTCAATTTGCAAGGTCGGGCAGATTAACTGCCAAATCTGCAGAGTGCAAAATGCAGTTTGCGCGCAATTTTGCCTAATTCGTTGTGCAAATTCGTTGATTGCGCTCAACACATGAACGATCGTGGACGTATCGTCAATCGTATCGGAATAAAAAAAAATAGCAAAATAAAAAAACTTTCCGACCTACCGACCCTATTTTTAAATGACATGTAATCGGAAACAGAACCCTTTTTTGGGGGGGCCTAATGTGGCTTGCCAAGATTCAAAGCCAGCTCAAGAGTTAGTGACTAGGCACTCAGAGGCAACTTCTCTTACATAAACTGGACAACCTTAGTACTTCTGTTGCCTAGCAACTACCCAGCTCAGTCACCTTCGGGTGTCCGATTAGCACAGACATTAAGGGCCACATTGCCACATATAAATCCATTCTTTTGATCAGAGTACTATACTGAACACCCTCTGACAAATGTACATGGCTAAATCTGAATACATCAGCCCTCACTTTCTTTGATGAAAGAATTCTCACATCTGTTAGAGTGAGTAGACTCAAGTTGTTTAATTACATTTTAACTATATAGTAACTATGGAGACACTATACAGCAAAGGAAAGGAACTGAAATGAGCAAATCCAAAGTTTGAGAACGTAATTTTTCTCAAGGGAGGACTCCATGTCTGCTTCAACTTCCTGGAGGCTAGTGGCCAACACATGGAAAGTGCTTGGCTTGGTATGTCAATGTGTATAAATATCTACTTTGCTGTGTAGATTGTGTTCTTTAGAGAACTTGTCTTGCTATTCATTCTACTGCCGCAGAGTAGATTTTCCAAGAATTCCAAAAATCTACTCCTCTGCAGCAGTAGAATAAACAGCAAGACAAGTTATCTAATTATCACAATCTACACAGCAAAGTAGATATACACATGATGTTACCGCAAACCAAATATACATGATGTATGTTTGTTTTGTCAAATTGATCCATTGGGTCAGGTCTAACTGGATCCAGAGTCAGGGTCAGTTTTGAGTTGGAGTTCTTAGAGCACAGGGCAACTGTGGAGTTAATAAAATATCCATTGACATAACTTGATATTGGTCTATCTGGATTTGTGTTTATGTTTAGGAACAGGTGTACATTATGATCACGTTATATAAATACAAATACTATGTAGAGTTTTTTGTTTAACCTTTACAGGTAGTCAATTTTACTGGATAACCAAGATTGTTTTGGAGTAGCTAGCACACAAACAAATTAGTTTAGTTTGAGTTTTTGGAGTAAGTTTGATCTGTATAATAATCAAGATTAACATTACAGTGGATTATTGCTCATGTAGACTTGTTTAGATTAATGCTACTCTGTCTCTAAAGGAAAATATATTCAGAACTTTTGATATTGCCAATAAATCTGGAGATGATTCATTTTCTATTATTATTTCTGTCAAGTGAAGATTTATTCCAGAAGTATTTTCTTTATGAACAAATGTATAGGAATTATTGAAGTTATTTGATGGATCAGAAATAAGTTCAAACTTCTTCTGAAGTGAAAACAAATCTCACTACACATTTGGAAGTGACTTACTATTTTAATAAACACACGCCACATGTTTATTATTGTCATTTTAATAAACACACGTCACATGTTTATATTTAATTTATATTTAATTAAAAATACCATTGGAAATAATGACTTTAAATAGATTTTTATATCGAGACACATCACCAAACAAGACAAATGAAAAAAAATAACAACAACTTATGTTCGATAAGAGTAAAAGCAAGCCATATACATGTAGTTGTCCATTATCAATTTGGTGTTATGACGTGGAGGGATTTTAAACTCTATGAAATTAGGGTTTGAGGCTTCTCCCTCAAGATGAAGAGAGAACTGAGAGCTTCTACCCACTACAGACAGACAACATAGTCAGGTTGTTGTAATGAGCATCACATCTAATAAGGGAAAATGAGCAACCTCATTCCCAGCGATGTATGATCTTACCTTGCTCGGTCATGACCCATGGAAGTGTGACATATAAATATCCTAATATATTGGATATTTTAATGTGTGCTGTGGTTGATCCTTTTTGTGTTAGAGACATACACAGAGTGCACGATCATCAAGTGATAGAGCAACTGGTCCCCTCTCATTCTTCTTTGATCTTGTGACATGTCTAACTGTATTCAGTTTAGGGTGACCGTGTATAAGCTTGATTCATTCATAGTGGGTGTGTCAAAATACTTGCATTTATGCATGCTAAGTGCCCTATAAGTGCCTATACAAGCACTCAATTTTTAACAAGAGTGCGCGCAGGGCAGTCACTTTTGGAAGTCAATTTTGGTAGCCAATCGGGTCAGTGATGAGAAGTATTGATACGGAGCTGCCCATGATAGCGAGGCTTGGATATTGAATAATCTTATTTCAGTTTGACCCTCTCATTGATGTGTGATAAGCGCTGTATACTCAGTGCTTTCAGAGTCCTGTAGGGAGAATAATACACCTCAGACAGAAGATGGTTCTCATGAATGAGATTCTGAACATGGTGTAAGGATTATCATTGGTTTGAATTCTACTGGATTTCACTTTCACATCATCTTCTTTTTCTCATCTTTGTTCTTTACAGAAGGAAAAGTCAAGTCTAGTTTAGTGTCTTGAGGATGAGGAATGTGAGAGTCTAAAGCTGAAGCAGATGAAGTCACTGCTGGAGCATGAACTAGACCAAAGAAATCAGGTATGAGATGAGAGGAACCATGTGGTGTGTCTTAGAGTCAAGAAATAGGAGTTAAGACAAATCCACTGTCAAATTACATTCTGCTGCTGAGAGTATTGCTTAATATTCTTTCAGCAAAAATATTTTAGGACAAGGTCCAAGTGCATTCAAGCAAAAATGCTGTGCTCACTATAAAAAAAATTATGCGCAAATACAATTGTATTTACTCTCGGGCATTCTCAGTAAAATTGAATTGTTGAGACAATAATGTTTAGCTTTGGTAAAGTCTGGGTGTCCTCTAGTCCCCAAGCTGGTTGATTCATGTCATATGTGAGGTTTTATGAAACATATGGGATTGGTTTGAATATACATGTGTATACACAATGACAAACTGTCCATCCTTTCAGGTATACATTTTGTGCTGGTTTATGATTTCTACATTTTCATTGGAAAAAGGTTTGTTAAAAATCGGCATTATAATGCCGTCTGTTTGAGTAAAGCAATGATGATACAGAAATACATGGTGTATAAAGAATTACTAAACTGTACAAGTCTGGCATGTATTTGAACAGTTTGGGGATCCTTTGGTTCTCCCATGTGTGCTTTAATGTGTGAAGGAATCAAAATCACAATTAGAAACAATTCAAGGCCCAAATTCATAGAGCTGCTTTAACAGCGTTTTTGTGCTTATTGTGTGAGTTTCCATTTCACAGCGCTGCTAACCATAAGCGAACAAAAAGGCATGCTTACCTTCCAGTGCCTACTGTATAAAAAGGAATGGCGCAACAATGCAAATCCATGGTGAATGGCTGGTTGCCCAATTTTCTTGCTAACCTGTGAAATACGCTTACGCTTAAGCAAATGTTTCTGCTACAGTAAGCACGACAATTTGCTTACCGTTAAGCAGCGCTATGAAATTGGGCACAGGGTCCAATTTCATAAAGCTGTTAGTTAGCAGAAAATACTGCTTAGCAAATTTCTTTGCTAAGGAAAAAATGAGTGGGGCACCAGTCGCAACAATGTAACCTTTATGGATTTTTGGCTGATAACCTGTTTCTGCTAAGCAAGATTTTTCTGTGCTTAGCAATTTTTTGCGCTTACAGGTTTAATGAAATTTGGCCCAGGTCCCAGTGTTTGAATATTGGCTATCTTATGGAGACTGAAAACAAAAGGTCTCCACAGGGGAATTCTAAAGAGAGGGATGTTCCACAAGGAATTTGTGTACAAAGTCTGTTTGGGGATGTTAAGTGCATTACAAAACACACAGAACCTACACATCCCATCTAAAGGACAAAGCAATTATGGTAAAGCATCTTGCTCATGGACACAAGTGCCTGGAACTGGAATCCACACTCTGTTGATCAGAAACACTAAAGCTTGAGTCTGGTGCTCTTAAACGCTCAGCCACAACATGCCATAATAATAATACTGGGTTCTTTATCACACCCCTAGGGGCGTATCAAAGCACTCATTATTTGTTTTTCAACAGGATAGGCAGAGAGTTTTGAATTATGAGACCCATTTATATAGCACCTTATTATCAATATTGCGTCTTTTCATCCAATTATAGGATGCTCGTCTAGGACCTCTTTGCTACCATTCTGTTGAAAGAAGACTCTCTCCACTGTCAGTCTTTTGCAAGCCAGTGTTGGAATGGGTAGTGGGATAAGGTGCTTGGGTTCAACAGAGCTGGAGGAAAAGATAGAGGAACTGCAAAGCAAGGACTGTACTCCCCACAGGGTAGAAACAGACAGAGAGAGTGAGTCCATAAACAATAAGAAGTTGTTAGGAATCAGGTTGGTCTAGTTGTGACTTGTCCTATCAATCACATCCATGGACCTTGGTTTGAATCACACCTCAGACCAGTACCTCATGTGTGGATAATGTTTTCAGTCTCTTCCATATTACATAGGGTCAAAGGGTTTTCATTTCACATCCCAAACTGAGTAGTTCTTCATAGTTACAGTGCTATTATCTTTGAAAGAGACCTAGACAGATTTTGTTCAATATAAATCAGAGTTGCCTCAGAAGAACACTTCACAAACAAAATGAGTATCATTGGCCTGTGCCTGTAACATGGAGCTGGGGACATAGAGAGAACAGTTCAAGTACCAATTCTAAAGCTTTTATTGTAACTGGAAAGAGCATCATAAGACACCACAAATGACTGTTGCTTATTTTAGTTGCCGCAGTCTAAATAAGCCTGATGTGAAGTAGTAAATGCTCCCTGCATAAACAGCACTTTATCTTTGTTATAAATAGTTTCTAAAATTTAAAACGGAAAAAAAAAACAGAGTTCAGACCCAGCTCTGTAACATCTGAGTCAATTCAGGGCCTTATCCTTGGATTTAAATCCCAAGGAAATTCAGTTGAATTTCTAATCCCAATGCCATCCCATTTTCATTTTCCACTTGGTTCAATTTCCTTTGGATCAATGTACACTGAGTAAACATACTCCAGGGTTGGCTGAATTTCCTTACCAATGGCGACTTTAGTCGACCAAGCTTACACCCAAAAAGCATTCAAGCCCGAGCACAAAGGTCCATGTTCACCCTCCATACCCAAGCTTACCATCATTTAAAAGATAAATTTCTCCGATGATGGTGAAATAAAATAAGTTCGCTATTATGCGATCTCTTCATTTTTGAGTGGAAAGATCTGAAAAACAACACACCTACGTAACGCCATATTGTGTGTACAGAAAAGTGTTATAAATTACAGATCACACTGTGGAAAGAAAGACAAAGAACTTTGACATTTAATGGCTGATCTCAATGATTTTTTTAGTTATATGAAAGGGAATTCAATAAGTAGGAACCTTTGTATAACTTATTTTGCTGTAAAACAATTTCTTCATGGAGATAAAAGAGTTTGTAAAAATGGCCTTTGAACGAAAGCTTTCTGTTATGTAGGAATTTGTGCTTCTTGCTTTGAGTGGTCAAATAATGTGGTCACCAGTGGCTGTTTTTGTCCGAACAGTTTGGTAACGAAAGTGTTAAAGCCACTCTCAAGCAGGGAGTTTTCCTAGGTTAGTAATTCAATTGTGAAGAGTTAAACCGCAATTTTATGTAATTTCCCAGTAAAACAATGAAGTTTGAGACTAAATATAGTTTGAATTGTTTCCTCAATAGACATGACAGATGAAGAAGATGGAAGACGATCTAGCTGAGATAAGAGACTGACATGACACCATGATGCAAGAAATAACATGAACAGATGAGAAACAGGTAAGAGGTCAATTCTTCTAGGGCTGGTAAATCTCTGGTTTTTGAAGAATTAATCCTGATTTACTGAGTGGTCTGATGCACTGGACTCAAGTTCTGATGATGTCAATATTCTGGATTCAAGTCCTGGTCATGGCATTTATTGTTTTTGAGCCTTCAATGGCTTTGTTCAAAGCTAGCTTCTTAATCTAAACTACAATCTGGTTAAGGACATTAAACTCATGAATGCAAAATTTGCACTATAGGCAAGGCTATTTGAAAATAATAATATTAATAATAGAGTGACAAGAACACTGGTTTGTACTTATAGGCTCATGAAAAAAACCTGTGAACTTTGCATGTAGATGGAAACAAGTTGAGTTAGTTGGTTTTAAAAACCTAAAAAAAAAACATTGTTGAAGACTGTAGACACCAACCCTGTCCACCAAGAGATGAATGACCTAGCCTCGTTTGGACAAATGTGTGGGGAACGATTGTTATGAAAACTCCAGCCTGGGCTCATCAGTTTTTGAGCAATGCACATTTAGCCCGGTGTTTCCAACATCAAACAAAGCCTGGAGCTGGAGCTGGAGCCCAATCCGAGGTTTGGAGAAGGCCCTTCAAGGAACTCCTATATTAATGTTTGGAGTGTGGTGGAAAGCTCTATAGACCAATCCATACATGCAAGTGCTGTACGCCTCGTCACCATTGCTGGGACACTGGCAGCATAAGGTCTTGGACACAAAGACATGGAAACCCATTGTCTTTTTGCAGTTTTAGGAATGTGTGAGTGTCTAGTATTATTTCTACACAGTGTACAGTATCAGCTTGGTGTAATGTCTTACAAGACAATTTACCTACAGTTTAATCTAACCTTTTCTGTTTCAATTGTCTTTTATGAGAGATGTATTTGAAATGTACTGCAATGCTATAAAGACTCTCCACTGATCAATCTAAATGCAGTGTGAATTTTAGGGTTTACAATTATTCATTCATATGAGCCAAGATCATTGCTCCACATAAATGTAGTGTTGT
Organism: Pycnopodia helianthoides; assembly: GCA_032158295.1. NCBI lineage: Eukaryota > Metazoa > Echinodermata > Asteroidea > Forcipulatida > Asteriidae > Pycnopodia > Pycnopodia helianthoides. Next base: position 187,511 of record JASTWB010000023.1, read on the forward strand.
AGTCGAGTCACCCGTGTTGATTCCGAGTCTCAAGTCACTTGGTCCGAGTCCGAGTCCGTGTTTCGAGTCACTCGGTCCGAGTCCGAGTCACGAGTCACTTGGCCCGAGTCCGAGTCAGAGTCACGAGTCACTCGTTTAAATATTGATTGCAAACCAAATGTCGTAAAATAAGAACTGGAAATGACAAAATAAAACACATTAAATTTTATAAACAAAGTTCTGTACCTGCAGTTATATCTTCATTTTAGGTTTAACTTCTTGCTCCTTATCCAGAATATCTTTAAGGATTTAAAATGATTTTTTTTCTCTTCAAAATAACCAATTATATACTGATTTATTTATTTCAGAATGGTTGGTAGCCAACAAGTTTTTATGGTATAAAGAAACTTTCTCTAAATATTGATATTTGAAATTTGAAGTTGTGCCGGTCCTTTCTTCAATTTTGCACTCGATTTTGTGGTTTCAACATTTTTGCTCAAGTTGGTGTAACCAACGGAAACAGTACGGGGCGGAACGGCAGATGCCATGATTAAAAAAATGTTTGTGACCAAACTTGACGTCGTTTGTGTGGGTGCATGTGTGTGTCGACCATGTGTGGAAACTGGTGCAAACAACACACAGCCATCACAGTGCAATATATATGCAGGCTGTGTTTTACAGGCACCAGACATGCCATTATCCTGGTAAATGCATCAAGCACAAGCAGTGGCTATATGGTGTTAACGTTGACAGAATACCAGCATCAATATTGGTGTCGTGCATCCCAGTGTTATTATGCATATTGAACATACGAATCGAACATACACGCGCTGTACGTACATGGCCATCTACTACACAATAATCACTAACACTATTACTTGCAACACCATACGACGTGTACTTATTTCTTGTGCTTGATGTTATAGTTCCCGCCATGTGCACTCCGGGAATGTCAATCGGATCATCGGAATTGTTTTTAACATTAAAAAAAGGTATTGTTTGTGAAAATACGTGACTCGCAAGTCACGAGTACTCGGGGACAAGTCCGAGTCATGATAGTCGAGTCCGAGTCCTTTGCAGACGTGACTCGAGTCTGAGTCCTGGACTCGAGTCATACAACACTGCATATATGACTGGCACTCTTTGAATGATTCATATTTAACATTTACTAGATGCTTGAAGCTAAGCTTACATCCTTCTGTATTTTTGACATTTCTCTATGGGTATTAAATTGAGATGATTTTCTCTTGATAGATGACAAAGTGACAGCATGAGAAGGCATCTACCCTTAGTCTACAACAGCAGGAATTAGAGGCAGAGAAACAAGCTGAGAGAGACTATGAGGAAATGTTACAACAGGAGACATCTCTTATGTCACTACATTGCTTCCAATCAAAGGTAGATCACACTATTAACCTACACAGCTCTTTCATCAGGGCATAAAATAGCATTGACTTCAATGCACCAAAGATTTTTTCAATGCAGGATTTTAAGTATTGCAAGTAATTTCAAATAGCTCTGGACAGTCTGAGCCTACAATGTTTACAAATAAGGGCCAAAAAGTCATTCAAAACTTTGCTGGTGTCTCAGATCATTTCTCATGCTATACTCTGACTGTGTGCCCCATACCATCTTGTATCATCAAAGGCAAAATCCCATCACCCATCTGCCCTACTGTATGCCTGACCCAGTGATAAGCAATTGCTATTTTGGCCTACAGCCCTCAGTCCTTCTGAATCCTTTATTTCAGCAAAGGGATCTAGAAGGATTTGGAGGGTTTGAAACTAATCCAATATTCAAATTATTTGAACTCTCTGTAAATGTCTTCATTCCATATGGAACAGCTCTTTACTCACTCCAGAAATAAGTTATGAATGAATGTCCCTTGTGTTTGTGTTTGAACTATTCCAATACAAAGTCCAGCTTGGTGTGTAATAATTGGCCTGGTGTTTATAGCAAACTGATTGTGTGTCAGGATCCTTTCCAGTACAAAGTCCATGCTTGGTGTGTAATAATTGGCCTGGTGTTTATAGCAAGTTGATTGTGTGTGCAGGATCCTTTCCAGTACAAAGTCCAGCTTGGTCTGTAATAATTGGCGTGGTGTTTATAGCAGGTTGATTGTGTGTGCAGGATCCTTTCCAATACAAAGTCCAGATTGGTCTGTAATAATTGTCCTGGTGTTTACAGCAGGTTGATTGTGTGTTCAGGATCCTTTCCAATACAAAGTCCATGCTTGGTCTGTAATAATTGGCCTGGTGTTTATAGCAGTTGATTGTGTGTGCAGGATCCTTTCCAATACAAAGTCGTGCTTGGTCTGTAATAATTGGCCTGGTGTTTATAGCAAGGTTGATTGTGTGTTCAGGATCCTTTCCAATACAAAGTCATGCTTGGTCTTGAATAATTGGCCTGGTGTTTATAGCAGTTGATTGTGTGTACAGGATCCTTTCCAATACAAAGTCCAGCTTGGTCTGTAATAATTGTCCTGGTGTTTACAGCAGGTTGATTGTGTGTTCAGGATCCTTTCCAATACAAAGTCATGCTTGGTCTGTAATAATTGGCCTGGTGTTTATAGCAGTTGATTGTGGTGCAGGATCCTTTCCAATACAAAGTCGTGCTTGGTCTGTAATAATTGGCCTGGTGTTTATAGCAGTTGATTGTGTGTTCAGGATCCTTTCCAATACAAAGTCATGCTTGGTCTGAATAATTGGCCTGGTGTTTATAGCAGGTTGATTGTGTGTACAGGATCCTTTCCAATACAAAGTCCAGCTTGGTCTGTAATAATTGTCCTGGTGTTTACAGCAGGTTGATTGTGTGTTCAGGATCCTTTCCAATACAAAGTCCCTGCTTGGTCTGTAATAATTGCCTGGTGTTTATAGCAGGTTATTGTGTGTGCAGGGTCCTTTCCAATACAAAGTCGTGCTTGGTCTGTAATAATTGGCCTGGTGTTTTATAGCAGGTTGATTGTGTGTCAGGATCCTTTCCAATACAAAGTCTATGCTTGGTCTGAATAATTGGCCTGGTGTTTATAGCAGGTTGGATTGTGTGTACAGGATCCTTTCCAATCAAAGTCCAGCTTGGTCCTGTAATAATTGTCCTGGTGTTTACAGCAGGTTGATTGGTGTTCAGGATCCTTCCAATACAAAGTCATGCTTGGTCTGTAATAATTGCCTGGTGTTTATAGCAGGTTGATTGTAAGTGCAGGATCCTTTCAATACAAAGTCAGCTTGTCTGTAATAATTGGCCTGGTGTTTATAGCAGGTTGATTGTGTGTTCAGGATCCTTTCCAATACAAAGTCATGCTTGTCTGTAATAATTGGCCTGGTGTTTATAGCAGGTTGATTGTGTGTGAGGATCCTTTCCAATACAAAGTCCCGCTTGGTCTGTAATAATTGTCCTGGTGTTTACAGCAGGTTGATTGTGTGTTCAGGATCCTTTCCAATACAAAGTCATGCTTTGTCTGTAATAATTGGCCTGGTGTTTATAGCAGGTTGATTGTGTGTGCAGGATCCTTTCCAATACAAAGTCCAGCTTGGTCTGTAATAATTCGCCTGGTGTTTATAGCAGGTTGATTTTTGTGTGCAGGATCCTTTCCAATACAAAGTCATGCTTGGTCTGTAATAATTGGTCTGGTGTTTATAGCAGGTTGATTGTGTGTTCATGATCCTTTCCAATACAAAGTCGTGCTTGGTCTGTAATAATTGGTCTGGTGTTTATAGCAGGTTGATTGTGTGTTCAGGATCCTTTCCAATACAAAGTCAAGCTTGGTCTGTAATAATTGGCCTGGTGTTTATAGCAAGTTGATTGTGTGTTCAGGATCCTTTCCAATACAAAGTCCAGCTTGGTCTGTAATAATTGGCCTGATGTTTTTAGCAGGTTGATTGTGTGTTCAGGATCCTTTCCAATACAAAGTCATGCTTGGTCTGTAATAATTGGTCTGGTGTTTATAGCAAGTTGATTGTGCGTTCAGGATCTTTTCCAATACAAAGTCATGCTTGGTCTGTCATAATTGGCCTGGTGTTTATAGCAGGTTGATTGTGTGTTCAGGATCCTTTCCAATACAAAGTCCAGCTTGGTCTGTAATAATTGGCCTGGTGTTTATAGCAGGTTGATTGTGTGTTCAGGATCCTTCATACACCTGTAGACACAACATCAACTTGGATTCTAGTGTGATTCATTCATTAGGTTTAACTCATCTTTCATTCAAACCAATGTAAGTAATAATACAAAGAAGAACGTATAATAATAATATAATATAAGTGGCTTCTTATACAGCGCTCATATCTGTCACTCAATGACACTCAAGGCGCTTCAACATACACAATGACTGTCCATCCTACAGGTAAACATAAAATGGTTTATGATTTCCACATTTTCATTGGAAAAAGGTTTGTTAAATATCAGCAATAATTATCCATCTGTTGGAGTAAAGCAATGGTGATACAGAAATACATGGTGTATAAAGATTTAATAAACTGTACAAGTCTGGCATGTATTTGAACAGTTTGGGGATCCTTTGGTTCTTACATGTGTGCTTTAATGTGTGAAGGAAAGAAAATCACACTTAGGAACACTACATGGCCCAATCTCATAGAGCTGCTTTAACAGCGTTTTTGTGCTTACTGTGTGAGTTTTCATTTCGTAGCACTGCTAACCATAAGGGAACAAAAAGGCATGCTTACCTTCCAGTGCTCACTGTATGAAAATGAAGGACGCAACAATGCAAATCCTGGCCGCCCAATTTTCTTGCTAAACTGTAAATTACGCTTACGCTTAAGCAAAGTTTTCTTCTACAGTAAGCACAACAATTTGCTTACCGTTAAGGTGACAGTGTTTGAATATTGGCTATCTTATGGAGACTGCAAAACAAAAGGTCTCCACAGGGGAATTCTAAAGAGAGGGATGTTCCACAAGGAATTTGTGTACAAAGTCTGTTTGGGGATGTTAAGTGCATTACAAAACACACAGAACCTACACATCCCATCTAAAGGACAAATCAATTATGGTAAAGCATCTTGCTCATGGACACAAGTGCCTGGAACTGGAATCCACACTCTGTTGATCAGAAACACTAGACCTTGGTCTGGTGCTCTTAACCACTCGGCCACAACATGCCATAATAATAATACTGGGTTCTTTATCACACCCCTAGGGGCGTATCAAAGCACTCATTATTTGTTTTTCAACAGGACGGGCAGAGAGTTTTGAATGATGAGACCCAATTATCTTGCATCTTATTATCATTGTTGCATTTTTTAATCCATTTATAGGATGCTCGTCTAGGACCTCTTTGCTGCCATTTTTCTGTTGAAAGAAGACTCCCTCCACTGTCAGTCTTTTGCAAGCCAGTGTTGGAATGGGTAGTGGAATAAGGTGCTTGGGTTCAACAGAGCTGGAGGGAAAGATAGAGGAACTGCAAAGCAAGGACTGTACTCCCCACAGGGTAGAAACAGACAGAGAGAGTGAGTCCATAAACAATAAGAAGTTGTTAGGAATCAGGTTGGTCTAGTTGTGACTTGTCCTATCAATCACATCCATGGACCGTGGTTTGAACCTCAGACCAGCGCCTCATGTGTGGATAATGTTTTCAGTCTCTCCCATATTACATACGTTTCAAGGGTTTTCATTTCACAACCAAAACTGAGTAGATCTTCATAGTTACAGTGCTATTAACTTTGAAAGAAACCTAGACAGATTTTGTTTAAATATAAGTCTGAGTTGCCTCAGAAGAACACTTCACAAACAAATGGCCTGTGCCTGTAACATAGAGCTGGGGACATAGAGAGTCTGTTAACATCAGAGAATAGTTCAAGTACCAATTCTAAATCTTTTATTGTAACTGGAAAAAGCATCATAAGACACCACAAATGTCTGTTGCTTATTTTAGTTGCCGCAGTCTAAATAAGCCTGATGTGAACTAGTAAAAGCTCCCTGCTTAAAGGCCCTGTACACTATTGGTAAGATCGAAAAACACAATGTTCACAGATTCACACATAACTTACATTATTTAAAGTAAGGAATGGTAAAAAGGGTTCCTTAAAATATTTCTGCCTAAAATGCTATCGTTTCTGAGAAACGAGTAAAACAATAGTAATTATCGCGCCCGATAATTTGAAAAGACAGAAAACACATAAGATCTCTTTTCACTCTTTTCTCGTGACCTCTATGACCAATTGAGCTCAAATTTTCACAGGTTTGTTTGTTTATGCATATGTTTAATCTCACAAAATGTGGACACTGATTTTGAGCTGTTACCAAAAGTGTACAATACCTTTAAACAGCACTTTGTCTTTGTAATAAATAGTTTCTAAAATTAAAAAAGGAAAAGAAAAGGAGACCAGACCCAGCTCTGTAACATCTGAGTCAATTCAGGGCCTATTCCCTGGAATTAAATCCCAAGGAAATTCAGTTGAATTTCTAATCCCAATACCATCCCATCTTTATTTCCCACTTGGTGCAATTTCCATTAGATCAATGTACACTGAGTAAACTTACTGCAGGGTTGGCTCAAATTTCCCTTTCCTTACCATTGGGGACTTTAGTCGACCAAGCTTACACCCCAAAAAAGCATTCAAGCCCGAGCACAAATGTCCATGTTCACCCTCCATACCAAAGCTGACCATCATCTAAAAGAGAAAGATTGGATCTTTCCAATGATGTTAAAATAAAATAAGGTTGCTTTATGCAATCTCTCCAATTTGGAGTGGAAAGATCTGAAATGCCAAACACCTACGAAGCGCCATATTGTTGTGTACAAAAAGTTTTTGAGATTACAGATCACACTGAGGAAAGAAAGACAGAGAACATTTAATGGCTGATCTCAATGATTTTTGAATTATATGAAAGGGAATTCAATAAGTAAGAACCTTTGTATTTCTTATTTAATTTAAAGTTTGAATTGTTTCCTCAATAGACATGACAGATGAAGAAGATGGAAGACGATCTATCTGAGATAAGAGACTGACATGACACCCTGATGCAAGAAATAACATGAACAGATGAGAAACAGGTAAGAGGTCAATTCTTCTAGTGCTGGTAAATCTCTGGTTTTTGAAGAATTAATCCTGATTTACTGAGTGGTCTGATCCACTGGACTCAAGTTCTGATGATGTCAATATTCTGGAACTCAAGTCCTGGTCATGGCTTGTGTTGTTTTTGAGCCTTCAATGGCTTTGTTCAAAGCTAGCTTCTTAAGCTAAACTACAATCTGTCAAAGGACATGATAGGCTTGTGTAAGTGAGCTGTGCCTTGTGCAAGAGATCTATAGACCAATCTTGTTTGGGTCTAATGAGCAAGTGCTGTACACCCCACCTCTATTGCTGGGATGGTGGCAGTGCAAGTTTTTGTAGACAAAGACATGAGAAAACTGTTGTCTTTTAAATAGTCAGACTACACACTGAAAATCCCTGTCATCTCATTCAATCCTGCATTGCATGAGAATACCTGCACACATACAGGGTCAGCCAGCCAGATGACCAGGCCCACATGCAAAACAGGCATAACACAGTGTATAATAATGCTGCTGTCCGGGCACAGCTTTGTACCAAATATGAGCACCGACAATCTCAAATTACTGTAGTACACTGTATTCAGGAAGACTACATACATTGTATACATCACACCCTAACCTTTACTGTTTCAATTGTCTTTTATGAGAGATGTATTTGAAATGTACTGCAATGCTATAATGACTCTCCATTGATCAATCTAAATGCAGTGTGAATTTGAGGGTAGACAATTATTCATTAATATGAGCCAAGATCATTGCTCCACATAAATGTCTGGCGCTCTTTGAACGGATTCATATTTAACATTTTATAGATGCTTGAAGCTAAGCTTACATCCTTCTGTATGTTTGACATTTCTCTATGGGTATTAAATTGAGATGATTTTCTCTTGATAGATGACAAAGTGACAGCATGAGAAGGCATCTACCCTTAGTCTACAACAGCAGGAATTAGAGGCAGAGAAACAAGCTGAGAGAGACTATGAGGAAATGTTACAACAGGAGACATCTCTTATGTCACTACATTGCTTCCAATCAAAGGTAGATCACACTATCAACCTACACATCTCTATCAGTAGGGCATAAAATAGCATTGACCTTCAATGCACCAAAGATTTTTGAATGCAGGTTTTTTAGAATTGCAAGTAAGATCAATTAGCTCTGGACAGTCTGAGCCTACAATGTTTACAAATAAGGGCTTAAAAATTCATGTCCAAAGTTCGCTGGTGTCTCAGATCAAGGAAGTGTTCTTTATTTCTATGGAGCAAGAACTGTTTGAGGATACATGTAGACTCAATGTACAGTTAGGAAGCTTCTCATTCTGCAAGCTATGTACAATTGTTTTGAATCACAATTTGTACTTTTTACAACAGTCAGGGGGAACAATGTAATACTGTACACTACACAACTGATATGAGACATTTGTCCACTTACCACAAACCATCTTGGAGAATTAGTGACACTCTTTAACATCCTTTGAATTTTCAGTCATTCCTGAAAAATTTCAACAATAGTGATTTATTTCCTCCTGGTACAATTCTTGTGTTGAACAGATTTGAAATGAACATTGTTAAATAGGACTAGGCTAGTGCCCTTTCTTTGTGATTTGCTAATTTAGGTAATAAATAAAAGTTCATTGGAGTTAAACAATGACTTTATTTACAAGTTATGACACTGGTAGTCTATCACAATTAATTTAAAATGTTTTCTTCTTGAAGACAGTCACATGATATTGATTGAAACTTTGAGTTGTTACACCACTGGTTCTATTCAGAACCACCACATCTCATAGAGAGATTAATGTCATGTATATGGTGTTAACTGCAAACCTTACTAGAATGTATCTCCACCAAACAATGATTCCAATTCTGCTAATTTAAGAATTATTTTGTATAAAACTGGTCACTGTGAAACAACAACAACAACAACAACATCCAACAAGATTGATCCTGATATTGATTGATGTTTCCCGTTGAATACATTGGCAAAGCAATGTAACTGCAGGGAAATAGTCACCAGGGGAGACAGTGTTTCTACAATAAACAGTTTGAGGGTGTATGATTTATTTGCATCATATAAAGACCTTTAAATAAGCAAAAAAGGGTTCTACAGGAATTAATGCTGTCACAATGTTTGAAAATCTTAAGAAAGTCTCAGTGTGATTGCCTCTCATTGGGGAGACCCTGTAAAGCAGTTATAATGCAACAGGCTTGAAACTTGGTTTCTTAATTTGTTCTTTTCATTGTGTTCTTTGATTTGGTTTTTATTGTGTTTTCCAATTTACTATTCGCTTTTTGTTTTTTAGTTTGATTCAGAGTTGAATCTTTTTAAATAATCATTTTGTGTTTGATAATTGATGCGTAGTTTTTCACTTTGTTTAGGGCTTCACCGTTTTATTTTTACAAATGTTTCTTTTTATTGGGATTACTTCTTTGTTAAAAAACTGTTGTCTTTAATTTATGATTTGTTCTTAAGTTTACAATTCTTTTAACCTTATCCAACGTCCACCATTTCTCCAGGTTATACATTTTAATTTTCTGGCACTGTAATTTAATACAAAACTTCAAACTCATCCAAAGTAAATAATCTACACAAACTAAGTTTTGTTGGGTTTGCATGTGCTAAGAGTTTAATGTCCGATTGTTAACACTGGTTAAAAATTAATATAATGACTACCAGTTTCTTCTTTTCCTCTTTGATTAAAAGTGGAAAAGGTCTAACATTTTTTGTGTTTATCAAAAAAGAAAACAAACAAATAAACAATTGGAATGTGGAGGTCGGATAAGGTAAATTATCTGTCTGCTCTATTTGGTCTCCAATAATTACATGTATGAAAATAGCCATTGTTTTGATTTGCAAGGTTTGCTACAGTTTTAATAAATTATTGTATATCATCTGAATTTGTTTGTTTGTTTTCTTTTTTGTTTGTTGTACCAACCACAACTTTACTGTTTGCATGTTTGATCTGAGTCAGTTGTTATCATGGTATTGGATTCCCCTTTAGACAATAGTGACAATCCAGGCCTTATTCTCATTCATAAACAGCAAGATTAATCAACAAAATATTGTGCAACTTTGTAAATAAAGATATAAGGGGGTTTAAAACAAAAGACCTTTTTAGAAGTTCTCGGGGTTACAACAAACTTAATCTTATTTTGAGTTAAGAGCAGCCGACTCGCTGTATATCAAGACACTAAAACTATGGTTGTGACGTCGGCCCATATTATTTTGGATTGGGCACGGACATCAATTGGGCGTACTCGCCTAAGCAACCACCCCCCCCCCCCCCTCCCACCCACCCTGATATTAATATTGGACTTTAAACTGATCTTTGGCAGAGAACTTTGAAGACTCAAAATTTCACCGTCATTATTTATTCTGACTCAAGACATGAACCTCTCCCAGTGTTCGATTGCCCCAAAGACAAAAACAAATCTCTGGGTCTGATTTTCGGGCAGATTTAACAAAGGTTCTTTAAATTGAAACGAAAAACAGAAAGAAAACAAAATGTACTTGTCGGCGAATTAATATTGGACAAATCCATTCAAACCCTTAGTTGAATCGTAAAAATGAAAAACCTATTTTCTTCGGTTTCCATTCGACATTACTTTCTGTTTTAAATAATTGCGGTGCCTGCTCCTATTACTGACCTGGGCCCAATCTAATGGCTCTGCTTACTGCCGAATTCTGCGCTTGCAATCACAATTCTTCGCTTACAGGACAAGCGCCGAATTTCTGCTGTGTAAGCGAAGATTGCCTAGTAACGTGTAGTACGCACGCGCAAAAGCACAAACTCCCTGCTAAGCGCGTAATTCCCTTCTTCCGTAAGCGCTTATTCTTTGCTTACGGTAAGCAGAACCATGAAATCGGGCACTGGTTATTGGGCACGCTCCGTGGTCTAGTGGGAAAACTTTTGCACTTAAAATTAATGATTGGGTTGTTGGTTCGAATCCTACCCGAATAGTATACCTGTGGATTGTTTTTTTCCGAAATCAGAAAAGCATTGATTATGCAGTACTTATCACAAATCGGTGCAGAGTATTTTTCAACAAGGGTTTTGTATTGTTTTCTTAATCACGGTACTTAATCACGGTTTTTGGGGTGTTTTTTTTTTAACGACAGTACTAAGGCCAAAGAAGAGACTGTGAGGAAAATGAGTCGGGTGCATTAGTTATATCCTTAGAACCAGTTACTTTTTAATTGTATTGCCTACAGGAACACGACAACAATGAGGACTATGAGGTTGATGCCCCGAAGGAAAATTGACGTTTTCTATTAATGCACTCAAGGAATATTTTGGTAAGTTTAAAAGATCAACATTTCAAGCGAATCCTAAAACCCCGAGGCATTAATTTCTAGTTACAAACCTGGTATGCACCAATGTACCATCGTATCTGCCATACGTTTCTTGTATTTTAGAGACCTCAACCACTTGATCACCTGTTCATGTATTTGACATAAGTGGAAATAAAACTGATTGATTGATTGATTGATTAATTGGGAGACGTTTTTTAATATGATTTTACCCCACTGGAAGCTTGACCTTTGGTTCAGTGATAATAATTGTTGTGTTCTCCCTTTTTGTATCACTATTTTCTTAACTGAAATTTTATTGATAATCGGATTTCAAATAATAACCAGCATATGGCTTATCACCCAGCCTATAGTAAGATTGCTATAGTATGGCAGAATACTTTCATGCGTGGTCTATGATTCACATTCCATGGGTCAAACGACCGTCCCATAATGCGTCTGACTTTTTCTGCCTCATAACAATTAAAATGGGCCTTGGAAAGCACCAACGCAGTGGCTCGGTTCGTTAAGGCGCTGGTACTATCTCAGAATTCTTAACCGGGTGGCTCCCCTCAATATTACGAAACAAGGCTGTTGTCCTCTAGAGCCTTGATCACGACAAGTTTCCATCACCAAGTCGAGACTGAGAGGGAACAATCTGCCCCTGAGAGGGGCTTACAATGAGTCCGGGCAGGTTGAAGCCCCCCCCCCCCCCCCACTCCTCAACAACGTGATAACATCTCACTGTTTACTTTTATAATTGTCAATACATCAACAGGACGACAATGAACAAACTAGTTGACGAACAATCGAACCTAACAATTACAAAAAATAACCAGGGGAAAATACATACACTCATTCGTTTGTGTGCACACATTTTTTATCGCGCTGTTGTTCATCTGATTAAAACGCTGCTCTAACAAATCTTTGTGAACAAAACCGACTCATCAACTTATGGTTATTGTAGCATTTTCAGAAGAGCAGTGGGAAACTAGCATCCTAGACTGCAGCCGGCAAAATCATTAACACGGCGTTGACAACATTGCAACATTTTAGGCCTGCCTGAATCTTCTGATGAGAACTCCGTTACAAAATCGTGACCGTTAAACTGGCATAGCGCCCTCCCTCGGCTCTGTTTCCCTCTCGTTAGCCATTCGCTCGGCCCCAGCGGCCTATCGAGGACGCATTTTTTTCTCGTACCACACTAGAGACAGGGGGTCAACAGTGAAGGGATCCGGGAAAGCGCCCATACCTTATGCGTGTATGCATTGGCTCTAGTGTGGTACGGGAAAAAAATTGCATCAAGGACCGCTGGGATGGGCTAATCAGCTTGCACAGATTCTTGTTCAGGAAGTACGTCATGCGTGCAGTGCTTGCAGTGTGAGTGTGATGCATGATGGGACTGAGCATTAACGTTAACGATACGTTTGCCCATCCCAGCGCCTTTGGTTTTAAGGCAAGGCGCTGGGGACGAACGAATCCGGAACCCTGCCTCCCTACTTGTCATGCTGGTTACACACATTACCAACCTCGTCCCCATGGTTTACTTTATTTCTAACCATGTTTACAATAGCGGTCAACTTCATACTATTCAACACACCCTGGGGACGAGGTTGACACCTTACACATCACACATATGTAAAAAACGAGTCCACACGAAGTTGCCGTGCAGTGTCACAGTGACAGAAGAGACTGCCAGTGACACTGACACTGACAGTGACGCTTCAATTTCAAATGTATGGTATGTACATATTTATTTTTGTTTTAACGTAATGTTCCTTGTGTCTCTTTGTGTTTAGCATTTGGGTTTATATGTACCGGTACATTGTTTGGGTTAGAATTTAACACACATGGTGCACTAGGCGAGCCCTGGCCTGTGGTCGAGATGTCAGTGTTCGTTGAACTGCACACCGACGTCCTGGTAGCCCCATGAATAGGGCCAATCCACTCCGTATCCTTGGCCCCAGCACCACTGATTACCAATTCTTTCGCCCTATGATGTTTTTTTTCTGCAAAGATCTAGATCGTGAAACTTACCGATTGAATGCCCATGTACTTGCAGATAGCCGGACTGTTAAAATTTCTTTAAAAATCATCACACTTTTTTTGTGAAAATCAAATGATTTTCGAGAGTGAACTTTTAAAACGATCTCAACGATCTTGATTATTTGCACTTGCTGCGTTAGTCTTGGTGCAAGACGTTGCTGTTCATTATCACCCAACTATCGCGAATAGCGGGCGCTGTTGGGAAACTTCCAGATCACCACCACGCGGCTTAACGCCCTCTATTGGTGGAATAGTCGCGTCGTGTGTAGTATTGAGTGACTCGACAAGAACGTCTTGCACCAAGACTATCGCGGCGTCTGCGAGTAAATTAGTCTGGTACCAACTCAATCGTAGCAATTGATTGTATCGTTTTTTTAATGCTGTTGAGGGAGCCAGACACTTCAAAATAAGCAAGTTGTCAAGATCGTCGAGACAATTCTAAATATTAACTCACGAAAATCATTTGATTTTCACCCAAAACGTGTGACGTTTTTAAAAGAAATTTTAACAGTCCGGCTATCTGCATGTACATGGGCATTCAATCGGTTAGTTTCACGATCTAGATCTTTGCAGAAAAAAAACATCATAGGGCGAAAGAATTGGTAATCAGTGGTGCTGGGGCCAAGGATACGGAGTGGATTGGCCCTATTCATGGGGCTAACGTCCTGGGTATAATAAAGCCTCTGAAATACATACAATGCGAACAAATTTTAAACTAATATTTAAAATAGGGAAAATGTCCGTATCATGCCACCAGCTTATTTACGTTTGTTTTTGTTTTTTTGTTTTGTTTTTTTCTTACACTTGAGGATGTATTTAATCAATTAGGGTGAGTTTCAAAATTGTAAAAATATAATAAATATTCTTCATAGGGAGGGGAACGGTTTATAAAAAAAATTATTTTGCGTAAATCCAAATATTTTGGTGGCAAAAATAAAATCGCGCTTATTCCCACACTCTCTTCTTCTCTATTTCTCTCCCCTCTCCATGTATCTACCTGTACCTTATTTGCTGGTAGGAATGCAACGTTAGTAATCAATCAAATAATGCAATGACGTCCTTACCGAGATTCGAACCTGTAAAGAGAGAACAATTTATTATACACAAGAGAGCATAGCCTTAACCCACACGGCTATGAGGCGTTGACACAAGATTGGTTTGTTTGTCCTACACATTTCTCCCATAACTTAGTTTACTAAAGGTCATAATGAATATGTAATTTTGATGAATATTAAAATCAGCTGTGATTGTCCAATGCTTTGCATAAACTGAATATTCATAACTTTATGAATGACAAACTGCTTGACACGTCAGTCATGTGAAACGGTAGTTTGGATTATTTCATTAGAATGAGTTATAGAGAAGTTCAACAGAAGACTCAACTACCAGCTCTACCGACGGCTTTGGTTTCAGGCTGGCCGAATACATGTTGCACTGCCAAAAATACATCCATGGATCATTTTGAGCAACTCCTCAGTGACATCTTGCTGTTGTATAAATCACCCAAACGATTTTGAACTAGACTGTCTCCGACAATTCTAACAAACTTCCCCCAAAGGCTCTGTTGAACAGAAAGCCACCCAATAAATCAAAAGACAGAACAATAAATAACAAACATCCATTACCATTTATTCAATCAAACAATTGTTTTATTGATATAACCCTTACCCAACCCTAACCCAATCCCAACCCCAACCCCAACCCCAATCCCAACCCTAACCCCGTTCTAACTTCCCTCCTAGACATCATCTTTTTTGTTTTTCTAAATCAAACAGTCCGAGCAATGTTTCCAATGCGCATGAACGATGACCGACTGATTGGAGTATTGTACAACTTACACAGACACACACACAGCAAATGACAACAACATGGCGTTTATTTTCATCTCGCTGCAAGGTGAGTTGACTTGCGGTTTTGAAACATTTTTTTATACCTTTAGAATTGTTTAAATTCTGCCCTTTTTTTTTTTGCTGTACATCTTTGGTGACCCCTTCGGGAAAGGTAAGAATTTTGGCGGTTTTATTGCATCAAAATTTTTGGAGAAGAAGCTGTAAAATCCTTTATTTATTCTTGGCCTCGTAAAATACTCTTTTGATGGTTCCACAAATAACAATGGTATATCCATGGGTAGCCCAGGTTGGACTCCTCCGTTGCATACAACGCGATAGTTGCGATAATCGTAACTCTCCATTCTCCCGACAGTCGGCAATTTCGACCATTTTGTCAGACTAGTCACCAGGTTTGCCAAAATTTTACCACTTTCAAAAAACATGACACACCTTCTAAGAACATGGATTTAATCTACAGGTGACAATGTTTCAGAAAATTAATCGGAATTCTGAACTTCCGTTGTAAATATCATGTACCAATTGCCTGTGTGACTATATGTGAGCACGCTCGACATGCACAGCAACCCCCTACCATCACAGAAACAACAAAATTCCAACTAATATTTTAAAATATTTTTACCTGGTTTAAGAACCTGAAATTTTCGTCTACAAAGTCTTCATGTCCATAACTATACTTTTGACGGGTCCAGAATTACAAATATATCTACAGGTGACATTAAAAGTTAAAAATCCACACTTCAGTTGTAAACATCTTGTACCCATTGATGTGTGAGCTTGTGTAGCAACTCTTATTGACTTTAAAATAAACTGAAGCAAAACATTTGATTAGTGACAGTTTGGTATCAATACTGCAGTATTTTGTTAGTGAATGTGTCAATGGTGATATTACTCAGAATTATTGTAAATAATCGATCCCAACACATATTGAGCTTGAAGCACAAACATTTGTGATGAACTTGCTAGGAATATTGTGGGCATACCTCCATCAGGTATAAGTATGAATATATTTTCTTAGAACTTTGTTTGCAATGGTACAGGATCTAAATACTCTGGACTCTGTCAGGTTGTACATGTATGCAACGGAGTTTAAAATTTAAACTTTAAATGCAAATATTATGTTATGAACAGGACTTTTATACCCTGGACTCCGTTTTTACATGTAAAAGTCTCAAAGTTTTTTACAGTAAAGGGGAAATTATCCATTGACTCCTAAACTTTTATCCTCTGCTCATTTTGAATGGGGAGTCTCAAGGCCCGCCGAGTTATTCTCCCTTCAAATATAAACACCCCTACACCTGCGGACATTTCCTAAACGTTTGAGCATCAATCTTTTTATTTTAGCCCTCCAATCTGTCTGGTAAATAGTAAGGGCTATAGAATATTTGAGGGCCTACAAAATATTATTGAGGCCATTGCTCTGTTTACTCCCTATTTAATGGGGTGCAGCCTTAGTGCAAGGAAACATAAACTAGCGCCATCTTCAGTTTAAAAAGACAAGATATTTTCCTTTATCATTTTGCAAACTGAAACTGCTGTTTCTCTTTGTAAACCTATAGCATATTTTTGTCTCTGTTACATTTGAATGCAGGTTGACTGTATGTAAAACAAGGTTAGGTAAGGTAGGGGTTGGTAGAAGAAAAAAATATGGCGTAGGCGTACCTGTTAATATTTTGTATCAAAGCATGACATGGCAGTCTGCATTTTGCCAACACCAATGTCACTGTATAGGATGTGTTCTATCATAAAGACAATATCAATATTGTTGACCAGAGATTGATTTCCCTTGTACATGTATGTCATCGTAAATTACTATGCAGTCGCAAAATGTATCAGTTGCTACTCAAAATCATCATTTGCTAACTCAATGTTAGCATTCAGTGTGCACAAAACATGTTCAGCTGATGCAAGAGTTGCTGGATGAAAGCGTTCCTTATTGACTCAAGCTCTCATAAATATCCTGAGGAATGACATGGATGTATGTTTACATTTTAAACTAGAGTTCTAATTGGCTCTTTACATGTTGGTGGGGAAAATGGGTACAAATAATCAAAATATTGTAAATCAAGTCATAATTTATTCTGATAGACCTGAAGGTTTATTTTCTTCTTGATAATCCACTTAGCTGGTTAGTTTGGTTCACTTTGATCTGTGATCTGTTGAATTATTGCAGAGTGATACTCTAGATCTCATACTGGTATCAAGTCTGAATTTGACCTCCAGACTCAGAATGCTCATTACACATTGGTATGAGAGTAAATTAAAACTAGTGTTTAAACACAAGATACATTTGATGTTTAACAACGTTCGTACATATTCTGAGGAAAACAGGTCTTCAGTGTTGTAGCTACATAGGGCAAACTGAGTGCCCGGCTAATTGTTTCTAGATCATTTGTAAACATGGTAAAATCATACATCTAGGCAGCTCTATGCTGTGTAGCTGTAGGTTCCAAGAAGTCTTGATTTCTGAGGAGCTGTGTGCGTGCGCCGACAAAGCTGTCATTCATGGCTGCTTTACTGGGCTCTAGTGATGAACATGTGCTGTCCATGGCTTAATAGCACTACACAAGCACCACACAACATTCCACATGAACGACAGCGAGGGCATGACATCAAAGCCTAACTGGGGGCAAAACTGTAAAGGAAAACAATCTGAATTCACTGCAAGAGTTTTCAGGGCCTTGTGAATACACAAAGCATTACTTTTATCTGCTGCATGTGATACATTGAGCCCATTGTGAAGCTGTGTATGGCAGGTCTCTTCACAACATTATGATTTGGATTCACACAGGGCTACCCCTCTACGTCAATGCATGTGCAGGACTGAAGTTACAATTAAAGGGCAAGGCCACTTTGGCCTTGGAGTATTCAACATTTTTGGAGGGCATCAAGGCCAGTAGAAAGGGCACCAATCCAAAGTGTGAAAATAAAAAAGGCATGAAGGCCACTAAGTTATGAAATTTATAATAACAAAATACAACCAACGGTGAACTACAATGTATTTAACAATTCCAGAAGAGGGCGTTTGAAACAACAGAGCGCTCGCTGTTGGTCAAAGGTTTAATTTTTATAGTGTGGTCCCTTGTTTAAGACTGTTGGGTGTTTGTGTACAACTGGCGCATACAGTGTTTGCAACCAATGGAGGGTCTCGATAGTGTGAACAATTGTAAACAATTTACCCTACAACTTCTTTTGAACGGATTGTGCTGGATATACTTAACACCTCACAAGAACAAGATACATCGTCAGCTGAGAACTAAAACAAGTCAATATTGAACTTTCATTAAAAGGGCTTACGGCCAATGGCGAGATCATTTCAAACCATTGCCTGCATCTTTAAGTAAAGTCCAACTCAAAAACCTCATGATGCTTTAGTAACAACCCCAGATGATAATTTATACAGACATGACTCTGCTGTTTCTATAATGACTGTTTATGACTAAGTCACCATTTTTTGAAGACTCCTATTCAATAATTTCTTTTTTTAAATTTAACACTGTAATAAGTGTTGAAGGTCCCTGTTTGGTAGAGAGGACATACAGTACTGGATACATACTTTGTAATCTTTCTGTTTATAGAGTCTTTGAATTGAAATAAATACCTGTAAGTACTGCAATATGCATTATTAGTGCCCACAGATACAAACATAATTGTTGACACAAAAACACAGATTGAAAACTATGCAAAGTAACACATTGGCCACAAGAAAGTATTTTAATATTGCCTGAGATACATGTACATAAGTTAATGAAGAACAGATTCTAGTTTTCAGTTGATGGTACATGTACATGGTATTGGTACATGTACAATGTAGGCTTGTAACATACACTCTACAATGGTATCAATGAATGAATGCAAGTTAAAACAGAAAGCTGCAGTCATTTGCCATGCCCAATCAGACAGTTTGACAATATTCACTTCCTTATTTTAACTCTTCTAACTTTACTCTGATCTTTTTTATCTCAGGTGTCCCTCCTCATGTCCACCACCATCTTGGAAGCCCATAACCATGGTAACACATAACCATGGTAACCCAAGACCCACAAGATCCTAGTCAGTCTCAGACTCCTAGGGCAGATGCTGAAGACTCTACCAGTGAAGCTCTGAAGACACTACAGGGAGAGTTGGAGATGTACAAGAAACAGGAAGCTCACAATGACACATGATTGAGAGGTAAGCAATAATCTTGATTCACTGGGAACATTTATTTCATGTTAAAGTCTCTTGTTGTGTCCAGTTTAAAGATCTTCTTGAATAAACAGTTCATTAATAAAAGGTACTTCTTTAAGTATGAACAAACAGGTTATATCGTTAACATAACATAAAATAACAATTAAAATTTATAAGGCGCTATTCCATCAAGATCATAGCGCACATAAAAGCAATTAACATGGAAATAGGTGAGTCTTTAGAACTTTACGAAATGTAGTTAAAGTAACAGATTCCCAAATAACAGTAGGAAGATTGTTCCAAATCATTGGCCCAGCTACACTGAAAGCTTTTTGACCTAGAACTTTGTTTGCTCGGGGAACATTCAAGCGAGTGATGTCAAGTGTGGACCAGAGAAATCATGGTGGAGTGTAATGTGACAGTAAAGTGGTAATGTAACACAGAGTAGTTTTGTTTAAGCTTTTAAAAATAAGAAGAGCTATCCTAAAATGAATTCGTTCTCTAATCGGTAGCCAATGAAGTTCCCTAAGTGATGGGGTAATATGTTCTCTCAAGGGTGTGGAACATATTAAACGAGCTGCTCTATTTTGTAATCTTTGAACTCTGTCCAATTCATATGACATGGCACCAAATAAAAGGAGATTGCCATAGTCAATACGAGAGAGGACTAAAGCTCTGACAACATCCAGGTACCGTTTGATTCTCCCTATGTTACGTAATTGAAAATTGGTCGATTGGCAGAGGCTAGAAACTTGCCTGCTTATTGTCATATGTGAATCAAATGTTATTCCCAAATTGGGGACAGAATCAGTAGGGTCGATGCTTGTCTCACCCATATGCAAAGATATCTTTGGCAGTTTCTTAAGGTTTTGGGGAGCACCAAGCACAATGAACTCGGTTTTGTTTTTATTAAGCTTTAACTTGTTACAAGTCATCCAGTTATAAGTTGTTCCCCATTAACTAGTTCGGACCAGGGTTTCAAAAATGTTTGCATCAAATTTCAGATAACTCGGATCAAATTTGTTGTCGATGAGAATATCAAAGTTTCGCCGTGACTGGGCTGTAAGCCATGCTGATAATCAGCCATAGCATGCTGGAATATGGCTCTAAATTTGAAGTGGAACTTGTTGAGCTTTGATTCCCACTAGACAGTGGGCTGGCTGGATACTCCTGCATTGAAACTGTCCCTGGTCCAGCCTGGTCAATTAATGTATTGCTCTGGACTATCTGGTACAATTTACATGTACCCCTTTAGTGCTCTGTCATGTCTGTGTAACAAGCATTGTTTGGTACATGTAGTTCACTCTTGTTTGAGCAGCCATTGAGTTAACTTGTTACGTTTGAACCAGCTTAGAATAAAAGCCGATCGGATCACACAGTACACTTTGTCTAATTGTCTTTTGTCCTAATAAACTTCCTGCTGAGACCAAATAGAAACAACCATGACAGCCTTGAGCTCTTGTAATCCTGGTTGTCAGACAAAAGGATGAATGTCTGGAATTGGGGATTTCTTGACCAACAAATTTGATGTAATTTTCAAAGGTTGGTTTTACGTTGTGTTGGTGACAGACAAGCTTATCAGAAAGAATTTGTCTGCCCCCACCAATAAAATAATAAAAGAAAAGAACAACAATTCACGAACATGTATTTTTGTACACATGCAATGTTAGCACCTTGTGTAAAGATTTTGTACAAGATTTTGTGGGAAAAATACTTAATGACAGAGATGAATACTAAATAAAAGTATCAATATCTATAATACACTTTCTCTTTTTCATTTCTTGTTAAAATTGATTCTTGTCTTCATTTCTCTATGGTGAGATTTCTATGATCATACATGTATACTCATCAATTTCTTATCTACTATT
Organism: Pycnopodia helianthoides; assembly: GCA_032158295.1. Taxonomy (NCBI): domain Eukaryota; kingdom Metazoa; phylum Echinodermata; class Asteroidea; order Forcipulatida; family Asteriidae; genus Pycnopodia; species Pycnopodia helianthoides. The sequence goes on from JASTWB010000023.1 coordinate 208,717, forward strand.
ATTATACGCAGATTCGAATGAGACAAAGGAACATGTTATACTTTGATTGAATGTCACAGCCTTGAAAACTGCTTTTTATTTTCCGTAATTAAAATTGTGCCGGATGCCGAAAACTGTTTGGCTGTCCTGCCGCACATAAAAACCTTATTCGGGGCACACCTCTCCCCAACCTGTTAGGGCATACACTGCGACCAGACCCAAACCATGTCAGCATTAAAACTGACTAAATTGTTTGAACACGGGGGCAAAACATGTGGGTACACCTGACCCTAACCATGTCAGTATTACAACTGACGCACACGGGGGCAACAAATATGGGCACACATGACTCGAACCTGTGGTCATACTATGCCCAATTAAATTTAAGAACAATATAGTAATCACACATGTCAATTATACAATGATTTCAACCAATCAAGTAAGCTGTGAGTTTCCACCTTGGCACATACGGTCGGAAATAGCCCCTGTGGTACACCAGAGCGCTATCACAACTTCTTGTAACAATGCATGTCACTAATTTATAAGTTTACTTATAACTTGATTAAGCCAAAGTTTTGCTGAAAAGTAAAATATGGAATTTAATTTTAACCAGACTCTGTAGTTTTCGGTGTCAATCCCATGAAAAACCAAGCAATACACTGCAATAAGTCTCACAAGCAATTTGTATAAGTGGGAAGTGGTGGATTAAAAAAAAACTGTTTAATCTCCGTAAATTATTTAGTTGCATTCACAGACAAGACTATGACGAAAGTGATTAATCCCCCAACTTTCCCGCTTGCCCAAGCGTCCCCAGCAACGCATGAATTAAAGCCATTGGTTGCTTTTCCCTGCACCACAAATAATTGACTCATAGACAAAACTGTTTATATAAAATCATTTTTAACACATTCATAATCATATCGTTTACCGATACATATACAGCAATATGTTTTCTGCCCGTGAAATTGTTGTTACCTAGATTTGTAAGAATTTACACAGTGCGCTCGCATGCACGTAAACTTCCAAGCCCACCTAAGTTGCCAAATTGTTGTCTATAATAAAAACAAAACATGCATACCTGCCGTCATGACATGAAAAACTGCCTTCCCTGCATACATATGAATTTGTCCTGTTCACTCAAGCTTTATTTTCAGAACGCCCCAGTTTTCCAGATAATCGGCCTAAAAAATATTGCATTTTTGCCCTGTTTTTGGTTCGATCTCCCGATTGCAACATTATTTTTCACGGCCGAAAAAAACACCATCATAAAGCTTAATTATCAGCATTCAGACAGTGTATGATTCCTATTTTTACCGTGGAAAAAAACACGTTTTTTTTTCCTTTTCCTTTTCTAAGTTCCACCAAAATTCCGTGTGGGATGAGAGATTTTAGTCCACACGGCGTGACCTTTACTGAGCCTACATCACCCCATGTTTATTTTTTTCAACAGGCGAAAGCGCCTTCTACATCTTGAAATTGTGCTCCAGCTATTGATATAAAAACTTTTGTGATTGGTTAAAGAAAACCACCGTCTTTTCCAACATCAAAACTATTAACATATGATAAGCGGCGTCTTGTCCACGGATTTCCTGTGATCGCCATTGCTTAACATTAGTTTAAATGTTACCAACGTAAGAATCTGAGAGCTCGTGTAATGGTAGTTTTGTAATTTTATCATTAAAACTATGATTTAAAAATTACGGAGATGGTAAATGAATAATTCAAGCACAAATCCTGAAAGTATTATTTACAAATATTGACCGAAACATTGCAAAAATGAGACAAAAACAGTCGAGTCCTTTTCATTGACATGGTAGTTTGTGTTCAAGAACTGCGTAGTTGTGCTGTGGGACCCAACCATTTTATGCAGGGGTGTGTAGCATAGCTAGCTCGGGATGCCAGTAATCGTGGATAGTGTTGACACGGCACATAATATGAATTATGAATAATATTATTGCCAATAATCATGATAATCAATCACAATTCTGATGGATGTAAATACGGAGTAAAATATTTTTATAGTGTGCATATTATACCCGCTGCATAAAAAGCTGTACACCTATATTCAATAATGGAATGGTCCATAAAGTTTGTTCAAGCCCCACACAGAGAAAACATAGGCGCATGTAAGATCTAGGTCACCCCAGTATTACATGTAACATGTACACATGTATATCTTGTGTGCATTTTAGCTGTCTTTTTGACTGAACAAATTCGGGGTAACAAATTCATATGTAAAGCATTTTAACATTGAGGCGATAAAATGAATTATAACCAATCTCATTGATGAACTGTTAGTTTTATGCTTGCCATGCCCAACTAACAAAATATCAAATTCCATGTTTACATTCACAAAGTCAAATTATTTACTAAATATAATTATCCTGACTATAGCATATTACTTAATAAAACAAATTATGTTTCATTTTCCACTGAAATTAGACTTTGTTAGATGACAGTTTTACAAGAAGTTTGTTTAGCTTCATGTTGACCTAAAGTTGACCTCAGGGTACACCTTCTTGTGGTCCAGCATAATGTTTAATGCTGTCTTTACTCATGCTGATAGATTTGAACTGATTTGCCTGTAACCACAACCAGATCACCAGCTGGTGTGAATGTGAGACCACGTTGATTAAAACAATCCTTGATGATACACCCAATGTACTTGCCATCAGGACTGTAATGATGGATCTCACTTGATGTTGAGAATGTGTTATAGATGTTCCCATCCTTGTCACAACAGACGTCACCTGACCAGTAAAAATGACTGAAATCTACTGAGAATATCACTTTACCATTGTAGTCTACTGATACTAACTTACTGCCATCCCAGTTGGTGTAGATGAGTCGCTGTTTGTAGGTAGTCAAGTATCCACAAATCCCTGGAGCAGGCAGTGTTCTGATGAGGGATCCATATGGTTTGTATAGAGAGATCACTGCCTCGTTATGATAACCCGCTGCTATCAGATTGTTGTCATCTACTGCAATACATGATGGTTCACTGTCTGGTTTGAACTGATGAAGGAGCTGATAATTTCTGTTGAAGATCTTGACTGTGTCATTATCTAGGACAATGAGCTCATCATTCTTGTTCACAGTCACTCTGCTTGGTCTAGTAAGACCTTTGATTGATAGTTGTTGTGAGATGGCAATGGGTGGAGGATTGCTCTTTGTCATGTCTGCTGATATGAAGCTTATACAGTTCTTATGTGTCACAACAATATCACTATTGGAGTATGCAGACACATCATGTGAATTGAGAATAGTCTGAATTTCTGTTTTCAGTGTCCATTTATTTTTCAGCACCAGTCTCCCTAGTGATTTCTGGCCTTCTTTAAAGTCCATATAAGTCAATCCATCAGGTACTTTGGTTGATTTCTTCTCTCTGTATTCTTTGAGGTCTTGTAAGAGTTGTTCTATGTGATGTACAATCTTGATCCCTTGATGCAGGAGCTGATTTACCTCATCCTGCATGTGCTCTAATTTGTTCATCTCTTTGCTGTTTGTAGCTCGTGCAGTTTCCATTGTCTTGACTCTGTCTTTATAAATCTGTTCTGCCTCTTGCATCAGTTTCTGCTGCTCCTCTCTGATCCTGGCAACCTCCTTGGCAATCTTCTCATCAGCCTTCTTGGAGATTTTCTCTTTGGTGACAGCAAACATAGAGTCTAATGTCTTACGGGATGTGTCTATTTCTTGAATAGCAATATTGAAGGTTTTGATACTCTGTCTTACGTTTGCTACAAGTTCTGTGGCATGTTGTTTGCATTTGTCTGAAGCTTCATTAATTTCCATTAGAGAATGGGATTGATGATCTCTTACAGTGCAAGTTGTGCGTATTAACTTCTTGCATGTGTTACAAAACATGATAAGATCTTTGTCAGTATGCTTGCTACATTTAGAAACATACTCCTCACCAGGCAGTTGTTTTCCTTGCTGTTGTTTTAGTTGAGTTTCCTGTTTTTCAATAGCTTCTTTCAATGAAAGGGCTGTAAGGTTTGTTTTCAGACCATCAATGCCATTTTCTTGAAGCAATGTTTCTTGTCTACACACTGGACATGAAAGTTTTGTAGTACTTGGACTATTCTGTTTGAGTTGTTGAAGGCATTGAAGACAAAATGAATGAGAACACTCCAGTTGTTTGGGTTGCTTGAAGCGTTCACTGCAAATTGGGCATTCAACATGATCCTGACTAATAATTGGCCTGGTGTTTATAGCAGGTTGATTGTGTGTTCAGGATCCTTTCCAATACAAAGTCATGCTTAGTCTGTGATAATTGGCCAGGTGTTTATAGCAAGTTGATTGTGTGTTAAGGATTCTTTCCAATACAAAGTCATGCTTAGTCTGTAATAATTGGCCTGGTTGTTTATAGCAGGTTGATTGTGTGTTCAGGATCCTTTCCAATACAAAGTCATGCTTAGTCTGTAATAATTGGCCTGGTGTTTATAGCAAGTTGATTGTGTTTCAGGATCCTTTCCAATACAAAGTCCAGCTTGGTCTGTAATAATTGGCCTTGTGTTTATAGCAGGTTGATTGTGTGTTCAGGATCCTTTCCAATACAAAGTCCAGCTTAGTCTGTAATAATTGGCCTTGTGTTTATAGCAGGTTGATTGTGTGTTAAGTATTCTTTCCAATACAAAGTCATGCTTAGTCTGTAATAATTGGCCTGGTGTTTATAGCAGGTTGATTGTGTGTTCAGGATCCTTTCCAATACAAAGTCATGCTTAGTCTGTAATAATTGGCCTGGTGTTTATAGCAAGTTGATTGTGTGTTCAGGATCCTTTCCAATACAAAGTCCAGCTTGGTCTGTAATAATTGGCCTGGTGTTTATAGCAGGTTGATTGTGTGTTTAGGATCCTTTCCAATACAAAGTCATGCTTAGTCTGTAATAATTGGCCTGGTGTTTATAGCAGGTTGATTGTGTGTTTAGGATCCTTTCCAATACAAAGTCGAGCTTAGTCTGTAATAATTGGCCAGGTGTTTATAGCAAGTTGATTGTGTGTTCAGGATCCTTTCCAATACAAAGTCCAGCTTCAGGTGTAATAATTGGCCTGGTGTTTATAGCAAGTTGATTGTGTGTTCAGGATCCTTTCCAATACAAAGTCATGCTTAGTCTGTAATAATTGGCCTGGTGTTTATAGCATGTTGATTGTGTGTTCAGGATCCTTTCCAATACAAAGTCATGCTTAGTCTGTAATAATTGGCCTTGTGTTTATAGCAAGTTGATTGTGTGTGCAGGATCCTTTCCAATACAAAGTCCAGCTTGGTCTGTAATAATTGGCCTGGTGTTTATAGCAAGTTGATTGTGTGTTCAGGATCCTTTCCAATACAAAGTCATGCTTAGTCTGTAATAAATGGCCAGGTGTTTATAGCAAGTTCATTGTGTGTTCAGGATCCTTTCCAATACAAAGTCATGCTTGGTCTGTAATAATTGGCCTTGTCTTTATAGCAAGTTGATTGTGTGTTCAGGATCCTTTCCAATACAAAGTCATGCTTAGTCTGTAATAATTGGCCTGGTGTTTATAGCAGGTTGATTGTGTGTTCAGGATCCTTTCCAATACAAAGTCATGCTTGGTCTGTAATAATTGGCCAGGTGTTTATAGCAAGTTGATTGTGTGTTCAGGATCCTTTCCAATACAAAGTCATGCTTAGTCTGTAATAAATGGCCAGGTGTTTATAGCAAGTTCATTGTGTGTTCAGGATCCTTTCCAATACAAAGTCATGCTTGGTCTGTAATAATTGGCCTGGTGTTTATAGCAAGTTGATTGTGTGTTCAGGATCCTTTCCAATACAAAGTCCAGCTTGGTCTGTAATAATTGGCCTGGTGTTTATAGCAAGTTGATTGTGTGTTCAGGATCCTTTCCAATACAAAGTCATGCTTAGTCTGTAATAATTGGCCTGGTGTTTATAGCAGGTTGATTGTGTGTTAAGGATCCTTTCCAATACAAAGTCATGCTTAGTCTGTAATAATTGGCCAGGTGTTTACAGCAAGTTGATTGTGTGTGCAGGATCCTTTCCAATACAAAGTCCAGCTTGGTCTGTAATAATTGGCCTTGTGTTTATAGCAGGTTGATTGTGTGTTCAGGATCCTTTCCAATACAAAGTCATGCTTAGTCTGTAATAATTGGCCTGGTGTTTATAGCAAGTTGATTGTGTGTTCAGGATCCTTTCCAATACAAAGTCCAGCTTGGTCTGTAATAATTGGCCTGGTGTTTATAGCAGGTTGATTGTGTGTTTAGGATCCTTTCCAATACAAAGTCATGCTTAGTCTGTAATAATTGGCCTGGTGTTTATAGCAGGTTGATTGTGTGTTTAGGATCCTTTCCAATACAAAGTCATGCTTAGTCTGTAATAATTGGCCAGGTGTTTATAGCAAGTTGATTGTGAGTTCAGGATCCTTTCCAATACAAAGTCCAGCTTGGTCTGTAATAATTGGCCTGGTGTTTATAGCATGTTGATTGTGTGTTCTAGGATCCTTTCCAATACAAAGTCATGCTTAGTCTGTAATAATTGGCCTGGTGTTTATAGCATGTTGATTGTGTGTTCAGGATCCTTTCCAATACAAAGTCATGCTTAGTCTGTAATAATTGGCCAGGTGTTTATAGCAAGTTGATTGTGTGTGCAGGATCCTTTCCAATACAAAGTCCAGCTTGGTCTGTAATAATTGGCCTGGTGTTTATAGCAGGTTGATTGTGTGTTTAGGATCCTTTCCAATACAACGTCATGATTAGTCTGTAATAATTGGCCTGGTGTTTATAGCAGGTTGATTGTGTGTTTAGGATCCTTTCCAATACAAAGTCGAGTTTTAGTCTGTAATAATTGGCCAGGTGTTTATAGCAAGTTGATTGTGTGTTCAGGATCCTTTCCAATACAAAGTCCAGCTTGGTCTGTAATAATTGGCCTGGTGTTTATAGCAAGTTGATTGTGTGTTCAGGATCCTTTCCAATACAAATCATGCTTAGTCTGTAATAATTGGCCTGCTGTTTATAGCATGTTGATTGTGTGTTCAGGATCCTTTCCAATACAAAGTCATGCTTAGTCTGTAATAATTGGCCTTGTGTTTATAGCAAGTTGATTGTGTGTGCAGGATCCTTTCCAATACAAAGTCCAGCTTGGTCTGTAATAATTGGCCAGGTGTTTATAGCAAGTTGATTGTGTGTTCAGGATCCTTTCCAATACAAAGTCATGCTTAGTCTGTAATAAATGGCCAGGTGTTTATAGCAAGTTCATTGTGTGTTCAGGATCCTTTCCAATACAAAGTCATGCTTGGTCTGTAATAATTGGCCTTGTCTTTATAGCAAGTTGATTGTTGTGTTCAGGATCCTTTCCAATACAAAGTCATGCTTAGTCTGTAATAATTGGCCTGGTGTTTTATAGCAAGTTGATTGTGTGTTCAGGATCCTTTCCAATACAAAGTCATGCTTGGTCTGTAATAATTGGCCTGGTGTTTATAGCAAGTTGATTGTGTGTTCAGGATCCTTTCCAATACAAAGTCATGCTTAGTCTGTAATAAATGGCCAGGTGTTTATAGCAAGTTCATTGTGTGTTCAGGATCCTTTCCAATACAAAGTCATGCTTGGTCTGTAATAATTGGCCTGGTGTTTATAGCAAGTTGATTGTGTGTTCAGGATCCTTTCCAATACAAAGTCCAGCTTGGTCTGTAATAATTGGCCTGGTGTTTTATAGCAAGTTGATTGTGTGTTCAGGATCCTTTCCAATACAAAGTCATGCTTAGTCTGTAATAATTGGCATGGTGTTTATAGCAGGTTGATTGTGTGTTAAGGATCCTTTCCAATACAAAGTCATGCTTAGTCTGTAATAATTGGCCTGGTGTTTATAGCAAGTTGATTGTGTGTTCAGGATCCTTTCCAATACAAAGTCCAGCTTGGTCTGTAATAATTGGCCTGGTGTTTATAGCAGGTTGATTGTGTGTTTAGGATCCTTTCCAATACAAAGTCATGCTTAGTCTGTAATAATTGGCCTGGTGTTTATAGCAGGTTGATTGTGTGTTTAGGATCCTTTCCAATACAAAGTCATGCTTGGTCTGTAATAATTGGCCTTGTGTTTATAGCAAGTTGATTGTGTGTTCAGGATCCTTTCCAATACAAAGTCATGCTTAGTCTGTAATAATTGGCCTGGTGTTTATAGCAGTTGATTGTGTGTTCAGGATCCTTTCCAATACAAAGTCATGCTTGGTCTGTAATAATTGGCCTGGTGTTTATAGCAAGTTGATTGTGTGTTCAGGATCCTTTCCAATACAAAGTCATGCTTAGTCTGTAATAAATGGCCGGTGTTTATAGCAAGTTCATTGTGTGTTCAGGATCCTTTCCAATACAAAGTCATGCTTGGTCTGTAATAATTGGCCTGTGTGTTTATAGCAAGTTGATTGTGTGTTCAGGATCCTTTCCAATACAAAGTCCAGCTTGGTCTGTAATAATTGGCCTGGTGTTTATAGCAAGTTGATTGTGTGTTCAGGATCCTTTCAATACAAAGTCATGCTTAGTCTGTAATAATTGGCCTGGTGTTTATAGCGGTTGATTGTGTGTTCAGGATCCTTTCCAATACAAAGTCATGCTTAGTCTGTAATAATTGGCCAGGTGTTTATAGCAAGTTGATTGTGTGTTCAGGATCCTTTCCAATACAAAGTCATGCTTGGTCTGTAATAATTGGCCTGGTGTTTATAGCAGGTTGATTGTGTGTTCAGGATCCTTTCCAATACAAAAGTCATGCTTAGTCTGTAATAATTGGCCTGGTGTTTATAGCAGTTGATTGTGTGTTCAGGATCCTTTCCAATACAAAGTCCAGTTTGGTCTGTAATAATTGGCCAGGTGTTTATAGCAAGTTGATTGTGTGTTCAAGGATCCTTTCCAATACAAAGTCCAGCTTGTCTGTAATAATTGGCCAGGTGTTTATAGCAAGTTGATTGTGTGTTCAGGATCCTTTCCAATACAAAGTCAGCTTGGTCTGTAATAATTGGCCTGGTGTTTATAGCAGGTTGATTGTGTGTTCAGGATCCTTTCCAATACAAAGTCATGCTTAGTCTGTAATAATTGGCCGGGTGTTTATAGCAAGTTGATTGTGTGTGCAGGATCCTTTCCAATACAAAGTCCATCTTGGTCTGTAATAATTGGCCTGGTGTTTATAGCAGGTTGATTGTGTGTTTAGGATCCTTTCCAATACAAAGTCGAGCTTGGTCTGTAATAATTGGCCTGGTGTTTATAGCAAGTTGATTGTGTGTTCAGGATCCTTTCCAATACAAAGTCCAGCTTGGTCTGTAATAATTGGCCAGGTGTTTATAGCAAGTTGATTGTGTGTTCAGGATCCTTTCCAATACAAAGTCATGCTTGGTCTGTAATAATTGGCCTTGTGTTTATAGCAAGTTGATTGTGTGTTCAGGGTCCTTTCCAATACAAAACAGCTTGGTCTGTAATAATTGGCCTGGTGTTTATAGCAGGTTGATTGTGTGTTTAGGATCCTTTCCAATACAAAGTCATGCTTAGTCTGTAATAATTGGCCAGGTGTTTATAGCAAGTTGATTGTGTGTTCAGGATCCTTTCCAATACAAAGTACAGCTTGGTCTGTAATAATTGGCCTGGAGTTTATAGCAGGTTGATTGTGTGTTCAGGATCCTTTCCAATACAAAGTCCAGCTTAGTCTGTAATAATTGGCCTGGTGTTTATAGCAGGTTGATTGTGTGTTAAGGATCCTTTCCAATACAAAGTCATGCTTAGTCTGTAATAATTGGCCTGGTGTTTATAGCAAGTTGATTGTGTGTTCAGGATCCTTTCCAATACAAAGTCCAGCTTGGTCTGTAATAATTGGCCAGGTGTTTATAGCAGGTTGATTGTGTGTTTAGGATCCTTTCCAATACAAAGTCGAGCTTGGTCTGTAATAATTGGCCTGGTGTTTATAGCAGGTTGATTGTGTGTTTAGGATCCTTTCCAATACAAAGTCCAGCTTAGTCTGTAATAATTGGCCTGGTGTTTATAGCAGGTTGATTGTGTGTTCAGGATCCTTCATAATACAAAGTCCAGCTTGGTCTGTAATAATTGGCCTGGTGTTTATAGCAAGTTGATTGTGTGTTCTGGATCCTTTCCAATACAAAGTCATGCTTAGTCTGTAATAATTGGCCAGGTGTTTATAGCAAGTTGATTGTGTGTGCAGGATCCTTTCCAATACAAAGTCCAGCTTGGTCTGTAATAATTGGCCTTGTGTTTATAGCAGGTTGATTGTGTGTTCAGGATCCTTTCCAATACAAAGTCCAGCTTAGTCTGTAATAATTGGCCTGGTGTTTATAGCAGGTTGATTGTGTGTTAAGGATCCTTTCCAATACAAAGTCATGCTTAGTCTGTAATAATTGGCCTTGTGTTTAAAGCAGGTTGATTGTGTGTTCAGGATCCTTTCCAATACAAAGTCATGCTTAGTCTGTAATAATTGGCCTGGTGTTTATAGCAAGTTGATTGTGTGTTCAGGATCCTTTCCAATACAAAGTCCAGCTTGGTCTGTAATAATTGGCCAGGTGTTTATAGCAGGTTGATTGTGTGTTTAGGATCCTTTCCAATACAAAGTCATGCTTAGTCTGTAATAATTGGCCTGGTGTTTATAGCAAGTTGATTGTGTGTTCAGGATCCTTCCCAGCTAACAGTTTGACGTTTTCTCAACGTTGTAATGAAGTCAGACTTTGGTGTAAGTAACGTTATTAATATAACGTTGTAGCTACGGAACTTTGTCGACTCCCCTATACGTCTTCCGTACGTAATGACGCAACGTAACAACCACGTTGTTGGTACGTTTAAGACACGTTTCCAGTGACCTTATTACAACTTATATTTAACGTTGCAACAACGTTCTCAGAGCGTGTTTGTTTGGTTGTTATATAGTTATCTAAGTAATGTTGTAGCAACGAATCTTTGTCGACTCCCCTGTACGTCTTTAGAACTGATGATGCAACGAAACAACGACGTTGTTGGCACGTATACACATCGTTGCAATGTTGTAAATAATCAATTAAAAAGAATGTTACAACAATGTATTTTTTTTCAGTACCGTGAACGTTGTCACAACGTCAGCCCTATCTTATTTATTGATTGCTATATCGATTAATTATACAATAATTTCATGAATAATTTTGTTAAGTGATATGTCAACATGATCAATGAATTACTTTTACAAACTTACCAAGGTAGGTCCCTACTACGCGTTGTCGTAACCGGACTTCACTGTACCTGTATACTATACATCGTACAGCATGTACTATATATACAGACCAATTTCCTGACTTTTGCAATCACGGGGGTATATATTTTTGTAATTGTTTCCATTTAATTAATATTTCTGAACTAAAATTACATGTTTAGTTACTGAATTATATTTATCCATATTTTCCTCTGTTAGTTTAGACAAGTACAAGAAGAAACCAGTACACCTAGTTCATAAATTTGGCAAATTTCGTGAAATTGTTTGTATGTATTGTACAACTTCTAAGCCCAATCTACAAATTTGCATATATGATATTTACGTTGTCATGACGTTGTCAAATTAATTTTTACTAGACATGCAGCATTCCGCACGCTGGTCAATGCGGCAGGTTGAGCAAAAACGTATGTCTTTCTTTTTCTTCAAAACTGAAACAAAACATACTTAGTGGTACACTAAAGTACTTCAAAATTTGAAAGTGTCTTTGAAATTTAGGAACAAATTTGGTTTTAGAGGAAGTTTTTAGCTGGGAACAAAACGGCCTAAGTGTTGATAGAAAATCCTATCAAGGGTAAATGTTTCTCTAGAAGATTCTAAGTACGGTTTGGAATGCCGCTGTACAGGTGGTCGGGGGGGGTGTGCGAAGAATCGAATATCTCCCCAGACCGGTGCACTGCTGCTTGACACAATAAGCTCAATTAAATGCAATTAATGATTAGTATTAACTGTTCAGATTGATCATTAAATGCCAATGTGATAGCAAGGCCGCTCCTCAAGTGCCTATTTTATTTATGACAACCGATATTCAAAACTAAATTTAGAACAAACATTGTTTGCGATGTCAAACATTAGGCCTACCAATAGTTGTTAGCTTATAAATGTCCTCCAAAACCATCCCAACGAGCTGCTTGAACTATTCAACACAATAGTTTTAGAAAAAGTTTTTAGCGGGTGAACAAACGGCCTAAGTAATATAGAAAATCCTATCAAGGGTAAATGTTTCTCTATAGAAAATGCTATCTACAGCTTGGAATGCCGCTGTACAGGTAGTGGAGGGGGGGGGGTAGACTCAAATCTCTCCCTAGACCGTCGCACTGCTGCTTGACATAATAAAGTCAATTAAATGCAATTAATGGTTTGTTCAGATTGATAATTAAATGCCTATTTGATAGGGAGGCGGCTCCTCAAGTGCCTATTCTATTGATGACAACCGATATAAAAAACTAAATTGAGAACAAACATTGTTCGTGATGACAAACATTAGGCCTACCAATGTTGTTAGCTAATAAATGTCCTCCGAAACCATCCCAACGATCTGCTTGAACTATTTAACACAATGGTTTTAGAGGAAGTTTTTAGTGGGGACAAAACGGCCTAAGTGAGGATAGAAAATCCTATCAAGGGTAAATGTTTCTCTAGAAGATTCTATGTACGGCTTGGAATGCCGCTGTACAGGTGGTGGTGGTGGTGGTGGTGGGGAGGGGGGGGGGGTAGAATCGAATCTCACCCCTCACCAGCGCACTGCTGCTTGACACAATAAGCTCAATTAAATGCAATTAATGATTAGTATTAACTGTTCAGATTGATCATTAAATGCCAATGATAGCAAGGCCGCTCCTCAAGTGCCTATTTTATTTATGACAACCGATATTCAAAACTAAATTTAGAACAAACATTGTTTGCGATGTCAAACATTAGGCCTACCAATAGTTGTTAGCTAATAAATGTCCTCCAAAACCATCCCAACGAGCTGCTTGAACTATTCAACACAATAGTTTTAGAAAAAGTTTTTAGCGGGTGAACAAACGGCCTAAGTAATATAGAAAATCCTATCAAGGGTAAATGTTTCTCTAGAAGATTCTATGTACGGCTTGGAATGCCGCTGTACAGGTGGTGGTGGTGGTGGTGGGGGTAGAATCAAATCTCTCCCTAGACCGTCGCACTGCTGCTTGACATAATAAAGTCAATTAAATGCAATTAATGGTTTGTTCAGATTGATAATTAAATGCCTATTTGATAGGGAGGCCGCTCCTCAAGTGCCTATTCTATTGATGACAACCGATATAAAAAACTGAATTGCGAACAAACATTGTTCGTGATGACAAACATTAGGCCTACCAATGTTGTTAGCTAATAAATGTCCTCCGAAACCATCCCAACGATCTGCTTGAACTATTTAACACAATGGTTTTAGAGGAAGTTTTTAGTGGGGACAAAACGGTCTAAGTGAGGATAGAAAATCCTATCAAGGGTAAATGTTTCTCTAGAAGATTCTATGTACGGCTTGGAATGCCGCTGTACAGGTGGTGGTGGTGGTGGTGGTGGGGAGGGGGGGGGTAGAATCGAATCTCACCCCTCACCAGCGCACTGCTGCTTGACACAATAAGCTCAATTAAATGCAATTAATGATTAGTACTGTTCAGATTCATCATTAAATGCAAATCTGATAGAAATGCCGCTCCTCAAGTGCCTAATTTATGACAACCGATATTAATAAAAAACTAAATTGAGAACAAAAACATGTTTGCGATGTCAAACATTAGGCCTACCATGTCCTCCAAAACCATTCAAACGAGCTGCTTAACTATTCAACAAAATGGTCTAAACATCGCCAATACAAACTAAAATACAACGCCAAACGATATCATAGTCAAAACATAAATACTATTATTTGTACGTTGTAATTAAACTAAAATACAATATGTCACAGCGTGATGGTAAAAACAAAGATACTACGTTGTGATAAATCTACAAGATGATAGTTACAATATGCGTTTGAAGATTAAGACAACGGGCTGTCACAACTTTAACAGTAGGCTACTTTTGTGTGCAAAACCAAAATACAACGACAAGACAACATACAGCCGAAACTTAAATATTACGTTTTAATGTTACCAAAATACATTGTGTAGACAACGTGACTGTCACAACTTAAATGCTACGTTTTATAACACCAAAATATAACGTCAAGACAATGTGACCGCCGCGATTTAAATATGACGTTTTGATAAAACCAAAATACAATGTGCAGACAACGTGCTCTTCACAACATAATTGCTACGTTTTAATGTTACCAAAAAACAACGTGTAAACAACGTTACCTGCCACAACTTAAATGCTACGTTATAATAATACTAAAATACAACGTCAAGACAACGTGACCGCCGCGATTTAATTATAACGTTTTGATAAAACCAAAATGCAACGTGCAGACAACGTGCTAGTCACAACATAATTGCTACATTTTAATGTTACCAAATTACAACGTGTAGACAACGTGACTGCCACAACTTAAATGCTACGTTATAATAATACCAAAATACAACGTCAAGACAACGTGACCTCCGCGAATGAATTGTGATGTTTTGATAAAACCACAATGCAACGTGCAGACAACGTGCTTGTCGCAACAAAATTACTACGTTTTGTTGAGACCAAAATATGACTTATCGACAACGTTGTTGCCTTAACTAAATAACCACGTTGTAATAATACAAAATACAATGTTGTGAACACGTAGATATAAAACCTTTCGGTAACGTTGCATAGATTACCAACATGCAACCAATGTACAACATTGGTTGAAGATCATGTTAAGTTCTGACGTTCTTGCAACGTAGTCAAAACGTTGTCATCCCATCGACCAAATTGCCACCTTATCACAACGTTGTGCAACGTTGTAACAACGTATTGTGTTAGCTGGTTTCCAATACAAAGTCAGCTTGGTCTGTAATAATTGGCCTGGTGTTTATAGCAAGTTGATTGTGTGTTCAGGATCCTTTCCAATACAAAGTCCAGCTTGGTCTGTAATAATTGGCCTGGTGTTTATAGCAAGTTGATTGTGTGTTCAGGATCCTTTCCAATACAAAGTCATGCTTAGTCTGTAATAATTGGCCTGGTGTTTATAGCATGTTGATTGTGTGTTCAGGATCCTTTCCAATACAAAGTCATGCTTAGTCTGTAATAATTGGCCAGGTGTTTATAGCAAGTTGATTGTGTGTGCAGGATCCTTTCCAATACAAAGTCCAGCTTGGTCTGTAATAATTGGCCCGGTGTTTATAGCAAGTTGATTGTGTGTTCAGGATCCTTTCCAATACAAAGTCATGCTTAGTCTGTAATAAATGGCCAGGTGTTTATAGCAAGTTCATTGTGTGTTCAGGATTTCTTCCAATACAAAGTCATGCTTGGTCTGTAATAATTGGCCTTGTGTTTATAGCAAGTTGATTGTGTGTTCAGGTCCTTTCCAATACAAAACAGCTTGGTCTGTAATAATTGGCCTGGTGTTTATAGCAGTTGATTGTGTGTTTAGGATCCTTTCCAATACAAAGTCATGCTTAGTCTGTAATAATTGGCCAGGTGTTTATAGCAAGTTGATTGTGTGTTCAGGATCCTTTCCAATACAAAGTCATGCTTGGTCTGTAATAATTGGCCTTGTGTTTATAGCAAGTTGATTGTGTGTTCAGGGTCCTTTCCAATACAAAACAGCTTGGTCTGTAATAATTGGCCTGGTGTTTATAGCAGGTTGATTGTGTGTTTAGGATCCTTTCCAATACAAAGTCATGCTTAGTCTGTAATAATTGGCCAGGTGTTTATAGCAAGTTGATTGTGTGTTCAGGATCCTTTCCAATACAAAGTACAGCTTGGTCTGTAATAATTGGCCTGGAGTTTATAGCAGGTTGATTGTGTGTTCAGGATCCTTTCCAATACAAAGTCCAGCTTAGTCTGTAATAATTGGCCTGGTGTTTATAGCAGGTTGATTGTGTGTTAAGGATCCTTTCCAATACAAAGTCATGCTTAGTCTGTAATAATTGGCCTGGTGTTTATAGCAAGTTGATTGTGTGTTCAGGATCCTTTCCAATACAAAGTCCAGCTTGGTCTGTAATAATTGGCCAGGTGTTTATAGCAGGTTGATTGTGTGTTTAGGATCCTTTCCAATACAAAGTCGAGCTTGGTCTGTAATAATTGGCCTGGTGTTTATAGCAGGTTGATTGTGTGTTTAGGATCCTTTCCAATACAAAGTCCAGCTTAGTCTGTAATAATTGGCCTGGTGTTTATAGCAGGTTGATTGTGTGTTCAGGATCCTTTCCAATACAAAGTCCAGCTTGGTCTGTAATAATTGGCCTGGTGTTTATAGCAAGTTGATTGTGTGTTCTGGATCCTTTCCAATACAAAGTCATGCTTAGTCTGTAATAATTGGCCAGGTGTTTATAGCAAGTTGATTGTGTGTGCAGGATCCTTTCCAATACAAAGTCCAGCTTGGTCTGTAATAATTGGCCTTGTGTTTATAGCAGGTTGATTGTGTGTTCAGGATCCTTTCCAATACAAAGTCCAGCTTAGTCTGTAATAATTGGCCTGGTGTTTATAGCAGGTTGATTGTGTGTTAAGGATCCTTTCCAATACAAAGTCATGCTTAGTCTGTAATAATTGGCCTTGTGTTTAAAGCAGTTGATTGTGTGTTCAGGATCCTTTCCAATACAAAGTCATGCTTAGTCTGTAATAATTGGCCTGGTGTTTATAGCAAGTTGATTGTGTGTTCAGGATCCTTTCCAATACAAAGTCCAGCTTGGTCTGTAATAATTGGCCAGGTGTTTATAGCAGGTTGATTGTGTGTTTAGGATCCTTTCCAATACAAAGTCATGCTTAGTCTGTAATAATTGGCCTGGTGTTTATAGCAAGTTGATTGTGTGTTCAGGATCCTTCCCAGCTAACAGTTTGACGTTTTCTCAACGTTGTAATGAAGTCAGACTTTGGTGTAAGTAACGTTATTAATATAACGTTGTAGCTACGGAACTTTGTCGACTCCCCTATACGTCTTCCGTACGTAATGACGCAACGTAACAACCACGTTGTTGGTACGTTTAAGACACGTTTCCAGTGACCTTATTACAACTTATATTTAACGTTGCAACAACGTTCTCAGAGCGTGTTTGTTTGGTTGTTATATAGTTATCTAAGTAATGTTGTAGCAACGAATCTTTGTCGACTCCCCTGTACGTCTTTAGAACTGATGATGCAACGAAACAACGACGTTGTTGGCACGTATACACATCGTTGCAATGTTGTAAATAATCAATTAAAAAGAATGTTACAACAATGTATTTTTTTTCAGTACCGTGAACGTTGTCACAACGTCAGCCCTATCTTATTTATTGATTGCTATATCGATTAATTATACAATAATTTCATGAATAATTTTGTTAAGTGATATGTCAACATGATCAATGAATTACTTTTACAAACTTACCAAGGTAGGTCCCTACTACGCGTTGTCGTAACCGGACTTCACTGTACCTGTATACTATACATCGTACAGCATGTACTATATATACAGACCAATTTCCTGACTTTTGCAATCACGGGGGTATATATTTTTGTAATTGTTTCCATTTAATTAATATTTCTGAACTAAAATTACATGTTTAGTTACTGAATTATATTTATCCATATTTTCCTCTGTTAGTTTAGACAAGTACAAGAAGAAACCAGTACACCTAGTTCATAAATTTGGCAAATTTCGTGAAATTGTTTGTATGTATTGTACAACTTCTAAGCCCAATCTACAAATTTGCATATATGATATTTACGTTGTCATGACGTTGTCAAATTAATTTTTACTAGACATGCAGCATTCCGCATGCTGGTCAATGCGGCAGGTTGAGCAAAAACGTATGTCTTTCTTTTTTCTTCAAAACTGAAACAAAACATACTTAGTGGTACACTAAAGTACTTCAAAATTTGAAAGTGTCTTTGAAATTTAGGAACAAATTTGGTTTTAGAGGAAGTTTTTAGCTGGGAACAAAACGGCCTAAGTGTTGATAGAAAATCCTATCAAGGGTAAATGTTTCTCTAGAAGATTCTAAGTACGGTTTGGAATGCCGCTGTACAGGTGGTGGGGGGGGGGGGGGGGTGCGAAGAATCGAATATCTCCCCAGACCGGTGCACTGCTGCTTGACACAATAAGCTCAATTAAATGCAATTAATGATTAGTATTAACTGTTCAGATTGATCATTAAATGCCAATGTGATAGCAAGGCCGCTCCTCAAGTGCCTATTTTATTTATGACAACCGATATTCAAAACTAAATTTAGAACAAACATTGTTTGCGATGTCAAACATTAGGCCTACCAATAGTTGTTAGCTTATAAATGTCCTCCAAAACCATCCCAACGAGCTGCTTGAACTATTCAACACAATAGTTTTAGAAAAAGTTTTTAGCGGGTGAACAAACGGCCTAAGTAATATAGAAAATCCTATCAAGGGTAAATGTTTCTCTATAGAAAATGCTATCTACAGCTTGGAATGCCGCTGTACAGGTAGTGGAGGGGGGGGGGGTAGACTCAAATCTCTCCCTAGACCGTCGCACTGCTGCTTGACATAATAAAGTCAATTAAATGCAATTAATGGTTTGTTCAGATTGATAATTAAATGCCTATTTGATAGGGAGGCGGCTCCTCAAGTGCCTATTCTATTGATGACAACCGATATAAAAAACTAAATTGAGAACAAACATTGTTCGTGATGACAAACATTAGGCCTACCAATGTTGTTAGCTAATAAATGTCCTCCGAAACCATCCCAACGATCTGCTTGAACTATTTAACACAATGGTTTTAGAGGAAGTTTTTAGTGGGGGACAAAACGGCCTAAGTGAGGATAGAAAATCCTATCAAGGGTAAATGTTTCTCTAGAAGATTCTATGTACGGCTTGGAATGCCGCTGTACAGGTGGTGGTGGTGGTGGTGGTGGGGAGGGGGGGGGGGTAGAATCGAATCTCACCCCTCACCAGCGCACTGCTGCTTGACACAATAAGCTCAATTAAATGCAATTAATGATTAGTATTAACTGTTCAGATTGATCATTAAATGCCAATGATAGCAAGGCCGCTCCTCAAGTGCCTATTTTATTTATGACAACCGATATTCAAAACTAAATTTAGAACAAACATTGTTTGCGATGTCAAACATTAGGCCTACCAATAGTTGTTAGCTAATAAATGTCCTCCAAAACCATCCCAACGAGCTGCTTGAACTATTCAACACAATAGTTTTAGAAAAAGTTTTTAGCGGGTGAACAAACGGCCTAAGTAATATAGAAAATCCTATCAAGGGTAAATGTTTCTCTAGAAGATTCTATGTACGGCTTGGAATGCCGCTGTACAGGTGGTGGTGGTGGTGGTGGGGGTAGAATCAAATCTCTCCCTAGACCGTCGCACTGCTGCTTGACATAATAAAGTCAATTAAATGCAATTAATGGTTTGTTCAGATTGATAATTAAATGCCTATTTGATAGGGAGGCCGCTCCTCAAGTGCCTATTCTATTGATGACAACCGATATAAAAAACTGAATTGCGAACAAACATTGTTCGTGATGACAAACATTAGGCCTACCAATGTTGTTAGCTAATAAATGTCCTCCGAAACCATCCCAACGATCTGCTTGAACTATTTAACACAATGGTTTTAGAGGAAGTTTTTAGTGGGGGACAAAACGGTCTAAGTGAGGATAGAAAATTCTATCAAGGGTAAATGTTTCTCTAGAAGATTCTATGTACGGCTTGGAATGCCGCTGTACAGGTGGTGGTGGTGGTGGTGGTGGGGAGGGGGGGGGGGTAGAATCGAATCTCACCCCTCACCAGCGCACTGCTGCTTGACACAATAAGCTCAATTAAATGCAATTAATGATTAGTACTGTTCAGATTCATCATTAAATGCAAATCTGATAGAAATGCCGCTCCTCAAGTGCCTAATTTATGACAACCGATATTAATAAAAAACTAAATTGAGAACAAAAACATGTTTGCGATGTCAAACATTAGGCCTACCATGTCCTCCAAAACCATTCAAACGAGCTGCTTAACTATTCAACAAAATGGTCTAAACATCGCCAATACAAACTAAAATACAACGCCAAACGATATCATAGTCAAAACATAAATACTATTATTTGTACGTTGTAATTAAACTAAAATACAATATGTCACAGCGTGATGGTAAAAACAAAGATACTACGTTGTGATAAATCTACAAGATGATAGTTACAATATGCGTTTGAAGATTAAGACAACGGGCTGTCACAACTTTAACAGTAGGCTACTTTTGTGTGCAAAACCAAAATACAACGACAAGACAACATACAGCCGAAACTTAAATATTACGTTTTAATGTTACCAAAATACATTGTGTAGACAACGTGACTGTCACAACTTAAATGCTACGTTTTATAACACCAAAATATAACGTCAAGACAATGTGACCGCCGCGATTTAAATATGACGTTTTGATAAAACCAAAATACAATGTGCAGACAACGTGCTCTTCACAACATAATTGCTACGTTTTAATGTTACCAAAAAACAACGTGTAAACAACGTTACTGCCACAACTTAAATGCTACGTTATAATAATACTAAAATACAACGTCAAGACAACGTGACCGCCGCGATTTAATTATAACGTTTTGATAAAACCAAAATGCAACGTGCAGACAACGTGCTAGTCACAACATAATTGCTACATTTTAATGTTACCAAATTACAACGTGTAGACAACGTGACTGCCACAACTTAAATGCTACGTTATAATAATACCAAAATACAACGTCAAGACAACGTGACCTCCGCGAATGAATTGTGATGTTTTGATAAAACCACAATGCAACGTGCAGACAACGTGCTTGTCGCAACAAAATTACTACGTTTTGTTGAGACCAAAATATGACTTATCGACAACGTTGTTGCCTTAACTTAAATACCACGTTGTAATAATACCAAAATACAATGTTGTGAACACGTTAGATATAAAACCTTTCGGTAACGTTGCATAGATTACCAACATGCAACCAATGTACAACATTGGTTGAAGATCATGTTAAGTTCTGACGTTCTTGCAACGTAGTCAAAACGTTGTCATCCCATCGACCAAATTGCCACCTTGATCAAACGTTGTGCAACGTGTTGTAACAACGTATTGTGTGTTAGGCTGGCTTTCCAATACAAAGTCATGCTTAGTCTGTAATAATTTGGCCTGGTGTTTATAGCATGTTGATTGTGTGTTCAGGATTTCCTTTCCAATACAAAGTCATGCTTGGTCTGTAATAATTGGCCTTGTTTATAGCAAGTTGATTGTGTGTCAGGATCCTTTCCAATACAAAGTCCAGCTTGGTCTGTAATAATTGGCCGGTGTTTATAGCAGTTGATTGTGTGTTTAGGATCCTTTCCAATACAAAGTCATGCTTAGTCTGTAATAATTGGCCAGGTGTTTATAGCAAGTTGATTGTGTGTTCAGGATCCTTTCCAATACAAAGTCATGCTTGGTCTGTAATAATTGGCCTTGTGTTTATAGCAAGTTGATTGTGTGTTCAGGGTCCTTTCCAATACAAAACAGCTTGGTCTGTAATAATTGGCCTGGTGTTTATAGCAGGTTGATTGTGTGTTTAGGATCCTTTCCAATACAAAGTCATGCTTAGTCTGTAATAATTGGCCAGGTGTTTATAGCAAGTTGATTGTGTGTTCAGGATCCTTTCCAATACAAAGTACAGCTTGGTCTGTAATAATTGGCCTGGAGTTTATAGCAAGTTGATTGTGTGTTCAGGATCCTTTCCAATACAAAGTCCAGCTTGGTCTGTAATAATTGGCCTGGTGTTTATAGCAGGCTGATTGTGTGTTTAGGATCCTTTCCAATACAAAGTCATGCTTAGTCTGTAATAATTGGCCTGGTGTTTATAGCAGGTTGATTGTGTGTTCAGGATCCTTTCCTATACAAAGTCCAGCTTGGTCTGTAATAATTTGCCTGGTGTTTATAGCAAGTTGATTGTGTGTGCAGGATCCTTTCCAATACAAAGTCCAGCTTAGTCTGTAATAATTGGCCTGGTGTTTATAGCAGGTTGATTGTGTGTTCAGGATCCTTTCCAATACAAAGTCATGCTTAGTCTGTAATAATTGGCCAGGTGTTTATAGCAAGTTGATTGTGTGTGCAGGATCCTTTCCAATACAAAGTCCAGCTTAGTCTGTAATAATTGGCCTGGTGTTTATAGCAAGTTGATTGTGTGTTCAGGATCCTTTCCAATACAAAGTCATGCTTAGTCTGTAATAATTGGCCAGGTGTTTATAGCAGGTTGATTGTGTGTGCAGGATCCTTCATACACATACAAACACATTATCAACTTTGATTCTAGTGTGATTCATTCATTAGGTTTAACTCATCTTTCATTCAAATCAATGTAAGTAATAATACAAAGAAGAACGTATAAAAATAATCTAATAATAGTTGCTTCTTATATTGTGCTCATATCTGTCACTTAGTGATGCTCAAGGCGCTTCAACATTCAGTATTTTTCTGCAAGGTATTGTGGAGCTACTTTTTGAAGTATTAGACCCATTCCTTTACATAGCACAGTGTAATGTTATACAAGGTGCTGTGGTGCAATATGCAGCCAATCAAACCAGGAACACAGTGATAATGGTTAAGTGTCTTGCTTAAGGACACATGTGTCACGACCGGGACTGGAACCCACACTCTGCTGAACAGAAACACCAGAGCTTGAGTCCAATGCTCTTATCCACTGAATAAGATTTCCAGAGTCTCATCAACACAATGAATCAAATACACCTAACCTTCAAATATACTAGCATCTTCCTTGACTTGACAATCTTCAAAGGTTTAAGATTAAATGAAGCTAACACAAAAGTCTTTACCAAACCGACTTAAAGGAACATTACAGAATTGGTTTTTGCTAACAAAACAGTTGCTGGCAGTGTAAGCACTTTTTGTAATCCACCATATACATAAACTGACAAACCTGTAGAAGTTTGAGATCGATCGGCCATCTGGGTCACGAGAAAATAGTGAAAAACCGATTACACATTTGCATGAAATCATATAGATTCAACCAATGAATAAAACGCTCACTGAGCGATAAACTCCAATCGGAAAATAAGTTTATTCATTTCTCATCAAATATGGCATTTCTGACAGAAATATTTCAAGGGATGTTTTCTACTATTGTCATCATTATATCGTGTAAGTTTTATGTAAATCTGTGATCAAAAAGTATTTTTTACAAGTTTTTTTCTTACCAATTCTGTAATGTTCCTTTAAACTTAAGAAACATGCCTGTGTTTACATGGAGTCCTCCATGTTGTTTACTATGGGTTTTTACAGAGTGTAGGGTGGATGAGTTTCCATGTTTGTTTTGTGTTTATTATGAAAAACTGTTCAAATGACAAGGATGTGAGTTGTATAAAACAAAAATTTAAAGGAACATTACAGAATTGGCAGTGTAAGCACTTTATGTAATCCACCATATACATAAACTGACAAACCTGTAGAAGTTTGAGATTGATCGGCCATCTGGGTCACGAGAAAATAGTGAAAAACTGTTAGCACTATAATATGCCATCTCCAGACTATTCTAAACACTTGTAGCTCCTCAAGATGCAAGCAAGAGGACATAAAAAGGCTACTGTATGTTTACTTACTGTGACGCACTGTCTGTCAAACTTAACCCCTTCCTTAGTCACTGTGCCCGGCCATTTACTCACTTGACTGCCCCGAGATTAGAAAATACTTTGTATCTTAGGTTTTTGCACAATTTGACCGTTTCTTTTAGGAGCCGTTCTTCTCCATTCCGGGCAGACCTTTGGAGTCATGTTTTAATCTATTTTGTAGCCCAAATAGCCCAATGAAGCCAGTGTGTCCTTTTAACCCCTTAGTCACTGTTCTCCCATTAACCTGCTCGGCCATTTACTCACTGGACTGCCCGAGATTAGATAACACTTTGTATCTTGGGTTTTTATACATGCTAGGCTGCTAGTGGGTCGCACCAAATGGCCCTCAAAAGAGCGTGGTCTAAAGACTTCAAATATCATGTGATCACCATTGAAAACAAGTTAGTAATCTACTGCCAAATGTTCAAAGGTTGGACATTTAATGTAAAGTGTGTCTGTTTCTCTGTGTAGAGCAGCAGACCGTTATGTACAATGCTTTACGCACTATAATGTATACTACAACAGCGATGATACTTGCAATGGGTTTTCACCATGTTTTTCACACACTATTGAAGGAAAAATTTACATTGTAAAGGAATTCATTGTTATACAATGTATATATTATTGGTCATTTCTAAAGCTTTGTTTTGATTTGTTTCAATCACTTTGTTAACATTGTGTTCTTGTTTGAAACGGCAGTAAAGTTGAAAAAGTTGTTTTGAAAACTTTCTTTGAAACACTGAAACTGCAATCCATATACATTTTTCTAATTTAGTTTATGTGTCATCATATTTACAATCTCATGTTTATTGAGGGAAGAGTGAAATCATACATGTAGCTGTGTGCAAACAAGTCATGAGATGAGACCATGTGTGACCTCAAAAAACAATTTGATGGTTTTCAAAATATATAGAGAAAGTTTTTTTAAAAGACATGCAAAGAAAATAAGAGGACTGGAACACACTCAAAATGTTCCAAAAGCTTAGAGTTTTGTCAGTTATGAAGCTTCTCACCGTGTTGAGTGAGAATCATGTATTGAAAGACAAGGTTCAAAAACGTTTGAGGCGTCATGTACAGTTCATTATAGCAAAGTGGGAGGGGGGACAAACAAATGATTAAGGGCAAATCCACAAGAAGAACAGGTGTGTGTGGGGGTGTGGGGGGGGGCAGGACAGAAAGGAGGGAGGGTGTGAGAAATAAGGAGACTGTGTACTTTATACATTAATGAATCTTTAATTAATTAATTAATGCTCAATTAATCTTTAGAGAATTAGCTATGTGTT
The DNA here is from genome assembly GCA_032158295.1 of Pycnopodia helianthoides. NCBI lineage: Eukaryota > Metazoa > Echinodermata > Asteroidea > Forcipulatida > Asteriidae > Pycnopodia > Pycnopodia helianthoides. Next base: position 233,657 of record JASTWB010000023.1, read on the forward strand.
TATAGAAGAGCAGGAAATTTGAAACTATTTCCGGCGGTAACCATCAAACAATAAATGGCCAGAGAAGCATTGTGAAATGATGTCACATGGCTTTGGTATGGTCTCTGGTAGTCAACCATCCTATGACTGTTTGGATGTTGTTTTAGTTGGAGACAATGGACTCCAATATTGAAAAGTCAATATGCGATGGTTAAAAATGTTCTTTTAAGTAAGTTCTAACAATCCCCCTCTTTTACCCCCCTTTATCATTTTCTGTGGGGATCTGACAAATATAAAAGAAAACGTCTGTTTTACTAGAAGTTTGTTTGATTTAAAAAATATAGTATAGTGAGATTAATATATCATGTATGCTGGACTTTTATTCATACATGTGTTATTATTGTCTCTCGTTCTGTCTGTCTTTGAACCAAGTCTAAGTTTTATAACAATGATATGCAAATATTTTTAGCAAGGAGAGTTTTTTCTAGGCCATTCAGACATGCTAGAACCAACAGCTTTAGGGGGCTCTGAACCTCTGCCAAGGGCTTTGCCTTAAGCGGGCCCATGGACCCCTTGCTCTAAGTGCCATGACCCCTGATGCCCCCCCCCCACATTTCAAGACAGATTGAAGCCCATTGCATAGTTTTAAAAACATCCACTCTGCACCAAACAGTATTGTGTGTATCTATGCACATCAGTTGTTGTTGGATAGGAAGTTGAAATAAGTTTGTTGTAAGCATGTGTAGAGTGCATGTTGTGGTCAAATCTCTCTACTTGAGACAGTGTTACTCTTGGGATTGCTGAATGTGCATGAACACCTCAGTGACTGAGCATCGCACATTGTGTGTATGTTCTGTCCTGACTTTAGAATCAGTCCCCAAGGGTGTTACTGCAGGTGCTTTGTGCATTGTTCCTATCACACTATCAGGCAATCCAAGCTACAATCAATTTGGGACTGGTCCCACCTAGGATGATTTTTAAGTAGGAATGGAGCAAGCGTACTTTCTTGGGATGTATTACTTATACTACTACATTGTGCACTCAAGTAGAGCATCAACTCAATGTTGGCTGCTGGTGATCAGTGAATGCTTTGTCTAAAAATATTTGCCTTGTACCTTACAAAATTCTAATGCAAAATAAATCCTACATTGACACTAGTCCCACAACTTCTGGTCATATTTGAAAAGCTATTCATGCATGTAGTCCAGACAATTTGACTGAGCAAATTTGCTTTTGGTCAGAAAAACAGGGAAAGTGGTCAGGAAAATGTTTGATGATCATAATTGCACGCCCTGAGATCATAGCGTTTTATATGCAGCAGGGGAATCTTTAGTTTTTGGCTGGTTAGTTTTTGTGATTGCTCTTTTGTTGTGGTGGGAGGGGGGTCTATTAGGGAGAGTTGTTATAAGTGAAGGATCAATAACATAATTTGTTTCCAGGGAATTGCGTTTCATTCAATCATCTTAAAGCTCATCATGTTTGCCAAACAAACTGGTGATGCTTGCCATTCACATACAAGTCTTAAATACAAGTTACTGTCAAGAAGAAAAGGATGATTATCTGTTTCGTAATTCCTATATTAACATCTTCAATTTTAATAAATACAACAAGTAACTATCATCATTAAAGATGACATAAAGTACATGTATGTCTTGCACTGCATCTTCAAGTTGCATAAAGTGATGTATACTGCCCTCACACTAGGCTTTACTGTTAGTACTCATAACTCCATACACTTGTGTTTTGGAAAGGTATAGGCCTTTACAGTTTTAGCAAGACTGTATACAGCCACTGGACTGCTGGCCAGAGTTAAGTGATTTTAACCTCACAACCAAATAAAACCTTTTGTCTTTTTTATCCATGTGTTTTTGTTGTTACACTTAAAAATGTAACTTTCGCAAACATTGGAACTCACAATATAAATATTGTAGTTCTTTTTAATTTTTGTTTGTCTGGTTCAGAGCTATGTTTGAGCGAGAAGACCTGAGGTCCAGTTTAGATGCTGGGGATTTGTGTCCATAACCAGCTTCAGAATTAACAGAATTAACAGAATTACTCTTAAGTTTCTTCATAGAGTTGTTGAAACTTCCAAAGATCTGTTTATAAGAAATATCAGGGAGGAACTTAAACAGTTTTTGAAAAATTAGACTTTTAAAAAACTTGCATACTTTTTGCTTGATGAAAGTTGCTGATTATCAAACTTTTTGTTTCAATATTCTTCAACTACTGAGTTCCAGAAGAAGAAATTAAAAGTACACAAACAGTTGAAGGACGTAGTGTTAAAATCTCCTCTTTACACTGATACAAATTAGTGTCCAAAATTAATCTTGATAATAAAAAAAGAACTTAATGAATTCAAACCAACGGTTTATTCTATTTAAAAGTCTAAATTAAAACCATAGCAGCTGACTGTCTGCAAATATTGAAAAATAATTTTAGTTTCTACTGTAGTCCTACAGTTAATGACTTTTTGAAACCAAACTCCATGTAAAAAATAAAAAGATCCATAACATAAGAAAATATAACCTACTTTAGCTACTTCAATTGATGTTGAAGCAATAGACCCTACTGCATGTATAAGTGTGTATAAGAACTCTATATGAGTGCAACACAGACAGGCAACAATGGAACTTGCAAAGTGAAAGTTGATATCAAGTTCAATATTCACCATACAATACAACCAGGCAGACAGACACCCATGGTACATGTAGCTCTGTGTGTGTTTACAGTACAGACAAACAACAATGGTAGCTTGATAAACAAGTTCAATATTCACTACTTGGTTCAGTGGTTTCTTTGTAAGCTGTACATAGCTGTACCAGTCAGCCAGCCTGTACTGCTATATGACTCTACAGACTAAGTACTTGTCAAACTTGTTGTGAAGGATCAACTCTGGTGTAAATTAAAAAATGTTGTTAGGCCATTCCAATTTTATTAGTTGGTTGAAAGATTTTTTAGGTGCTAAAAAAAGGTTGTCAGACAGGAAAAACAAATTAAAATGATGATGATGACAAGTGTTGTGTACATACGCACAAGGCCATATTAGACGACAATCATAAGCTCTGAATATTAATAGTGGGATTTTCCTCTGTTTGCAATTCCATGTCAATTCTAATACCTGTAAGCCAGCAGGACCAGTTGGCTTGACTTTTAACTGCTGGTCCGCCAGGTTTTTTACTGGTTCGTCAGTTTTGTTGTCATTTTTCATACCGATTGAAATAATATCTTGATTTCTATCGATGCTATTTCAATTCAATGAATTGCAACGTTAAGTTAACTACATTAATAGCCAAACTTTATTATGTTTAGACAGTTATTGTGTTCGTTGGGATAATATTTTGCTGTTTCGTGCAGCGTAGCGCGCAGCGAAACAGCTCTTGTTTTCGTTAAAGTTTTTGTTTTTGTTAGCTGTTTTCGCACAGCGTAGCGCATTGCGAAACAGCTCTTGTTTTCGATAAAGTTTTTATTATTTTTTTATTTTTTTTATTTGTATTTTTCAGACTTCCGGAAGTCATTGAAATAACGCACGATTCGTTCAAAGCGTCCTTTTGCATAGTTATTGAAAAACAATTGCAATGAAACTTTCAGTGATGATTGGCATTGGTGCAAGGAATTGCCTAAAAGAAATTCGTCATGATGACGTCATCACCTGTCACGTGACGTCATCGTAAAGGTTTCTATTTTAAATATTTGAAAATCCGAAGTTTGTGAACTTCCACATTTTTTTGTTAATCATTTTCAACCAGCCAAGATTTAAGCATAGACCATTTGATGTGCCACAGAGCCTGGTGGTAGGTCAGTTGGTGTCCTCTAACAGCGTGATAATAGGCTTTGACTGGAAGCATGGTCTCAGTCCTGTTGTTTGCATAAACACCTGACTCTGTCCACAGGTCATAAAGCCAAGCACTTTCCATGTGTTGGCCACTAGCCTCCAGGAAGTTGAAGCAGACATGGAGTCCTCCCTTGAGAAAAATTACGTTCTCAAACTTTGGATTTGCTCATTTCAGTTCCTTTCCTTTGCTGTATAGTGTCTCCATAGTTACCATATAGTTAAAATGTAATTAAACAACTTGAGTCTACTCACTCTAACAGATGTGAGAATTCTTTCATCAAAGAAACTGAGGGCTGATGTATTCAGATTTAGCCATGCACATTTGTCAGAGGGTGTTCAGTATAGTACTCTGATCAAAAGAATGGATTTGTATGTGGCAATGTGGCCCTTAATGTCTGTGCTAACCGGACACTCAAAGGTGACTGGTCTGGGCAGTTGCTAGGCAACAGAAGTACTAAGGTTGTCCTGTTTATGTAAGAGAAGTGACCTCTAAGTGCCTGGTCACTAACTCTTAAGCTGGCTTTGAATCATGGCTAGCCACATTATGTTACAACATGTAGCTTAAAAGCCTAAAATGTTTAACTGCACAATACCCCATGGTGTATGAAACAGCTATAACATTGGATAAAGCCACTGTTTATTGCAAAAATGTTCAACATTTTAATTCATCATTGTCCTTTGAGTTTGATGACTGTGTAGGAGTCTGAAAATGTTCACTTGGAAAGATTGGGAGTACAAACAAATTGATATCAGACATACACTTTTTGAGCACCATGTCAAACTATAAACCCACTACAGTGTATCCATTCAAATGTACTGCGTGAAGAACATACCTTCTTGTCTCATGAAATTGATTTTTTTTATTAAAAACTGCCTGGGTATATAAACCTTCAGAAAAAAAGTTGTTTGAAACAAATACATGCACCCTTGAGATAGGGAGTGCAAACTTATTCGGTATACTCAAGATATGCACTTTTTGAGAAAATCACACTTTTAGTTTTCATTTTACTATAAATTTGTGTACAAAATAAAAGATTAACCCTTAGTTTTACAGGCTTGGTATGTCGATATGATGATAAAAATACATTTTATAGAGCTACCACTTGGGTTAAAATTTGGTGCAAAATAAAAAAATCCCCAATTTGACCTTTTTGACCTTTTTGACCTCAAAATGACCTTAAAATTCAAAATCTACCCTAATCGTCTTTCCCTTGCTATTAACAATAGATCTAGCATGGATGCCGTCCATTAACAAACTATGCCATCCAAAGTGTAATTTTACATTTTGGCTGGCCTACTATAAGTGTTAGTTGCATGAAACAAATATTGAATGCATTTCGTTTGTGCATTGCAGTGCAGAATATAATCGCCTCATAAAATGGAACAGTCCAGATTCCACCTCTTGATTATATTCTGAGGCAAAGCAGGTTTTGTTAACTGCTGTATCTCATATAGAGCACTAAAATATGCCATCTCCAGACTATTAGTTCTAAACACTTGTAGCTCCTCAAGTTGCAAGCAAGAGGACATAAAAAGGCTACTGTATGTTTACTTACAGTGATGCGCTGTCTGTCAAACTTAACCCCTTAGTCACTGTTCCCCCATTAACCTGCTCGGCCATTTACTCACTGGACTGCCTGAGAAAACACTTTGTATCTTAGGTTTTTACACATGCTAGGATGCTAGTGGTTCGCACCAAACAGCCGTCAAAAGAGCGTGGTCTAAAGACTTCAAATATCATGTGATATTCAAAATCACAATTGAAAACAAGTTAGTAATCTACTTCCAAATGTTCAAAGGTTGGACATTAATGTAAAGTGTGTCTGTTTCTCTGTGTAGAGCAGACTGTTATGTACAATGCTTTACGCACTATAATGTATACTACAACAGCGATGATGCTTACTTGCGATGGGGTTTCACCATGTTTTTCACACACTATGGAGGAAATTTACATTGTAAAGGAATTAATTGTTATTTCTAAGTCATACATTATCAGTCATTTCTTAAGCTATGTTTTCATTTGTTTCAATCACTTTGTTAACATTGTGTTCTTGTTTGAAATGACAGTAAAGTTGAAAAAGTTGTGTGCACAACTTTCTTTGAAACACTGAAACTGCAATCCATATACATTTTTCTAATTTAGTTTATGTGTCATCATATTTAATCAATCTCATGTTTATTGAGGGAAGAGTGAAATCATACATGTAGCTGTGTGTAAGCAAGTCATGAGATGAGACCATGTGTGACCAAGAAAAACAATTTAATGGTTTTCAAAATATCTAGAGAAAGTTTGTGTAAAAGACATGCAAAGAAAATAAGAGGACTGGAACACACTCAAAATGTTCCAAAGCTTAGAGTTTTGTCAGTTTTGAAGCTTCTCACTGTGTTGAGTGAGAATCATGTATTGAAAGACAAGGTTCAAAAACGTTTGAGGCGTCATGTACAGTTCATTATAGCAAAGTGTGAGGGGGGAAAAACAAATGATTGAGGGCAAATCCACAAGAAGAACAGGTGTGTGTGGGGGTGTGGGGGGCAGGACAGAAAGGAGGGAGGGTGTGAGAAATAAGGAGACTGTGTACTTTATACATTAATGAATCTTTAATTAATTTATTAATGCTCAATTAATCTTTAGAGAATTAGCTATGTGTTTATAGAAGAGCAGGAAATTTGAAACTATTTCCGGCGGTAACCATCAAACGATAAATGGCCAGAGAAGCATTGTGAAATGATGTCACATGGCTTTGGTATGGTCTCTGGTAGTCAACCATCCTATGACTGTTTGGATGTTGTTTTAGTTGGAGACAATGGACTCCAATATTGAAAAGTCAATATGCGATGGTTAAAAATGTTCTTTTAAGTAAGTTCTAACAATCCCCCTCTTTTACCCCCCTTTATCATTTTCTGTTGGGATCTGACAAATATAAAAGAAAACGTCTGTTTTACTAGAAGTTTGTTTGATTTAAAAAATATAGTATAGTGAGATTAATATATCATGTATGCTGGACTTTTATTCATACATGTGTTATTATTGTCTCTCGTTCTGTCTGTCTTTGAACCAAGTCTAAGTTTTATAACAATGATATGCAAATATTTTTAGCAAGGAGAGTTTTTTCTAGGCCATTCAGACATGCTAGAACCAACAGCTTTAGGGGGCTCTGAACCTCTGCCAAGGGCTTTGCCTTAAGCGGGCCCATGGACCCCTTGCTCTAAGTGCCATGACCCCTGATGCCCCCCCCCCCCACATTTCAAGACAGATTGAAGCCCATTGCATAGTTTTAAAAACATCCACTCTGCACCAAACAGTATTGTGTGTATCTATGCACATCAGTTGTTGTTGGATAGGAAGTTGAAATAAGTTTGTTGTAAGCATGTGTACAGTGCATGTTGTGGTCAAATCTCTCTACTTGAGACAGTGTTACTCTTGGGATTGCTGAATGTGCATGAACACCTCAGTGACTGAGCATCGCACATTGTGTGTATGTTCTGTCCTGACTTTAGAATCAGTCCCCAAGGGTGTTACTGCAGGTGCTTTGTGCATTGTTCCTATCACACTATCAGGCAATCCAAGCTACAATCCATTTGGGACTGGTCCCACCTAGGATGATTTTTAAGTAGGAATGGAGCAAGCGTACTTTCTTGGGATGTACTACTACATTGTGCACTCAAGTAGAGCATCAACTCAATGTTGGCTGCTGGTGATCAGTGAATGCCTTGTCTAAAAATAATTGCCTTGTACCTTACAAAATTCTAACTCAAAATAAATCCTACATTGACACTAGTCCCACAACTTCTGGTCATATTTGAAAAGCTATTTATGCATGTAGTCCGGACAATTTGACTGAGCAAATTTGCTTTTGGTCAGAAAAACAGGGAAAGTGGTCAGGAAAATGTTTGATGATCATAATTGCAAGCCCTGAGATCGTAGCGTTTTATATGCATCAGGGGAATCTTTAGTTTTTGGCTGGTTAGTTTTTGTGATTGCTCTTTTGTTGTGGTGGGGGGGGGGGTCTATTAGGAAGAGTTGTTATAAGTGAAGGATCAATAACATAATTTGTTTCCAGGGAATTGCGTTGCATTCAATCATCTTAAAGCTCATCATGTTTGCCAAACAAACTGGTGATGCTTGCCATTCACAAACAAGTCTTAAATACAAGTTACTGTCAAGAAGAAAAGGATGATTATCTGTTTCGTAATTCCTATATTAACATCTTCAATTTTAATAAATACAACAAGTAACTATCATCATTAAAAATGACATAAAGTACATCTATGTCTTGCACTGCATCTTCAAGTTGCATAAAGTGATGTATACTGCCCTCACACTAGGCTTTACTGTTAGTACTCATAACTCCATACACTTGTGTTTTGGAAAGGTATAGGCCTTTACAGTTTTAGCAAGACTGTATACAGCCACTGGACTGCTGGCCAGAGTTAAGTGATTTTAACCTCACAACCAGAGTTATGTTCAGAGCTATGTTTGAGCGACAAGACCTGTGGTCCAGTTTAGATGCTGGGGATTTGTGTCCATAACCAGCTTCAGAATTAACAGAATTAACAGAACTACTCTTAAGTTTCTCCATAGAGTTGTTCAAACTTCCAAAGATCTGTTTATAAAAAATATCAGGGAGGAACTTCAACAGTTTTTGAAAAATTAGACTTTTAAAAAACTTGCATACTTTTTGCTTGATGAAAGTTGCTGATTATCAAACTTTTTGTTTCAATATTCTTCAACTACTGAGTTCCAGAAGAAGAAATTAAAAGTACACAAACAGTTGAAGGACGTAGTGTCAAAATCTCCTCTTTACACTGATACAAATTAGTGTCCAAAATTAATTTTGATAATAAAAAAAGAACTTAATGAATTCAAACCAACGGTTTATTCTATTTAAAAGTCTTAATTAAAACCATTTCAGCTGACTGTCTGCAAATATTGAAAAATATTTTTAGTTTCTACTGTAGGTCTACAGTTAATGACATTTTGAAACCAAACTCCATGTAAAAAATAAAAAGATCCATAACATAAGAAAATATAACCTACTTTAGCTGCTTCAATTTATGTTGAAGCAATAGACCCTACTGCATGTATAAGTGTGTATAAGAACTCTATATGAGTGCAACACAGACAGGCAACAATGGAACTTGCAAAGTGAAAGTTGATATCAAGTTCAATATACAGACAACCATGGTACATGTAGCTCTGTGTGTGTTTACAATACAGACAAACAACAATGGTAGCTTGATACACAAGTTCAATATTCACTACTTGGTTCAGTGGTTTCTTTGTAAGCTGTACCTAGCTGTACCAGTCAGCCAGCCTGTACTGCTATATGACTCTACAGACTAAGTACTTATCAAACTTGTTGTGAAGGATCAACTCTGGTGTACATTTACAATTTTTGTTATTGTGAATTCATCACACACACAGAAAAAATGAAATAAATTGAGACAAGCTGTGGCAATAATCTGAAAGTTTTGATGTGCAGTTACTTGATACCATTGTCAATAGACAGACATTTCTGCATTCATTATGCAACAAAAAGTTATCAATCAATACAATTAATAAAAAATAACTTATTTTTAATATACATGTAGGGTTTTAAATTAAAAGTCTCAAAACACTTACGATAATTCACAACTACCCTGTACATAAACAACAAAATATTATTTACTTAGTTGGGACATTTAATCACAAGTAATACCTTTAAAAAAATGTTTTAAGCTCAGATTTTAAAAGTCCATGTTCGTTAAAAGTCTTCAAATGTACCAGAAGTCTGAGCCACACTATAGGTGCATAACTTAAAGGAACATTACATAATTTGTTTTTGCTAACAAAACAGTTGCTGGCAGTGTAAGCACTTTATGTAATCCACCATATACATGTACACAAACTGACAAACCTGAAGAAGTTTGAGATCGATCGGCCATCTGGGTCACCAGAAAATAGTAAAAAACAGATTACACATTTGCATGAAATCATATAGATTCAACAAAATGAATAAAACGCTCACTGAGCGATAAACTCCAATCGGAAATTAGTTTATTCATTTCTCATCAAATATGGCATTTCAGACAGAAATATTTCAAGGGATGTTTTCTACTATCATCATCATTAGACCATGTATGTTTTATGTAAATCTGTGATCAAAAAGTATATTTTACAAGTTTTTTCTTACCATTTCTGTAATGTTCCTTTAACATAAAAAGCTTGATCAGAATATTTTGCCTTTGCATTGGGCAAACTGTTATCATTTCTTGGGGTTTGCCAAATCACAATAAAAAAACACATTTGAATGTGCATGTACCTCCTTCAGAATAATATACCCTTTCTCTTTCTTTCTCAATAATAACTAATAATAATAACTAGTTCTTATATAGCGCATTATACAATAATGTTTCAATGCGCTTTACATTAGTGCCCTGGTCATTGGGCCAATAGCATTCCTGTAATCTTTCTCAGCTCCCTGGGGAGTATACAGCCTTGTGCTGCCGTGGCACACCAGAGGCTTTTTCATACACAATATCAAACTCTACCCTCGCAGGTACCCATTTATACCCCTGGGTGGAGAGGAGCAATTATAGTAAAGCATCTTGCTCAAGGACACAAGTGTCATGACTCGACCACCAGAACTTGAATCCGATGCTCTAAACCGCTCGGCCATGACACCCAAGAATCTGACCAACAAAATGAATTGGTTGATTGATGTGTTTAATGAAAAGTAGACCTTATAAATGTTTACGAAACTTTGTGAATTGTTTACATTGACTATTACTAATGTAGGCCATAAGGAGCGCTATGTTGTTCAAAGTTTGTTGACAACATGTTTTTCAATATGATTAATTATTCATACTTGTCATAAGTTTTTTAATTTGTTACTTAAAATAAAAGCTAAAATAGTTTTGAAGACAAAGTTGCAGGTCTAGTAATGATCTTTTTTATGGTAAAGCTGACAAGTGGCAAGTCAGAAAATAAACTTTCATCTTGTAGAGATATATGTTTGGTTCTGATTCATGTGAAGCAATTGTCCTAATATGTTGATGTAACACATGGTTATTGTAACACAATATTGTTGCCAGGAAATATACACCACTTTTAGTTTGATGATTCTGGAATCCTGTTTGGTTAGGACCCTCAGTACATCTTCTGTAAAGTATAAAGTTTTAGAATGTCATTTTTTTCAGAAGATGTCCAGGTGTTGTGAAATCAAGTACAAGTCTCATAGCTGTGACTCGTCTAATCTCTGTACACACTATGATGGTCACTAAAACCAGAAATACTTCTTATATTTTACAGACAAAGTAAAGATCAAGTTTGAAGCTTCAGCAATCTGCAGACTGACATTACAACATCAAGGTAAATCCACTTTCTTGATCTGTTAACATAAGAGCATATGTCACTATGAGCCCAAGTTGTTCCTGATAGGAAAAGAAAAAATAGTCTATCTGGACAAATTTCATTTAGCTCTTAAAGTTTTCCAATTTATAGAAATCCAAACCATGAGTGAGCCATGCGCCAGTCTAATTAAATTGACTCATTATTTTCACCCAATTTATTGAAATACTCACTAAACATCTTTTATTATTGGGGGGGGGGCATTTTTTGAAAACCAAAGTGAAAAGTAAACAATGTATACACTGTGCATAGTGCAATGTAGCTTCAAGTTCAATCAAGTTCAATGTTCACCAATCCATTACACACTGTATGTACTCATACAGTTGTATACAGACACGATAATTGATAACGATCCAGATAGCACTAGCTGGATGACCTTTGACATTCAATTTCATTGTCAACACCCAGTGCAGTCGTTCATTGTCAACACCCAGTGCAGTCGTTCATTGTCAACACCCAGTGCAGTGGTTCATTGTCAACACCCAGTGCAGTCGTTCATTGTAGATTCAGTATGTACTGTATTGATCGAGCGTCTAGGAACACACTGGCTGTACATGCCTTGCTACATGTAAAGCAAGCGTCCTGCATTCTACATAGAAGTAAGACTTTAGTTTGTTTGCAGTAAAACAAGGGACAATCCTGACAGTACTACAGACAAGGGAGAGGTATCTATGTATGACAACTGATGGTGGTTAACAGTGCACAGTGATAAGGTGAGTACAGATCACAAACTGAATCAACTTTGCTCAATACTCTAGCTTGAGAGGCCTACATGTAGATACATACCAATATTATACATTTTGTACAGTTTCATAAATTGTGATTTTATAAAGATGAAATGTCAGGATAACTCATCATGCACTTTTGATAGTTTACTTTCAATTTCAATTGATGTAAAAGCTGTCAAGGGACCCTTTTGACAGACTTTAATACATGCCGGAACTAGGCCTATATATTTGTGTTGACACGCCCAAACATTCCATTGTGTAGCATGCACTGTGCATGTACTCATAGAGGGCTTCCAATTATTGCCTGTGGCTTACGGCCAAGGGTTCAGTTGATTTGCAGTAAACTAAAGAAAGAGAAAAAGAAATCCCTGTGCATTTTATGAGACATTTGTTGTCTCTACTAGGTTTAGTCATGGTTTTATCATGTTTATTGTGACAACGATATTCTCATCAACAAAAATTAATCCAGAAATTCTGAAAATGAATCCCACCAGTGAGCTTGGAAATATTTTGTAAAACCCGACAAAAATTGGTTGAGAGCAAATCATCACAAACATTTTTCGATACCGGGTATTTGGAATAAAACATTTATGGTACAAGCACATGTACATGTACTTACATGTGTATGATTGTTAATGTTTGGTGCATAAAATGCTTTAATGTATTGTGATGGTTTGGTCCAATACCTGCAACCCGGTCAGTCTCAGCCAATGTCAGCGAGCTGTCTAGCTTGGAAGGCTGGAGTTGTTGATCCATTTGGTGGCAGTCTACTGCTCAACCCGCAGTGCACTACACTAGTTAAACCCAACAATGTAAACAAATACAAACACCCAAATGGAAGGGAAAGAGTACAGCATGACGGGATGGACACAGCTTAATTGAGATTGACTTTGATTGGTTTAATTACTCATTCCACAAACCCTGCCTCACCTCTGATACAAAATCTACTTTAAAAGTTCCGCTGATCCTTGATTACACTGATTTTCTGTTAATACATGTGAGTTAAATAATTTTCCAGCGGATAAATTAAGACAGATTATTGCAAGAGATAAACAAAACTCGATACAATTATTAACTAGATATCGACTCACAAGTATAAGACCGCGTTCCCACTGGATCCACAATAACAAGATCCTGACCCCGCAAAAGGATTAGTCGCAGAAGTGAATCGCGGTTGCGTTCCCACTTGAGTATGATCGCGCATTGATCCACCTTTTGTAAACGGAAGTAGATCAAAAGTTCACCAACGCAGGTCACTTTCGCCCATCTTCCTCACAATTACCTGAAATACTGTGCTATTTCTCACGGTGCCGCCCAGTTTGTTTTGAATTTCTTGACTGGCCCAGATGTCTAAAAAGTTCCCAGCTCCTCGTCCGACCATAGCTTGCCACGCTTCTCATCTTTTGGGGGTTTTTTTGGACGAATTTATGGGACGTTTATTGCTGGGCGCTGCCATCTTTAAAGAACGTACAATGCATCCAAAAAAATTGCGTGGGTTTGGGTTTAGTGTGGATGCGTTGTACAGAACGTGTAGTTGGTATCGTCACGTGACGTCAATACAGCTTTATGCTTTACGTGCAATTCTTTTATGTCACCAAATGCGTGGTGCGTGCTGGGAATAGAAGAAAAAAGAACACCGTTTTCGCGCCATTCGGGCCTACCGGACCGGATTTTCGCCCTCAAATTGCGGGGTCTGATCGCCCTTTGCGTTCCCACTAGACTTTTGATCGCCCATTAATCCAAAAGGGCGATCAGATCCCGCTTTAATCCTACTCCCGAGGTGGATCAAATTGCGGGGTCTGATCCTGATCGCCCTCGCATTCCCACTTACGCTTGATTGCCCTTTGATCGCCCTTTTCGAGAAATTGCGGGGTCTGATCGCCCTTTTCTCGAATTGCGCGATCAATGCGGGGTCCAGTGGGAACAGGGTCTGAGGCTCCTTGCCAATAATTAGCATATTGCAACACTCATTTCAGTTATTCAATTACTGTTAAATCTGATGGTTGCATTGTGGGGAAAAAGAGCAATCCATTCCCTCTCTGTCTTTTTTATCTAACTTTGATATAGGCTGGCAACCCTCCAACAACTGTAATGTAAACCATTACATGAAGGCTAGGAACTAGCCAGGGCTATGTTGCCAAGAAACCAAACTTTAAATGTACGGCAATAATCGATACTGTATTGCATTACAGTATGATACATGTATGGTAAGCCTAGAAGATAACAATTTGTCCATCTACTGGGAAGTTATACATCATAATTCCAGTAAGGTTAAACATTTTCATATATTATATGATTTACAGTCTCTTCATTACTGTTGAAGAAAGTGCCTTTAGGGGCCATTGGAAAAACTCCCTTCCAATAACCAACCGCAATGATAGGAGATACACCTCCAACTTGACACTGCTATCTTGCACATTCAGAAACACAAAAGATGAATTTAATCAAATCGCTGGTGGATTTTTTTTATTTATTTATTTTTTTAAAGTGAAAAGTCATACCTCAACAATTCTGACTGAAAAAGTGGCACGTTAACAGGGAAAGCCATTCTACATAAGATTGCAATGTATGGTACATGTACATGGTTGTAATTGTATTATGATTGTAATGTGTGATACATGCATGATTGGTAATGATTACAAATAATGATAAAATTATTTTGTTTATCTGAAAGTACTCTTTTTGAAACTGATCCCTGTTGCTAATTTGTCCTGAGAACAATTTGGTTTCCAGACACCGTGTTCTTCTTTCCCTCGACCACAAGAACGTTTACAAGTAGACATTTGTACAAATGTGTTGAATTTCCACAGCCACGGTTTGCTGGAATCTTAAAAACAATGTTCCAGATGTACACAACAATGTGTTAATTGGTCATATGTCTTGTGGTTCCTGAGAAACAGACTTATGGCAGATGGTGGAACAACTTTGTTTTTTTATGGGTTTTTCTTTTGCTACAGGCGGACAGCTGACGTTTTTCCATTGTGTAGCGTGCAAAGGCAGGCATGTACCATGATGCACTTTGTCTCACCCTTACAAAAATATGACACAGGTTCTGGAGAACATGCATTGTAAAATCCCTTTCTGGGGGATATTGTGTAACCCCTGATTCCAGACCTTTGTCTTGTACAAATGCTGCCACCATATTTTTGGTTCAATGAGTAGTAAGTCCAATAGATTCCAGCATACTATGGCAGATTTTGGGCCGAGGTTTTGCAATGCACAGTCAGTGCCTACTCAATTTTTTCACATGACAACATCAACTACCAGAAGTATTTATGGGAACTTTTGCTTCTTCCTTTTATCAAGTCATGAGCGTCAATCCTGGGTGGAGACATGCACCTTTTTGAAGGGTGGGGGACACTATATCAAATGTCCCCCTCTGGTTTTTTTGACTTGTGTATCTCATATAGAGCACTAAAATATGCCATCTCCAGACTATTAGTTCTAAACTCTTGTAGCTCCTCAAGTTACAAGCGAAGTGATTGTAAAAACATGCAGCTGAACAAAATTGTATAGTCTACTTTTAAAAATAAAAGTGTTCATCATCAAAATATTGATAAATCTAATGAGACAACACAACAAAAATGAGTTTTGGCCAGTACTCCAATATCCAACAGCCAAGTACAAGTACTTGGACCTTGAGTACGAGTACAAGTTAGTCTAGTCTGAAATATAAAACTGAAAATAATGTATGAAATACATTGATTGGTTACTTGTTAACTCTTGCTGATACAACCATGTGAACCAAACTATGTTGGGCATGTTGGGAGGAGTGTTGGCTTTACAAAAAGCTCTTAGTTTGTTCTGGATGTTTCAACTAGCTTGCTGTAGTCTTAAGGTTGACAAAAATAAATCTCACCATGTACGTCCTCAAAACTGAGAACAGTTATTGACTAAATGGATGGTAATGGATGTTTAATATCCGTTAAAAAAGGTACACAAAAAAAGCTTAATTTTTACTTAGAATGTATGAAATGTTTCATTGCATTCCACAATAATGTACAGTGCAGGGACCAATTTGATGTAATCTAGGAACTGATGTTTACTGAAATTGATTTGTGGAAACTGAATGCTCAATTTTTTTATAATAGAATGTTTTTGCTCTTTTGATTTTATTTCCAGATCAAAATGGCATCTTCTGAACCAGCACAGGTTTCAGCTCTAGAGAAAATCAGAAAGGATTATCTGGAGTGCAGTATTTGCCAAGAGGAGTACACAGAACCCAAACTACTGGACTGTCATCATAGCTTCTGTGAACACTGTTTACTTGAATACCACACCACCAACTACAAAGATGCTAAGATGCTTATTTGTCCTTTGTGTCGAAAGGAGACACAACTTCCTCAGACAGGTGTTCAGGATTTCAAGACTAACTTCATTTTAACTGGTCTTGCACTTCAACTGGAACAGATCAGCTTATCTGAAAACAGCAAGTTGATTTGTAAATTATGCAAGGAGGAAAATGAGGCAACACATTTCTGTTTTGACTGCCCCATGATCATCTGTGCAAACTGCAATGAAATACACAATAACATTCCAGCATCATCAAGCCACACAGTAGCTACTTGGAAAGACATTAGTGATGGGAAGATTGCAATGAAGAAGAGAAAACAAAAACGTCGTCCAGAATGCCAGACTCATGAAGGTGAAGTCATGTGGTTCTATTGTACAACATGTGATGTGATGATTTGCCAAGCTTGTACTGTCATAGATCACCGTAATCCACAACATGAGTATATTGACTGCAACCAAGCCTCATCCACATATAAACAGTCATTGGCTCAACTCATTACTCCCCTTGAAGAAATTCTGAAGAACCTTGACCAATCTCAAGCAACTGTCTCAACAATGAAAGACAACCTAGACATTGCAGTGGAGAGAACCATGGCAGAGGTGAAGAACAGAGCTGATGAGATCAGGGCTGAGGTAACAGCTCAAGAGAGTGGCATCATGGATGAAATAAAAACCATCCACAAAGATCGGAGCAAGAAATTGGAGGAATATGAGCAAACAGTGAGTGCAAACTCACAGCAAATACAGCAATCACTGCAGACTGCCAAAGATATCAGCAACAATTCATCAGCTCCTGACTTCCTTGCACTTTATACTACTATCAGTAAGGACCTGACTTTACTCAGAGATCAAAATCAACCCAAGATAGATTCCACCCTCTCCCATCTGAATTTCAATCCAGGGGTTTGTGATATCACCCTGGGTAATATGATCATAAAGGCACCAAGATGGGAGCTTGGTTTGGAGTATAAGGCACCAAGGTGGGAGCTTGGTTTGGAGTGTGATGAAGGACTCAATGGGGCTTGGGATGTTGATGCCTCTGTACCTGGGGATGAGATGGCAGTGGCAGACTGCAATAATAGAAGAGTGGTAATCTATGACACTAAGGGACACCAGAAGAGAACTATCCAAGTGCCACAATGTAAGTTCCTTACAAAGTCATTTATTTAGAGGTGTTAATGTTGTTGTAAATCTCAGTTCAAACGCAGTGTAAAAAGTACTCATGATTGGTTACCAGGGTGACAGTCAAAGGGTAATCCATGAAAATAAGTAAACATTCTTCAAGGTAGTTTTAAAGTTATCAACTCAAGTCAATCATTAAAATGATGTTCACAAATCAGACCATATTTGTGATCAACAAAAGGTTTACATGTAGTCAAAATATCTGTCATGAAAATAATTGATTATTCCTATTCCACTGTACCTTGTAGGCTAGAGCTGCATTAATCCATGCATGATCACTGAATCCACTCTATCTGCTGTCATTCAGGATTTTTACATTCCTTTAATCAAAATCAACACGGAACAAGTTTATAATACTAAATGAATAAATAATAACAATTAATGTGATTTAGGTAAAATTAGAAAATAAGAGTTCAAAAGAAAGAACTAATACCGTTTTTTCTTGATTGTAGTCACCTTGCTAATATCAACAGGGTGTTGTTATTGTTCTATTGTATGTCATAGTTACATGTAGGTGCTGGGTGAATTATTAGCAAAGTAAAAATGGCTTTTACAACATACTGAACAAATACAATTAAAAAATAATGTATTTTGTATTTTTTTGCAAAAAGCAAGTTACAGAGGTTGTACATGTAAGTAACATGCAAATGAAGGATCATTGTATTGAGTCCTATCCATTTGTTCATTTGTTTTCCAGACCCTTGGGCTGTTGCTGCATTCCAGAATCAGTTAGTGGTTGTAATTTATCAGAGCAACTCTGTCCAGATGTACAATAAGAATGACACAAAGGGATTGGAGTTCTACACAGTGCCTCATAATGAAGTGGGCAAGACAGCAGTAAACCTCCACAGTGTAGCAGTCATGAAGGATACAATCATTGTGGGGGATGTGAAGAGGTCAGTTATAACTAAACACAGCTCCAGTGATGGTTCACTCATTGACACTGTTTCAGTTAAGACACGTCCTTGGTTCTTGGCCATTGACAGCAAGGATAGAGTTTTAGTCAGTGGTTGGGACCAACATTATGTTGACATGGTTTCCAATGGAACGACCCTTTTCTCCATTAAGCCCACCATAGATGGACAGCAAGTTACATACTGCAAAGGTGTTTGTTGTGACAGTGCAGCTATCTACATTGCAGTGCGCAGTCAGGATGACAACACTGGTCATATTCATCAGTATGACACTGAGGGTAGATTTCTCAGCTGTATTGCTCAGGGTCTGTTCAGCCCATATGGAATCTCATTGACATCAGATGGGCAGAAGCTGGCAGTGGCAGACTTGAAATCAGTGAAGATTTATAACAAGGTGTAATGTTATCTGATAATTATGATACTGGTCAAATACTATCTCATGGATTGAACTGAAAACCAACATGAATTAATATAATTCAATCACCAAACTATTCAAATTGTTGTATTATTTTGTTCACTCAAGCAGTTAAAATTAACAAATCAGTCTAAATTCTTAATTAATTAAGACATTGAGTTAAATGTATGACATTTAACACACTTAATGTCCATTGTCATGACCTTTGTTAAAACCCTACATGGCCCTATGATTATAAAATCACCTGCTTACTCCATCCTTCTTGAATTTTAAATAGGTGTGAATAGCGTGCAATATGTTTTGTGGTTGAACACAACCCTAAACATATTTCTTAACATTTGGGCCTTCAAGTCCCTAGATAACTCTGTTTTGAGCTATAACAATCGTTATGGTACAGATCTAATACTGTCTTGTCAAGATACATATGATGCAAGTTCATGTACAATGAGTACATTGACATGAAATGACCACATTGTGTCAATTCTCAATTAGAATTCAATCCCAAAAGATGTGTGTTATTTATTCTGTCATTCAAACAATAATCTAATCAATTTCAATTGAACATTTAATAATTTCCTTTAAGTTTAATTGATCAAAGTTCTCTAAAATGCACATTATTTTATCGAACTTAATTGTAATGAACTCTACGTTAAAATTAGTGATTAATTACATTTGATGAATTATTATTATATTGTTAGTACATGCTGTTATATGTCTGTGAGGCATGGAGTCTTATTCTAAACCTAGAAGCGCTGCAATAAATGGGTGCTACACAAGGCTATTAAGAACTGCTCTTAACATCCACTGGAGTCAACATGTGACCAATAAAGTCCTGTATGGGGACCTTCCCAAACTCTGGACAAAAATCAGAGAGAGGAGGATGCGTTTTGCTGGCCACTGCTTTTTGTAAGTACCTGAAACCACCCAAAAGTGTTTGGACTTGTGAATATACATGCAGGCTTTTACTGAAAATAATTGGAGTTGATTAATTTGATGTTTTAAAACAAATTCTTAAATAAGCCTTCGATTTTCATGAAAACATTGCCGGCCTTTTCCCTCCATTTTTTAAATTAACATAGAGAGTTATTTAAAAATAATAAACTCAAATTATTTTTGGTATAAGCCTGCATGTTCATTCACAAGTAGAAACATTTATGGTGGTTTGAGGTTCTTCAACCGCTGGAAAAACTGCTAATGTGACGGTAGAAACGTGGTCCCTTTACTGTTCCTGTTATATTCAAGATTGACCATGAAAACTCTAATGATTCGTAATCAGAAAAATGACTTGCTCTGCTAGTTGAGCTGAAATTGTTTTATATACATCATGGTTTAATTGTTAAAGAAGAAATGTCTTACTTTGTTATTAGTTAATGTATTATATGTTTGTTTTTGAAGAGTAAAAACAATTGTGGATGAGCGAAGTGAGGAGCATGAAAAGGGCATTTCTTGAACCAAGTTTGAGTTGGTTATCATCAATTTTGCAACAGACATCTACTGAAAATACATTTTTAATTGTTTTTAATCTGTCGCTTTTGGTTGACTAATAAAAGTAGACAGATATTCTATGTACTACAAACCTTTCTAGATTGTAGCTCCAACATACAAAGTTTCAAATCCTACTTGGAACTGAAGTTGTGTACCAACATAATGACTTTACTATCTGAGAATGAGTAAACAAGGAGTTACCCCCAAACTTCCCTGATAAGCTGGATGGCTTTATACTAAGCACTCTAAATACTCCTGGGTGACCCTGAGTATGGGTCAGATTTGAGTCTAAGTTCTTGGAGTTCAGGGGAACTGTGGAATAGGTTTGCTGTTGTCGATACAATTAATAGGTTTGGAAAAAGTTTAACAAAGCATTGGATTCTGATTCAATAAACACAATTGTTCTTAGAATTGATAAAATATCTGATGACATAACTTCATAATGGTCTACATTGTATGTACACTGTTGTAAGCATTAAGGTACCATTTCCTACATCTTTATTTGCAATTAAACTTGTTAGTAAGAATGATTCTTCCAGCTATCTGGATTTGTTTTCATGTTTAGGAACAGGTGTACGAAAGTTATATAAATGCAAATACTGTGTGGAGTTTTCTGTTTAACCTATACTGGTAGTCAATTTTACTGGATAACCAAGATTGTTTTTCTGTAGTTAGTACACTTGAAGCATAGTTTAGTTGGAGTTTTTGGAGTAAGTTTGATCTGTATATAATCAAGATTGACATTACAGTGGATTATTGCTCATGTAGACTTGTTTTGAATAATTGCTACTCTGTCCCTAACGCAAAATTTGTTCCCTACTTTTAACATTGTCAATAAATCTGGAGATGATTCATTCTCTGTAATTATTTCTGTCAAGTGAAGATTTATTCCACTATTTCTCTCCCTCAGTCACTTTGTAAAAACTGCTCTGAGTATAGAGGTATTTCCTTATTGTGCAAATGTGTAGGAATTATTGAAGTTAATTGATGGATTGGAAGAAGTTCAAACTTCTTTTGAAGTGAAAACAAATCCAATTATAAATTTGAAAGTGACTAGATTTTTAATAAACACACGCCACATGTTTATTATTGCCATTTTAACCCCCCCCAAAAAAAATACCATTTGAAATATTGCCTTTTAAAAGATTTAACATGAAGAAACATAACAAAACAAGAGAAATTAAAGGGAAAAGCATTTATTAATGTCTTTTAAAAGATTTAGCACAAAGAAACTTAACTAAACAAGACAAAGTAAAGGGGGGAAAACAATATTTAAATTAAGATTAACAGCAAGTCATATGCAGTTGTCAATTTGTTTGCTGCGCCATTTCTTCCCCAGTTTGCCTTGCTTGACCAAAACTCCAGGGGTGAAGTTTTGCAGTCCTTATCAATAACTGTTTTGGTTGTATTGGCCATTGGTTAATCACTGTCCAATGACAGAAACAGTTATTGGTTGATGCCGCCAAAAAGCACCATTGGAGGTTAAGCTTGGGGGATATCGCTTTTTTCATCCACGATGTATCGTCGACATTATATTGCAATATTCGATATTATCGCGATTAATTTTTGATGGCGTCATTCTTCTACAAATCTCTCAGAGCAAGTTGTAGATACAGATGATTTATAATTTTTACTTTGGTTCCAATGAACTATTCTTCGGGTTTTACTCTAAACCTATGGGGTGAAAACCTGGGTCTATTACTTACACACATTTAGTGTGTTAACTACTGCGCATGACAGACTGTTCTATATGTGTGCATAACTTAATAGATCACGCTTCTTGCATGTATGCAACACGCACCTGATAACACACGTGATAACACCCGTCTGCATGAGACCGCCTGATCGCTAAAACTTTGATGTTGATATTTTCGAAGGAACCCCGTCGGATTGGATCTGTGGGGAATCTTGCGGTTGCGGTCTGTGACTTGCAGCTCTTTGTTCCAGCAAGATCGTCTTGACTAGGAGATTTATTGTTGCAAGATCGCCTTGGCTAGGAAATACATCGCGATACTTAATAGATATCGCGATTTACCGATATCACGGTTAAAAAAAGCCTGACCCGATATCATTATCGTTTCAGAACTAGTATCGCGATATTCGATAATATCGCGGTACCGCCCAAGCTTACTGGAGGTGTGACTTTAAAATATCCAATAAAGTTTGATATAGTAAATAGTCCTGTGTTTGATCCAATCTGTGTTCTTGAGGTACGCAGAACGCACGATCAAAAGAGGCACTGGTCCCCTCTCATGATCTGCTTTGATCTTGTGCCATGTCTAACTGTATGCAGTTTAGGGTGACCATGTAAAAGCATGATTCAATTGAAGTGGGTGTGCTAAATACTTCCATTTTGACATACACATGTCAAGCGCCCTGCAAGCGCTAAGCGCTCAATTTGTTTTTGACAAGCGAGCATGCAGAGCAGTCACTTTTGGTAGCAATCAGCATTGTTTTTCAGCTCATTCCTTCTAGGGGTTAGTGATGAGAAGTATCAATATGGCGCTGTCCATGGTAGCGTGGCTGGGAAAATAAATAATGTTGTTTTTAATTTCCATTCTCATTGATCTGTGGTATGAGCTGTGTTCACTCAGTGCTTTCAGAGACTTTTTAATTTTTTTTTTTATTATTGAGATATCGCCCATCTTACAGGGCGACACTTGACTGATTTGGGCTGTCAACCCAAATCAACTGTCACCAGGGGCACATTGTCACCTACTCCTGGGGCTTAAACAGGGCTATACCCCCTTCACAGTCTGTAAGGATGTAGGCATGGGTATCATCCACTAGGAGCCTGGCTGATAGAGCAGATTTGCACTACCTTCCCAACTTTTTTATGAAGCAATTGTGGTTGAGTGCCCTGCTCAAGGTCACAAGTGTCATGACCGGGATTTGAACCCACACTCTGCTGCTGACAACAACAGAGCTTGGGTCCAGTAAACTAGACCGATCAGTCATGACACGCCATAGGGAGAAAATCGTTCCTCAGACAGAAGATGGTTCTCATGAAGGAGATTCTGAACATGGTGTAAGGATCATCATTGGTTTGAATTCTACTGGATTTCATGTTCACATCATCTTCCTCTTTCTCATCTTTGTTCTGTACAGAAGGAGAATTCAAGTCTAGTTTGTGTCTTGAGGATGAGGAGTGTGTGAGTCTAAAGTGAAGCAGATGAAGTCACTGCTGGAGCATGAACTAGACCAAAGAAATCAGGTATGAGATGAGAGAAACCATGTGGTGTGTCTTAGAGTCAAGAAATAGGAGTTAAGACAAATCCACTGTCAAATAACATTCTGCTGCTGAGAGTATTGCTTAATATTCTTTCAGCAAAAATATTTTGGGACAAAGTCTAAGTGCATTCAAGCAAAAATGATGTGCTCACTATAACAGAAAATATGCACAAGTACAACTGCATTTACTCTCGGGCATTCTCAGTAAAATTAAATTGTTGAGACAATAATGTTTAGCTTTGGTAAAGTCTGGTGTCCTCTAGTCTCCCAAGCTGGATGATTCATGTCATATGTGAGGTTTTGTGAAGCATATGGGATTGGTTTGAATATACATGTGTATACACAATGACAAACTGTCCATCCTTTCAGGTATACATTTTTGTGCTGGTTTATGATTTCTACATTTTCAGCAATAATTATCTGTCTGTTGGAGTAAAGCAATGATGATACAGAAATACATGGTGTATAAAGAATTAATAAACTGTACAAATCTGGCATGTATTTGAACAGTTTGGGGATCCTTTGGTTCTTACATGTATGCTTTAATGTGTGAAGGAAACAAAATCACACTTAGGAACACTACATGGCCCAATTTCATAGAGCTGCTTTAACAGCATTTTTTGTGCTTACTATGTGAGTTTCCATTTCACAGCGCTGCTAACCATAAGCGAACAAAAAGGCATGCTTACCTTCCAGTGCTTACTGTATAAGAAGGAATGGCGCAACAATGCAAACCCAATTTTCTTGCTAACTTGTAAAATATGCTTACGCTTAAGCAAATGTTTCTGCTACAGTAAGCACGACAATTTGCTTACCGTTGAGCAGCGCTATGAAATTGGGCCCAGGGTCCAATTTCATAAAGCTGTTAAGCAGAAAATACCGCTTAGCAAATTTCCTTGCTAAGGAAAAAATGAGTGGGGCACCAGTCGCAACAATGTAACCTTTATGGATTTTTGGCTGATAACCTGTTTCTGCTAAGCAAGATTTTTCTGTGCTTAGCAATTTTTTGCGCTTACAGGTTTTATGAAATTGGACCCAGGTCCCAGTGTTTGAATATTGGCTATCTTATGGAGACTGAAAACAAAAGGTCTCCACAGCGGAATTCTAAAGAGAGGGATGTTCCACAAGGAATTTGTGTACAAAGTCTGTTTGGGATGTTAAGTGCATTACAAAACACATGGAACCTACACATCCCATCTAAAGGACAAAGCAATTATGGTAAAGCATCTTGCTCATGGACACAAGTGCCTGGAACTGGAATCCACACTCTGTTGATCAGAAACACTAGAGCTTGAGTCTGGTGCTCTTAAACGCTCAGCCACAACATGCCATAATAATAATACTGGGTTCTTTATCACACCCCTAGGGGCGTATCAAAGCACTCATTATTTGTTTTTCAACAGGATAGGCAGAGAGAGTTTTGAATTATGAGACCCATTTATATAGCATCTTGATATCAATGTTGCATCTTTTCATCCAATTATAGGATGCTCGTCTAGGACCTCTTTGCTACCATTCTTTTGAAAGAAGACTCTTTCCACTGTCAGTCTTTTGCAAGCCAGTGTTGGAATGGGTAGTGGGATAAGGTGCTTGGGTTCAACAGAGCTGGAGGGAAAGATAGAGGAACTGCAAAGCAAGGACTGTACTCCCCACAGGGTAGAAACAGACAGAGAGAGTGAGTCCATAAACAACAAGAAGTTGTTAGGAATCAGGTTGGTCTAGTTGTGACTTGTCCTATCAATCACATCCATGGACCGTGGTTTGAATCACACCTCAGACCAGTGCCTCATGTGTGGATAATGTTTTCAGTCTCTCTCATATTACATACGTTTAAGGGTTTTCATTTCACAACCAAAACTGAGTAGATCTTCATAATTACAGTGCTATTAACTTTGAAAGAAACCTAGGCAGATTTGGTTTAAATATAAATCTGAGTTGCCTCAGAAGAACACTTCACAAACAAATGGCCTGTGCCTGTAACATGGAGCTGGGGACATAGAGAGTCTGTTAACATCAGAGAATAGTTCAAGTACCAATTCTAAATCTTTTATTGTAACTGGAAAAAGCATCATAAGACACCACAAATGACTGTTGCTTATTTTAGTTGCCGCAATCTAAATAAGCCTGATGTGAACTAGTAAATGCTCCCTGCATAAACAGCACTTTGTCTTTGTAATAAATACTTTCTAAAATTTAAAAAGGAAAAGAAAAGGAGACCAGACTCTGCTCTGTGACATCTGAGTCAATTCAGGGTTTATTCCCTGGAATTAAATCTCAGGAAAATCAATTGAATTTGTAATCCCAATGCCATCCCATCTTCATTTTCCACTTGGTGCAATTTCTTTTGGATCAATATACACTCAGTAAACTTAATCCAGGGTTAGCTAAAATGTCCCTTTCCGTACCATAGGGGACTTTAGTCGACCAAGCTTACACCCCCAAAAAGCATTCAAGCCCGAGCACAAAGGTCCATGTTCACTCTCCATACCAAAGCTTACCATCATTTGAAAGAGAAAGATTGGATCTTTCCAATAATGGTAAAACAAAATAAGGTTGTTATTATGCAATCTATTCAATTTGGAGTGGAAAGATTCAAAATGCCAAACAGCTACGAAGCGCCATATTGTTGTGTACAAAAAAGTGTTTGAGATTACAGATCACACTGTGGAAAGAAAGACAAAGAACTTTGACATTTAATGGCTGATCTCAATGATTTTTTAATTATATGAAAGGGAATTCAAAAAGTAAGAACCTTTGTATAACTTATTTTGCTGTAAAACAATATCTTCATGGAGATAATAGAGTTTGTAAAAATGGCCTTTGAACGAAAGCTTTCTGTTATGTAGGAATTTGTGCTTCACGCTTGAGTGGTCAAATACTGTGGTCACCAGCGACTGTTTTTGTCCAAACAATTTGGTAACAAAAGGGTTAAAGTGACTCCCAAGCAGGGAGTTTTCTGTTCCCGGGTTAGTAATTCAATTGTGAATAGTTAAACCACAATTTTATGTAATTTCCCAGTAAATCAATGAAGTTTGAGACTAAATATAGTTTGAATTGTTTCCTCAATAGACATGACAGATGAAGAAGATGAAGACGATCTAGCTGAGATAAGAGACTGACATGACACCCTGATGCAAGAAATAACATGAACAGATGAGAAACAGGTAAGAGATCAATTCTTCTAGTGCTGGTAAATCTCTATTTTTTGAAGAATTAATCCTGATTTACAGAGTGGTCTGATGCACTGGACTCAAGTTCTGACAATGTCAACATTCTGGAATTCAAGTCCTGGTCATGGCATTTATTGTTTTTGAGCCTTCAATGGTTTTGTTCAAAGCTAGCTACTTAAGCTAAACTACAATCTGTCTCCAGTACTCTCTTTTTTTACAATCATGAAACATTCAATTGAGATCTAAAAACATTAAATTCATTAATATGAAATTTACACTTTAGACAAGGCTATTTCAGATTTTAAAAATGGAAGAAATGATAGACTGATGAGAACACTGGTTTGTACTGATAGGCTCAGGAAAAAAACAAAACCCTTGAACATTGCATGAATGTGGAAATGAGGAGTTGGTTGGCTTTAAAAACCTTAACAGTTGAAGACTATAATAGACACCAACCCTGTTCACCGTGACATCAATGACCTAGTCTCGTTTGGACAAACGGGCGGGGAATTATTGTTTTGAAAACAACACTGTGAAGCAGCTTTTTAAGTTATGCCTTTTCCAAACTCCGGCCTGGGCTCTGGCTCAGGCTTGGGCTCCATCAATCCGAGGTTTGGAGAAGGCCCTTCAAGCAACTCCTATATTAATGTTTGGAATGTGGTGGAAAGCTCTATAGACCAATCCATACATGCAAGTGCTGTATGCCTCACCACCATTGCTGGGACACTGGCAGCATAAGGTCTTGGACACAAAGACATGGAAAAACCATTGTCTTTTTAACTTTGATGTGAATTACTGTAGGTGATTTTCTCAACAATTTACACACTTTCCCTGACAGGACAGCATGGCATAACATTTCCTCCTGGAACAATTCTTGTGTTGAACAGATTTGAAATGAACATTTTTAAATAGGACTAGGCTTGTGCCCTTTCTTTGTGATTTGCTAATTTAGGTAATAAATAAAAGTTCATTAGAGTTAAACAATGACTTTATTTACAAGTTATGTTACTGGTAGTCTATCACAATTAATTTAAAATGTTTTCTTCTTGTAGACAGTCACATGATATTGATTGAAACTTTGAGTTGTTACACCACTGGTTCTATTCAGAACCACTGCAACTCATAAAGAGATTAATGTCATGTACATGGTGTTAACTACAAACCTTACTAGAATGTATCTCCACCAAACAATGATTCAAATTCTGCTAATTTAAGAATTATTTTGTATAAAACTGGTCACTGTAAAACAACAACAACATCCAGCAAGATTGATCCTGATATTGATTGATGTTTCCTGCAGCAATGTAACTGCAGGGAAATAGTCACCAGGGAAGACAGTGTTTCTACAATAAACAGTTTGAGGGTGTATGATTTATTTGCATCATATAAAGACATTTAAATAAGCAATAAAGGGTTCTACAGGAAATAATGCTGTCACAATGTTTGAAAATCTTAAGAGAGTCTCAGTGTGATTGCCTCTCATTGGGTAGACCCTGTAAAGCTGTTATAATGCAACAGGCTTGAACTTGGTTTCTTAATTTGTTCTTTTTATTGTGTTCTTTGATTTGGTTTTTCTTGTGTTTTCCAATTTACTATTCACATTTTGTTTATTAGTTTGATTCAGAGTTGAATTTTTTTAATAATCATTTTGTCTTTGATAATTGATGCGTAGTTTTTCTTTTTGTTTTGGGCTTCAACGTTTTATTTTACAAATGTTTCTTTTTATTTTGATTACTTCTTTGTTTAAAAACCGTTGTCTTTGATTTATGATTTGTTCTTAAGTTTACAATTCTTTTAACCTTATCCAACGTCCACCATTTTTCCAGGTTATACATTTAAATTTTCTGGCACTGTAATTTAATACAAAACTTAAAACTCATCAGAAGTAAATAATCTTAAAAAACTAAGTTTCTTTGGGTTTGCATGTGCTAAGAGTTTAATGTCCGATTGTTAACACTGGTTAAAAATTAACACAATAACTACCAGTTTCTTCTTTTCCTTATTTGTTTAAAAGTGGAAATGGTCCAACAATTTTTAGAAAGTGTCAAAAAAGAAAACAAACAAACATTTGGAATGTGGAGGTCGGATAAGGTAAATTATCTGTCTGCTCTATTTGGTCTCCAATAATTACATGTATGAAAATAGCAATTGTTTTGATTTGCAAGGTTTGCTACAGTTTTAATAAAATATTGTATATCATCTGAATTTGTTTGTTTGTTTTCTTTTTTGTTTGTTGTACCAACCACAACTTTACTGTTTGCATGTTTGATATGAGTCAGTTGTTATCATGGTATTGGATTCCCCTTTAGACAATAGTGACAACCCAGGCCTTATTCTCATTCATAAACACAAAGATCGATCAATAAAATGTTATGCACCTTTGTAAGTGACGATATGAGGGGGTTTAAAACAAAACGCTTTTTTAGAAGTTCTCGGGTTAAAACAAAACTTAATCTTATTTAGAGCCAAGAGCAGCCGACTCGCTGTATATCAAGCCACTAAAACTATGGTTGTGACGTCGGCCCAAATTAATTTGGATTGGGCACGGACATCAACTGGGCGTACTCACCTAAGCCCCCTTTTAATTACACTACAATAGAATTTACATTTTTGGTTAATAATATTGGACTTCAAACTGATGTTTGGCAGACAACTTTGAAGACGCACAATTTCACCGTCATTATTTAAACGAGCTCAAGGCATGAGAGATCTGACTCAAGACATGAATCTCTCCCAGTGTCCGATTGCCCCAAAGACAAAAACAAATCTCTGGGTCTGATTCTCGGGCAGATTTAACAACGGTTCTTTAAACTGAAACGAAAAACAGACAGTAAACAAAATGTACTTGTCGGCGAATTAATATTGAACAAGTCAATTCAAACCCTTAGTTGAATTGTAAAAAAGGAAAACCTATTTTCTTCGGTTTCCATTCGACATTACTTTCTGTATTTAATGATTGCGGTGCCTGCTCCTATTACTGACCTGGGCCCAATCTAATGGCTCTGCTTACTGCCGAATTCTGCGCTCGCAATCACAATTCTTCGCTTACAGGACAAGCGCCGAATTTCTGCTGTGCAAGCGAAGATTGCCTAGTAACGTGTAGTACGCACGCGCAAAAGCACAAACTCCCTGCTAAGCGCGTAATTCCCTTCTTCCGTAAGCGCTTATTTTTTGCTTACGGTAAGCAGAACCATGAAATCGGGCACTGGTTTTTGGGCACGCTCCGTGGTCTAGTGGGAAACTTTTGCACGTAAAATTAATGATTGGGTTGTTGGTTCGAATCCTACCCGAATAGTATACCTGTGGATTTTTTTTTTCGAACTCAGAAAAGCATTGATTATGCAGTACTTATCACAAATCGGTGCAGAGTATTTTTCAACAAGGGTTTTGTATTGTTTTCTTAATCACGGTACTTAATCACGGTTTAGGGGGTGTTTTTTTTTAACGACAGTACTAAGGCCAAAGAAGAGACTGTGAGGAAAATGAGTCGGGTGCATTAGTTATAGCGTTAGAACCAGTTACTTTTTAATTGTATTGCCTACAGGAGCACGACAACAGTGAGGACTATTAGGTCGATTGGAAAATTGACGTTTTCTATTAATGTACTCAAGGAATGTTTTGGTAAGTTTAAAAGATCAACATTTCAAGCGATTCCTAAAACCCCGAGGCATTAATTTCTAGTTACAAACCTGGTATGTACCAATGTACCATCATATCTGCTATACGTTTCTTGTATTTTAGAGACCTCAACCACTTGATCACCTGTTCATGTATTTGACATAAGTGGAAATAAAACTGATTGATTGATTGATTGATTAATTGGGTGACGTTTCTTAATATGATTTTTCCCCCGCTGGAAGCTTGACCTTTGGTTCAGTGATAATAATTGTTGTGTTCTCCCTTTTTGTATCACCATTGTCTTGACTGAAATTTTATTGATATTCAGATTTCAATTAATAACCAGCATAATGGCTTATCACCCAGCCTATAGTAAGATTGCTATAGTAGGGCAGAATACTTTCATGCGTGGTCTATGATTCACATTCCATTGGTCAAACGACCGTCCCATAATGCATCTGACTTTTTCCGCCACATTACAATTAAAATGGGCCTTGGAAAGCACCAACGCAGTGGCTCGGTTCGTTAAGGCGCTGGTACTATCTCAGAATTCTTAACCGGGTGGCCACCGGTTCTGGGTTCGATCACCGGCTCTCCTCAATATTACGAAACAAGGCTGTTGTCCTCTAGAGCCTTGATCACGACAAGTTTCCATCACCAAGTCGAGGCTGAGAGGGAACAATCTGCCCCTGAGAGGGGCTTACAATGAGTCCGGGCAGGTTGAAGCACCCCCCCCCCTCCCCCACTCCTCAACAACGTGATAACATCTCACTGTTTACTTTTATAATTGTCAATACATCAACAGGACGACAATGAACAAACTAGTTGACGAACAATCGAACCTAACAATTACAAAAAATAACCAGGGGGAAAATACATACACTCATTCGTTTGTGTGCACACATTTTGTATCGCGCTGCTGTTCATCTGATTAAAACGCTGCTCTAACAAATCTTTGTGAACAAAACCGACTCATCAACTTATGATTATTGTAGCATTTTCAGAAGAGCAGTGGGAAACTAGCATCCTAGACTGCAGCCGGCAAAATCATTAACACGGCGTTGACAACATTGCAACATTTTAGGCCTGCCTGAATCTTCTGATGAGAACTCCGTTACAAAATCGTGACCGTTAAATTGGCATAGCGCCCTCCCTCGGCTCTGTTTCCCTCTCGTTAGCCATTCGCTCGGCCCCAGCGGCCTATTGAGGACGCAATTTTTTTCTCGTACTACACTAGAGACAGGGGGTCAACAGTGAAGGGATCCGGGAAAGCGCCCATACCTTATGCGTGTATGCATTGGCTCTAGTGTGGTACGGGAAAAAATATTGCATCAAGGACCGCTGGGATGGGCTAATCAGCTTGCACAGATTCTTGTTCAGGAAGTACGTCATGCGTGCAGTGCTTGCAGTGTGAGTGTGATGCATGATGGGACTGAGCATTAACGTTAACGATACGTTTGCCCATCCCAGCGCCTTTGGTTTTAAGGCAAGGCGCTGGGGACGAGCGAATCTCGAACCCTGCCTCCCTACCTGTCATGCTGGTTACACACATTACCAACCTCGTCCCCATGGTTTACTTTATTTCCAACCATGTTTACAATAGCGGTCAACCTCGTACTATTCAACACACCCTGGGACGAGGTTGACACATTACACATTACACATATGTAATAAACGAGTCCACACGAAGTTGCCGTACAGTGTCACAGTGACAGAAGAGACTGCCAGTGACACTGACACTGACAGTTACGCTTCAATTTCAAATGTGTGGTATGTACACATTTATTTTTGTTTTAACGTAATGTTCCTTGTGTCTCTTTGTGTTTAGCATTTGGGTTTATATGTACCGGTACATTGTTTGTGTTAGAATTTAACACACAGGGTGCACTAGGCGAGCCCTGGCCTGTGGTCGAGATGTCAGTGTTCGTTGCACTGCACACCGACGTCCTGGGTATAATAAAGCCTCTGAAATACATACAATGCGAACAAATTTTAAACTAATATTTAAAATAGGGAAAATGTCCGTATCATGCCACCAGCTTATTTACGTTTGTTTTTGTTTTTTGTTTTGTTTTTTTCTTACACTTGAGGATGTATTTAATCAATTAGGGTGAGTTTCAAAATTGTAAAAATATAATAAATATTCTTCAAAGGGAGGGGAACTGTTTATAAAAAAAATTATTTTGCGTAAATCCAAATATTTGGGTGGCAAAAATAAAATCGCGCTTATTCCCACACTCTCTTCTTCTCTATTTCTCTCCCCTCTCCATGTATCTACCTGTACCTTATTTGCTGGTAGGAATGGAACGTTAGTAATCAATCAAATAATGCAATGACGTCCTTACCGAGATTCGAACCTGTAAAGAGAGAACAATTTATTATACACAAGAGAGCATAGCCTTAACCCGCACGGCTATGAGGCGTTGACACAAGATTGGTTTGTTTGTCCTACACATTTCTCCCATAACTTGGTTTACTAAAGGTCATAATGAATATGTAATTTTGATGAATATTAAAATCAGCTGTGATTGTCCAATGCTTTGCATAAACTGAATATTCATAACTTTATGAATGACAAACTGCTTGACATGTCAGTCATGTGAAACGGTTGTTTGGATTATTTCATTAGAATGAGTTATAGGGAAGTTCAACAGAAGACTCAACTACCAGCTCTACCGACCGCTTCGGTTTCTGGCTGGCCGAATACATGTGGCACTGCCAAAAATACATCCACGGATCATTTTGAGCAAATCCTCAGTGACATCTTGCTGTTGTATAAACCACCCAAACGATTTTGAACTAGACTGTCTCCGACAATTCTAACTGACTTCCCCCAAAGGCTCTGTTGAACAGAAAGCCACCCAATAAATCAAAAGACAGAACAATAAATAACAAACATCCATTACCATTTATTCAATCAAACAATTGTTTTATTGATATAACCCTAACCTACTCCTAGAATTATGAGGTTCCATGAACCTCATAGAGGTCCATGTACAAACTACAATACAAAACTTTTTTTCATTTATGTTTCTGCACCTGGAGTTCTCATTTGAAATCGGATCTCGCCAAAATTAGGCTCTACGTGTTCCTTGGAATCTCATTGAGCGTTGCATGGGTCAAGAAAATCCACTCCGCAAATTTAAAATTGTTAAAAAGCAATAAATTCTTACCGTCATTCCCAGTCCTCCTCAAACAGTGTGAGTGTTATAACAAATATGGCGCTTGCTGCGCTCGCAAAGGTCTACCGAACAAACTGGTACTCCGCGCGCAGCAACGCTGGTCCCGGCAACTGTAGGTTGGTTTTGTACACACATCATGTGACTCCAGCGCCATATTTGTTATAACACTCACACTGTTTGAAGAGGACCTCATAATTCTAGGAGTAACCCTAACCCAACCCCAACCTGAATCCCAACCCTAACCCCAATCCCAACCCCAACCCTTACCCTTTACCCTATAACCCCAACCCTTCTTAATAAAAACCCATAAAATATCAGTATTCCTATAGCATTTTCCTTTTTAATAAAAACACCTGGTGGCCTCAAGTACAAAGTATCACCAATCATCTCTTATGATTATGAAATTTAGCAGTTTTAACAGATCAGTGTATTGTTAAACAAAACCATCACGGCAATTTATATTATGATTTACGGACGTTCTAACTTCCCTCCTAGACATCATCTTTTTTGTTTTTCTAAATCAAGCAGTCTGAGCAATGTTTCCAGTGCGCATGAACGATGACCGACTGATTGGAGTATTGCACAACTTACACAGACACACACACAGCAAATGACAACAACATGGCGTTTATTTTCATCTCGCTGCAAGGTGAGTTGACTTGCGATTGTGGAACATTTTTTTATACCTTTAGAATTGTTAAATTCTGCCCTTTTTTTAGCTGTACATCTTTAATGACCCCTTTGGGATAGGTAAGAATTTTGGTGGTTTTATTGCATCCAAATTTGTGGAGAAGAAGCTGTAAAATCCTTTATTTATTCTTGGCCTCGTAAAATACTCTTTTGATGGTTCCACAAATAACAGTGGTATATCCATGGGTAGCCCAGGTTGGACTTCTCCGTTGCATACAACGCGATAGTTGCGATAATCGTAACTCTCCATTCTCCCGACAGTCAGAGACCGGAGGGTTACGACTTATGAGTCATCCAATGTAGAAAATCCCAGAAATTGCAATTTTGACCATTTTTTCAGACTAGTCATCAGGTTTGCCAAAATTTTACCACTTTCAAAAAACATGACACACATTCTAAGAACATGGATTTAATCTACGGGTGACATTATTTCAGAAAATTAATCGGAATTCTGAACTTCCGTTGTTAATATCATGTATCATTTGCCTGTGTGACTACATGTGCACACGCCCGACATGCACAGCAACCCCCTACCATCACAGAAACAACAAAATTCCAACTAATATTTTAAAATATTTTTACCTGGTTTAAGAACCTGAAATTTTCGTCTACATAGTCTTCATGTCCATAACTGTACTTTTGACGGGTCCAGAATTACAAATATATCTACAGGTGACATTAAAAGTTAAAAATCCACACTTCCGTTGTAAACATCTTGTACCTATTGATGTGTGAGCTTGTGTGCACACAGGTGAATCTGCGTAGCAACTCTTATTGACTTTAAAATAAACTGAAGCAAAACATTCGATTAGTGTTAGTTTGGTATCAAACTAACTGCAGTATTTTGTTAGTGAATGTGTCAATGGTGATATTACTCAAAATTTTTGTAAATAATCGATCCCAACACATATTGAGCTTGAAGCACGAACATTTGTGATGAACTTGCTAGGAATATTGTGGGCATACCTCCATCAGGTATAAGTATGAATATATTTTCTTAGAACTTTGTTTGCAATGGTACAGGATCTAAAAACTCTGGACTCTGTCAGGTTGTACATGTATGCAACGGAGTTTAAAATTTAAACTTTAAATGCAAATATTATGTCATGAACAGGACTTTTATACCCTGGACTCCGTTTTTACATGTAAAAGTCTCAAAGTTTTTTACAGTAAAGGGGAAATTATCCATTGACTCCTAAACTTTTATCCTCTGCTCATTTTGAATGGGGAGTCTCAAGGCCCGCCGAGTTATTCTCCCTTCAAATATAAACACCCCTACACCTGTGGACATTCCCTAAACGTTTGAGCATCAATCTTTTTATTTTAGCCCTCCAATCTGTCTGGTAAATAGTAAGGGCTATAGAATATATGAGGACCTACAAAATATTATTGAGGCCATTGCTCTGTTTACTCCCTATTTAGTGGGGTGCAGCCTTAGTGTAAGGAAACAAAAACTAGTGCCATCTTCAATTTAAAAAGACAAGATATTTTCCTTTATCATTTTGCAAACTGAAACTGTTGTTTCTCTTTGTATACCTTTAGCATATTTTTGTCTCTGTTACATTTGGATGTAGGTTGACTGTATGTAAAACAAGGTTAGGTCAGGGTTGGTAGAAGAACAAAATATGGCGTAGGCCTACCTGTTAATATTTTGTATCAAAGCATGACATGGCAGTCTGCATTTTGCCAACACCGATGTCACTGTATAGGATGTGTTCTATCATAAAGACAATATCAATATTGTTGACCAGAGATTGATTTCCCTTGTACATGTATGTCATCGTAAATTACTATGCAGTCGCAAAATGTATCAGTTGCTACTCAAAATCATCATTTGCTAACTCAATGTTAGCATTCAGTGTGCACAAAACATGTTCAGCTGACGCAAGAATTGCTGGATGAAAGCGTTCCTTATTGACTCAAGCTCTCATAAATATCCTGAGGAATGACATGGATGTATTTTGTTTACATTTTACACTAGGGTTCTAATTGGCTCTTCACATGTTGGTGGGGAAAATGGGTACCAATAATCAAATTATTGTAAATCAAGTCATAATTTATTCTGATAGACCTGAAGGTTTATTTTCTTCTTGATAATCCACTTAGCTGGTTAGTTTGGTTCACTTTGATCTGTGATCTGTTGAATTATTGCAGAGTGATACTCCAGATCTCATACTGGTATCAAGTCTGAATTTGACCTCCAGACTCAGAATGCTCATTACACATTGGTATGAGAGTAAATTAAAACTAGTGTTTAAACACAAGATGCACTTGATGTTTAAACAATGATCTTACATTTACCGGTAAAAACTTTTTTTAGTTTTGTAGCTACTAGGGTAAATTGAGTTTTGTCAATTTTTTTCTTGATCATTTGTAAACATGGTAAAATCATACATCTAGGCAGCTCTATGCTGTGCAGCTGTAGGTTCCAAGAAGTCTTGATTTCTGAGGAGCTGTGTGCGTGCGCCGACAAAGCTGTCATTCATGGCTGCTTTACTGGGCTCTAGTGATGAACACGTGCTGTCCATGGCCTAATAGCACTACACAAGCACCACACAACATTCCACATGAACGACAGCGAGGGCATGACATCAAAGCCTAACTGGGGGCAAAACTGTAAAGGAAAACAATCTGAATTCACTGCAAGAGTTTTCAGGGCCTTGTGAATACACAAAGCATTACTTTTATCTGCTGCATGTGATACATTGAGCCCATTGTGAAGCTGTGTATGGCAGGTCTCTTCACAACATTATGATTTGGATTCACACAGGGCTACCCCTCTACGTCAATGCATGTGCAGGACTGAAGTTACAATTAAAGGGCAAGGCCACTTTGGCCTTGGAGTATTCAACATTTTGGAGGGCATCAAGGCCAGTAGAAAGGGCACCAATCCAAACTGTGAAAATAAAAAAGGCATGAAGGCCACTAAGTTATGAAATTTATAATAACAAAATACAACCAACGGTGAACTACAATGTATTTAACAATTCCAGAAGAGGGCGTTTGAAACAACAGAGCGCTCGCTGTTGGTCAAAGGTTTAATTGTTATAGTGTGGTCCCTTGTTTAAGACTGTTGGGTGTTTGTGTACAACTGGCGCATACAGTGTTTGCAACCAATGGAGGGTCTCGATAGTGTGAACAATTGTAAACAATTTACCCTACAACTTCTTTTGAACGGATTGTGCTGGATATACTTAACACGTCACAAGAACAAGATACATCGTCGGCTGAAAACTAAAACAAGTCAATATTGAACTTTCATTAAAAGGGCTTACGGCCAATGGCACGACGGCCAACGGAAAAAGGGCACGGCATTATGGCCGTGAAAAGGGTATTTTTTCGAGGGGCACCACGGCCAGTTACAAGGGCATGGACGACACTGGCCGTCATGGCCGCCTTGTAATTCGAGGCCTGATGTTGCCCTACTCTTGTACCTACATCTGTTGGTAGTGCTCATGTCACGTACACTGGCAATACTACCACTAGTTGTTACCCTGGGAAAGAGTTTGTGGACGTGTTCAGGCATTGCAGATGGATTGCAGCTCGCCCCCGGAATCATTAGAACATGAGAGGGGTGAGGTGACGCTGTGCGCTAATCCACAATAAATGTAGCCAATGTTGCCCTTATTTGCTTACGACAATTTATACCATTGGCTTTGATTGATGAAAAATATTAGTTATGACTATTATAGTATGCTCAATTGAAGTTTACCAGGTATTTATTTTTTGTTTCTCAGTTCTCACATACATGTGTGTAGGAGTTTGTTAGACCGGCATACGTGTAGCTACATGTACAACACTGCATGTCTTCACCCTAAGTGCTATTTTGTAAAAAATAAATTATGTCGAGATCATTTCAAACCATTGCCTGCATCTTTAAGTAAAGTCCAACTCAAAAACCTCATGATGCTTTAGTAACAACCCCAGATGATAATTTATACAGACATGACTCTGCTGTTTCTATAATGACTGTTTATGACTAAGTCACCATTTTTTGAAGACTCCTATTCAATAATTTGTTTTTTTAAATTTCACACTGTAATAAGTGTTGAAGGTCCCTGTTTGGTAGAGAGGACATACGGTACTGGATACATACTTTGTAATCTTTCTGTTTATAGAGTCTTTGAATTGAAATAAATACCTGTATGTACTGCAGTATGCATTATTAGTGCCCACAGATACAAACATAATTGTTGACACAAAAACACAGATTGAAAACTATGCAAAGTAACACATTGGCCACAAGAAAGCATTTTAATATTGCCTGAGATACATAAGTTAATGAAGAACAGATTCTAGTTTTCAGTTGATGGTACATGGTATTGGTACATGTACATGTAGGCTTGTAACATACACTGTACAATGGTATCAATGAATGAATGCAAGTTAAAACAGAAAGCTGCAGTCATTTGCCATGCCCAATCAGACAGTTTGACAATATTCACTTCCTTATTTTAACTCTTCTAACTTTACTCTGATCTTTTTTCATCTCAGGTGTCCCTCCTCATGTCCACCACCATCTTGGAAGCCCATAACCATGGTAACACATAACCATGGTAACCCAAGACCCACAAGATCCTAGTCAGTCTCAGACTCCCAGGGCAGATGCTGAAGACTCTACCAGTGAAGCTCTGAAGACACTACAGGGAGAGTTGGAGATGTACAAGAAACAGGAAGCTCACAATGACACATGATTGAGAGGTAAGCAATATTCTTGATTCACTGGGAGCATTTATTTCATGTTAAAATCTCTTGTTATGTCAGGTTGAAAGATCTTCTTGAATAAACAGTTCACTAATAAGAGGTACTTCTTAAGTATGAACAAACAGGTTATATCGTTAACATAACATAAAATAACAATTAAAATTTATAAGGCGCTATTCCATCAAGATCATAGCGCACATAAAAGCAATTAACATGGAAATAGGTGAGTCTTTAGAACTTTACGAAATGTAGTTAAAGTAACAGATTCCCAAATAACAGTAGGAAGATTGTTCCAAATCATTGGCCCAGCTACACTGAAAGCTTTTTGACCTAGAACTTTGTTTGCTCGGGAACATTCAAGCGAGTGATGTCAAGTGTGGACCGGAGAAATCGTGATGGTGTGTAATGTGATAGTAAAGTGGAAATGTAGTTTTGTTCAAGCTTTTAAAAACAAGAAGAGCAATCTTAAAATGAATTCATTCTGTAATCGGTAGCCAATGAAGTTCCCTAAGTGATGGGGTAATATGTTCTCTCAAGGGTGTGGAACATATTAAACGAGCTGCTCTATTTTGTAATCTTTGAACTCTGTCCAATTCATATGACGTGGCACCAAATAAAAGGAGATTGTCATAGTCAATACGAGAGAGGACTAAAGCTCTGACAACATGATGGAGAGTATCCTTATCCAGGTACCGTTTGATTCTCCTTATGTTACGTAATTGAAAATTGGTCGATTGGCAGAGGCTAGAAACTTGCTTGCTCATTGTCATGTGAATCAAATTTTATTCCAAAATTGCGGACAGACTCAGTAGGGTCAATTGATGTATCACCCATATGCAAAGATATCTTCGGCAGTTTCTTAAGTTTTTTGCAAAATGAACTCGGTTTTGTTTTTATTAAGCTTTAACTTGTTCTATGGGTTTTGAGGCATTGCATGGTGAGGTATCAATATATATTTGGTTTGCGGTAACACCATGTGTAAAAATATCTACTTGCTGTGTAGATTTGTTCTTTAGAGAACTTGTCTTGCTATTTATTCTACTACCGCGGAGTAGATTTTTGGAATTTGGGAGACAGTTCTGAAAAGAACTGTCCTGCTTATTAACTACTACCTGGGCGGGAGGTACGAAATCGGCCTGGACTACTACTTTAACTTTGTGGATCGGGGGGACTTTCTCCTAAATAACTGCACTGCCGCGGAGTGAGTTCTGTTTGGTATCAACGTTTCGACTAGCTTGCTCTAGTCATCGTCAGGAGACTGCCTCTTTAACTTGTTACAAGTCATCCAGTTATAAGTTGTTCCCCATTAACTACATTGTAGTTTGGACCAGGGTTTCAAAAATGTTTGCATCAATTTTCAGATTTCCTCGGATCAAATTTGTTGTCGTGAGAATATCAAAGTAATGACAATTTTTTTTCATAAGTTTGCACTAGGATTTACTTTTCTCTTTTGAGAACAATAAATGAAAGCCCTTTTTTTCACTGTGACTGGGCTGTAAGCCATGCTGATAATCAGCCATAGCATGCTGGAATATGGCTCTAAATTTGAGGCGGAACTTGTTGAGCTTTGAATAGTTTATTCCCACTAGACAGTGGGCTGGCTGGATACTCCTGCATTGAAACTGTCCCTGGTCCAGTCTGGTCAATTCATGTATTGCTCTGGACTATCTGGTACACTTTGCCCCTTTAGTGCTCTGTGTAACAAGCATTGTTTGGTAGTTCACTCTTGTTTGAGCAGCCATTGAGTTAACTTGTTGCGTTTCAACCAGCTTAAAATAAAAGCCGATCGGATCACACTTTGATGACAGAGATGAATACTAAATAAAAGTATCAATATCTATAATACACTTTCTCTTTTTCATTTATTGTTAAAATTAATTTTTGTCTTCATTTCTCCATTATGAGTTTTCTATGATCATACATGTATACTCATCAACTTGTTATCTACTATTATTATAACCAAGATCATTGATGAACTCTTAGTTTTATGTTTGCTATGCCCAGTGATCAAAATATCAAATTCCTTGTTTCCATTCACAAAGTCAAGTTATTTACCAAATTATCCTGACTATAGTTTATTACTTAAAAATTTACAAATTGTGTTTCATTTTCCACTGAAATCAGACTTTGTTAGATGACAGTTTTACAGGAAGTTTTTTTAGCTTCATGTTGACCTAAAGTTGACCTCAGGGTACACCTTCCTGTGGTCCAGCATAATGTTTAATGCTGTCTTTACTCATGCTGATAGATTTGAACTGATTCTTCTGTAGCCACAACCAGATCACCAGCTGGTGTGACTGTGAGACTACATGGATCAAAAAAAATCCTTGATGATACATCCAATGTACTTGCCATCAGGACTGTAATGATGGATCACTTGATAATGATATCCTTGTTTCAACAGTAATATAGATGCTCCCATCCTTGTCATGACACACACCATTATTCCTCCCATACCTCTCATGCATCCCAGACTGATTGATATCTACTGAGAATATCACTTTACCATTGTAGTCTACTGATACTAATTTACTGTCAGCCTTGTTAGTGTAGATGAGTCGCTGTTTGTAGGTAGTCAAGTTTCCACCAATCCCTGGAGTAGGCAGTGTTCTAATGAGGGATCCATCTGGTTTGTATAGAGAGATATTTGCCTTGTTATGATAACCAAATGCTATCAGATTGTTGTCATCTACTGCAATACATGATGGTTCACTGCCTGGTTTGAACTTATGAAGGAGCTGATAATTCCTGTTGAAGATCTTGACTGTGTCAATATCTAGAACAATGAGCTCATCATTCTTGTTCACAGTCACTTTGCTTGGTCTAGTAAGACCTTTGATTGATAGTTGTTGTTGTGAGATGACAGTGGATTGAGGATTGCTCTCTGTCATGTCTGCTGATATGAAGCTTATACAGTTCTTATGTGACACAACAATATCACTATTGGAGTATGCAGACACATCCTGTGAATTGAGAATAGTCTGAATTTCTGTTTTCAGTGTCCATTTATTTTTCAGCACCAGTCTCCCTAGTGATTTCTGGCCTTCTTTAAAGTCCATATAAGTCAATCCATCAGGTACTTTGGTTGATTTCTTCTCTCTGTATTCTTTGAGGTCTTGTAAGAGTTGTTCTATGTGATTTACAATCTTCATCCCTTGATGCAGGAGTTGATTAACTGCATCCTGCATGTGCTCTGATTTGTTCATCTCTTTGTTGTTTGTAGCTCGTGCAGTTTCCATTGTCTTGACTCTGTCTTTATAAATCTGTTCTGCCTCTTGCATCAATTTCTGCTTCTCCTCTCTGATCCTGGCAACCTCCTTGGCAATCTCCTCATCAGCCTTCTTGGAGATTTTCTCTTTGGTGGCAGCAAACATAGAGTCTAATGCCTTACGGGATGTGTCTATTTCTTGAATAGCAATATTGAAGGTTTTGATACTCTGTCTTACGTTTGCTACAAGTTCTGTGGCATGTTGTTTGCATGAAGCTTCATTAATTTCCATTAGAGAATGGGATTGATGATCTCTAACAATGCAAGTTGTGCATATCACTTTCTTGCATTTGTTACAAAACATGTTAAGATCCTTGCCCTTGTGCTTGCTACATTTAGAAACATACTCCTCACCAGGTAGTTGCTTTCCTTGCTGTTGTTTCAGTTGAGTTTCCTGTTTTTCAATAGCTTCTTTCAATGAAAGGGCTGTAAGGTTTGTTTTCAGACCATCAATGCCATTTTCTTGAAGCAATGTTTCTTGTCTACACACTGGACATGAAAGTTTTGCAGTATTTGGACTATTCTGTTTGAGTTGTTGAAGGCATTCAAGACAAAATGAATGAGAACATTCCAGTAGTTTTGGTTGCTTGAAGCGTTCACTGCAAATTGGGCATTCAAGATGATCCTGACTAATGTCTGCTAGCACTGACTGAACTGTTATATTTGATGCCATTCTGATTGGAAGCTTGCTGAAATGTTGAGCTGTGAATTAAAAGAGTAAATTAACTCAATTAGATCAATGTCTTATACCAGTAGCTTTCTCATCAATGGTAGACTTGATTACATGGTCATATTATACTTGACATTTGGAAATAGTCAACAATTTGTACAATCATTGTTTACAAAATGAGACCTGCATATCAAAAAATAGTCTTAAAAATTTTGATTTATTACTTCTTGTACTTTTTACAAATGGACGTACATTGTTTTTGCATTTTTGCAATTTTACAAAGAGACAAGTATATATTTCTATTTCCCCTTACATCCTATAGGCCTTTTTGCCTACAGGTGACCTCAATCCCCCAATATCCTTCTATCCTATGTCACTCCATACCAAATTGTTTGCACTGAGATAAGATTGAATGCCATGCTAGTGGGGCAGATAGGGACTTGGGGGGAATTGTGCGCACAGAGTATGTCATGAGAAAGACATTTAGCTTTTGGTCATA
The DNA here is from genome assembly GCA_032158295.1 of Pycnopodia helianthoides. Classification (NCBI taxonomy): domain Eukaryota; kingdom Metazoa; phylum Echinodermata; class Asteroidea; order Forcipulatida; family Asteriidae; genus Pycnopodia; species Pycnopodia helianthoides. The sequence goes on from JASTWB010000023.1 coordinate 276,907, forward strand.
TGCAGGTTTGTCCTGTCAAACAATACAGGTAGAATAACAAGCAATTTTCAAGATTAAAAAAATGCCTGCCATTGTTTGTTTTATATTTTTCATTAAATCTGTGTTGGCCCTTTACATTTCTCATGATATACTCTGACTGTGTGCCCCATACCATGCTTGTATCATCAAAGGCACAATCCCATCACCCATCTGCCCTACTGTATGCCTGACCCAGTGATAAGCAACTGTCATTTGGGCCTACAGCCCTCAGTCCTTCTGAATCCTTTATTTCAACAAAGAGGATCTAGAAGGATTTGGGAGGGTTTGAAACTAATTCAATATTCAAATTATTTTAACTCTCTGTAAATGTCTTCATTTCATATGGAACAGCTCTTTATTCACTCCGGGCAATCTCGGTAGTCTAGTTGGTAAGAAACTGCTCTAGAATTGCAAGGGTCGTGGGTTTGAATCCCAACTGAGTAACATGCCTGTGAAATTTTTTCACAGAACTCGGGAAAGTACTGAGTATACAGTGCTAACACACATCGGTGTATGGGTAAAAACCAAAATTAATCAAAAGTCCAGCTTGGTCTGTAATAATTGGCCAGGTGTTTAGAGCAAGTTGATTGTGTGTTCAGGATCCTTTCCAATACAAAGTCCAGCTTGGTCTGTAATAATTGGCCTGGTGTTTATAGCAGGTTGATTGTGTGTTCAGGATCCTTTCCAATACAAAGTCCAGCTTGGTCTGTAATAATTGGCCTGGTGTTTATAGCAGGTTGATTGTGTGTTCAGGATCCTTTCCAATACAAAGTCCAGCTTGGTCTGTAATAATTGGCCTGGTGTTTATAGCAGGTTGATTGTGTGTTCAGGATCCTTTCCAATACAAAGTCCAGCTTGGTCTGTAATAATTGGCCTGGTGTTTATAGCAGGTTGATTGTGTGTTCAGGATCCTTTCCAATACAAAGTCCAGCTTGGTCTGTAATAATTGGCCTGGTGTTTATAGCAGGTTGATTGTGTGTTCAGGATCCTTTCCAATACAAAGTCCAGCTTATAGATCTTAAATTTGCATCGGGGATAAAGAATTTTGGTTTTTACCCATACACCGATATGTGTTAGCACTGTATACTCAGTACTTTCCCCGAGTCCTGTGAAAAAATATCACAGGCATGTTACTCGGGTGGGATTCGAACCCACGACCCTTGCAATTCTAGAGCAGTGTCCCAACATCTATATCGTTGCGGTACCCGCTGCCAAAACATAGGATTCAAACTACCTCTAGCTACCGGGCAATCTCGGTAGTCTAGTTGGTAAGACACTGCTCTAGAATAGCAAGGGTCGTGGGTTCGAATCCCACCCGAGTAACATGCCTGTGATATTTTTTCACAGGACTCGGGGAAAGTACTGAGTATACAGTGCTAACACACATCGGTGTATGGGTAAAAACCAAAATTAATATTCTTTATCCCCGATGCAAGTTTAACATCTATATCGTTGCGGTACCCGCTGCCAAAACATAGGATTCGAACTACCTCTAGCTACCGGGCAATCTCGGTAGTCTAGTTGGTAAGAAACTGCTCTAGAATTGCAAGGGTCGTGGGTTTGAATCCCAACTGAGTAACATGCCTGTGATATTTTTTCACAGAACTCGGGAAAGTACTGAGTATACAGTGCTAACACACATCGGTGTATGGGTAAAAACCAAAATTAATCAAAAGTCCAGCTTGGTCTGTAATAATTGGCCAGGTGTTTAGAGCAAGTTGATTGTGTGTTCAGGATCCTTTCCAATACAAAGTCCAGCTTGGTCTATAATAATTGGCCTGGTGTTAATAGCAGGTTGATTGTGTGTGCAGGTTCCTTTCCAATACAAAGTCATGCTTGGTCTGTAATAATTGGCCTGGTGTTTATAGCAAGTTGATTGTGTGTTCAGGATCCTTTCCAATACAAAGTCCAGCTTGGTCTATAATAATTGGCCTGGTGTTCATAGCAGGTTGATTGTGTGTGCAGAATCCTTCATACACATACAGACACATCATCAACTTGGATTCTAGTGTGATTCATTCATTAGGATTAACTCATCTTTCATTCAAACCATTGTAAGTAATAATACAAAGAAGAACGTATAATAATAATCTAATAATAGTTGCTTCTTATATTGTGCTCATATCTGTCACTTAGTTATGCTCAAGGCGCTTCAACATTCAGTATTTTCCTGCAAGGTATTGTGGAGCTACTTTTTGAGGTATTAGACCTATTCCTTTACATAGCACAATGTAATGGTATACAAGGTGCTATGGGGCAATATGCTGCCAATCAAACCAGGAACACCGGGGCGAACCCCTTTTCACTTTTTAATAAGTGCACTGGGTTCTTTTACGTGCATTACACAGCAAACAAGACCAACAGCTTTATGTCCCATCCAAAGGATGCAGTGATGATGGTTAAGTGTCTTGCTTTAGGACACATGTGTCACGACCGGGACTGGAACCCACACTCTGCTGAACAGAAACACCAGAGCTTGAGTCCAATGCTCTTATCCACTGAATAAGATTCCCAGAGTCTCATCAACACAATGAATCAAATACACCTAACCTTCAAACTTACTAGCATCTTCCTTGACTTGACAATCTTCAAAGGTTAAAGATTAAATGAAGCTAACACAAAAGTCTTTACCAAACCGACTCAAACGTAAGAAACATGCCTGTGTCTACATGGAGTCATCCATGTTGTTTACTATGGGTTTTTACAGAGTGTAGGGTGGATGAGTTTCAGTGTTTGTTTTGTGTTTATATGAAAAACTGTTCAAATGACAAGGATGTGAGTTGTAAAAAAACAAATATTTAAAGGAACATTACAGAATTGGTTTTTGCTAACAAAACAGTTGCTGGCAGTGTAAGCACGTTATGTAATCCACCATATACATAAACTGACAAACCTGTAGAAGGTTGAGATCGATCGGCCATCTGGGTCACGAGAAAATAGTGAAAAACCGATTACACATTTGCATGAAATCATATAGATTCAACACACGAATAAAACGCTCACTGAGCGATAAACTCCAATCGGAAAATAGGTTTATTCATTTCTCATCAAATATGGCATTTCAGACAGAAATATTTCAAGGGATGTTTTCTACTATTGTCATCATTATATCGTGTAAGTTTTATGTAAATCTGTGATCAAAAAGTATTTTTTACAAGTTTTTTTCTTACCAACTCTGTAATGTTCCTTTAAACTTACGAAACATGCCTGTGTTTACATGGAGTCATCCATGTTGTTTACTATGGGTTTTTACAGAGTGTAGGGTGGATGAGTTTCAGTGTTTGTTTTGTGTTTATTATGAAAACTGTTCAAATGACAAGGATGTGAGTTGTATAAAACAAATATTTAAAGGAACATTACAGAATTGGAAGTGTAAGCACTTTATGTAATCCACCATATACATAAACTGACAAACCTGTAGAAGTTTGAGATCGATCGGCCATCTGGGTCACGAGAAAATAGTGAAAAACTGTTAACACATTTGCATGAATTCATATAGATTCAACAAATTAATAAATTGCTCACTGAGCGATAAACTCCAATCGGAAAATTAGTTTATTCATTTCTCATCAAATATGGCATTTCAGACAGAAATATTTCAAGAGATGTTTTCTACTATCATCATCGTTAGACCGTGTAAGTTTTATGTAAATCTGTGATCAAAAAGTATATTTTACAAGTTTTGTTCTTACCAATTCTGTAATGTTCCTTTAATGCATTTAGTTTGTGCATTGCAGTGCAGAATATAATCGCCTCGTAAAATGGAATAGTTCCGATTCCACCTTGTGATTATATTCTGGGACAAATCAGGTTTTGTTAACTGCTGTATCTCATATAGGGCACTATATTTTGACATCGCTAGACTATTCTAAACACTTGTAGCTCCTCAAGTTACAAGCAAGAGGACATAAAAAGGCTACTGTATGTTTACTTACTGTGACGCACTGTCAAACTTAACCCCTTCCTTAGTCACTGTGCTCGGTCATTTACTCACTGGACTGCCCGAGATTAGATAACACTTTGTATCGTAGGTTTTTGCACAATTTTATGGTTTCTTTTAGGAGCCGTTCTTCTCCATTCCGGGCAGACCTTTGGAGTCATGTTTTAATCTATTTTGTAGCCCAAATAGCCCAATGAAGCCAATGTGTCCCTTTAACCCCTTAGTCACTGTTCCCACATTAACCTGCTCGGCCATTTACTCATTTGACTGCCCCAGATTAGATAACACTTTGTATCTTGGGTTTTTACACATGCTAGGCTGCTAGTGGGTCGCACCAAATGGCCATGTGTATATTTATTTTGCTGTGTAGATTTTTGTTCTCCTGATGATGAATAGAGCAAGCTAGTCGAAACGTTCAGACCAAAAGAACTCACTCTGAGGCAGTGCAATTAATTATGAGAAGTCCCCCCGATCCACTAAAATAAAAGTAATATTCCCAGCCAATTTTCTACCTTCCGCCCAGGTAGTAGTTTATAAGCAGGACAGATCTTGACAGAACTGAGAAATCTCCCGAATTCCGAAAATCTACTCCGCAGTAGTAGAAAAAATAGCAAGACAAGTTCTCTAAAGAACAAAAATCTACACAGCAAAGTTCAGGTAGATATACACATGGTGTTACTGCAAACCGAATATACATTGTATTATAGATATTAATACTTTTATTTAGTATATTCATCTCTGTCTTCAAGTAATTTTCCCAAAAAAACTTGTGTGGAATCTTTACACAAAGTGCTAACATTTTATGTACGTACAAAAATACATGTTCGTGGTTTGTTGTTGTTTTCTTTATTATCTGGGGGTGGGGTAGACAAATTCTTTCTGATTAGCTTGTCTCACTGGACTGCCTGAGATTAGAAAACACTCTGTATCTTGGGTTTTTACACAAGCTAGTCTGCCCAGTGCTAGCATGTCGCACCAAACAGCTATTGAAAAAGCGTGGTCTAAAGACTTCAAATATCATGTGGTTACCAATGATCAAAAGTTGGACATTTAATGTAAAGTGTGTCTGTTTCTCTGTGTAGAGCAGCAGACCGTTCTGTACAATGCTATAATGTACTATACTACAACAGTGATAGGCTTTCACCATGTTTTTTCACACACTATTGAAGGAATTTACATTGTAAAGGAATTCATTGTTATCTCTAAGTAATACAATGTATATATTATTGGTCATTTCTAAAGCTTTGTTTTGATTTATTTCAATCACTTTGTTAACTTTGAAATGACAGTAAAGTTTCAAAAGTTGTTTTGAAAACTTTCTTTGAAACACTGAAAATGCAATCCATATACATTTTTCTAATTTAGTTGATGTGTCATCATATTTACAATCTCATGTTTATTGAGGGAAGATTGAAATCATACATGTAGCTGTGTGCAAGCAAGTCATGAGATGAGACCATGTGTGACCACGAAAAATAATTTGATGGTGTTCGAAATAAATAGAGAAAGTTTTTTTAAAGACACGCAAAGAAAATAAGAGAACCGGAACACACTCAAAATCTTCAAAAAGCTTAGAGTTTTGTCAGTTATGAAGCTTCTCACCGTGTTGAGTGAGATTCATGTATTGAAAGACAAGGTTCAAAAACGTTTGAGGCGTCATGTACAGTTCATTATAGAAAAGGGGGGAGGAGGGGGACAAACAAATGATTAAGAGCAAATCCACAAGAAGAACAGGTGTGGGTGGGGGGGGGGGGCAGGACAGAAAGGAGGGAGTGTGTGAGAAAATAGGAGACTGTGTGTACCTTATGCATTAAGTTCTGCTCAATTAATCTGTAGAGAATTAGGAATGTGTTTATAGGAGTGTAGGAAATTTGAAACTATTTCTGACGGTAGCCATCGAATGATAACCGGCCAGAGAAGCATATGTGAAATGATGTCACATGGCTTTGGTATGGTCTCTGGTAGTCAACCATCCTATGACTGTTTGGATGTTGTTTTAGTTGGAGACAATGGACTCTGTCATTTGAAAAGTCAATATGCGATGGTTAGAATTCTTTTAAGTAAGTTCTAACAATCCCCCTCTTCTAACCCCCTGTCAACCTTTTCTGTGAGGATGCATGCAAATATCGAAGAAAATGTCTGTTTTATTAAAGGTACACGTTGCCTTGAATCGGCCGAGTTGGTCTATAAAAAGCGTTTGTAAACCGTTTGTTATAAAATGCATGGTTAGAAAGATGTTTTAAAAGTAGAATACAATGATCCACACAAATATGCCTCGAAATTGCGTGGTTTTTCTTTTACATCGTGAACTAACACAGTCGGCCATTTTATGGAGTAAAATTTTTGACTCCACAAAATGGCCGACCGTGTTAGTTCACAACGTTAAAGAAAACTATGGAATTTTGAGGCATATTTGTGTGGATCATTGTATTCTACTTTTAAAACATCTTTCTAACCAGATGCATTTTATAACAAACGGTTTTTATAGACCAACTCGACCGATCCAAGGCAACGTGTACCTTAAAAAGTTGTGTGATTTTGAATATAGTGAGATTATGTATGCTGGGCTTTTATTCATACATGTGTTATTATTGTCTCTCGTTCTGTCTGTCTTTGAACCAAGTTTAAGTTTTATAACAATGTTATGTCAATATTTTTTGCAAGGAGAGTTTTTCTAGGCCATTCAGACATGCTAGAACCAAACAGCTTTAGGGGGCTCTGAACCTCTGCCAAGGGCTTTGCCTTAAGCGGGCCCATGGAGCCCTTGCTGTAAGTGCCACGACCTCTGATGCCCATTGCATAGTTTTAAAAACATCCACTCAGCACCAAACAGTACGTATTATGTGCATCTATGCACATCATGTTTGCATCTAGGCATTATATCAAGAGTAATGTTGTACATACCTGTAGTCACTTCTATTTCATTGTAAAAATAGAAAGGTTATGAATGATCAATCCAGTATTGTAAGTTGCCATAACCAAACAAGGCCCTTCAACATGAATTGATAAATTATCCTTGGTGTATTTGTTGTGTTTGAAATATGTGACCCGCTCTGCAAAAAAGGCCCTTAAGTCGCAAAAAATTATTTTTGAGTTAGATACATGGTTGGAAAGGGCCTTTTCTCAGCTTTAATTTGGTGTATGTTAGAAGTCTGTAGCATTTTGCAGTCCAGAGTTATACCATAATTTGCATAAAAATTATTGCCATTTTGGTCAAAATAGGTTGAGGAGAAACAGCCTTGTAAACTTTACACTGTATTTTAAATTATTTTAGTACAAAGTTCTTAAGAAATACCCTAGCAACGAGCACATTCCCATTATAGTATTCGTCTGAAATTTTCACCAATTGTTGAATATGACTTATTAAGTTCAAAATATTTGTTATTTTATTTAACGCTCTACATCGCACTTTTTAAAAACTAATTTGCATATTGTGCTTTTTCGCAATCTTTTTCGTATCTTTAAAATGGCAAAAACACACTTGGTCATTATTACGACGATTTTATAGCAGTTTAATTTAATTTTAGTAACTTTTTAAAGTAATCCTAATGCCAACTGGACTTTTTAGAAAACCAAATGAATTTAAATAGAATATTTTGGGGTGAAAACAAGAGCTTTTTGGCAAAATTTTTTTTCCCCCACTTTTCGGTATTTTTTTAAGCAACAGCTTAAGCTGATTCATTAAACCCTTCAGCCATCTTGTATTTTCATGGTTGAAACTATTTTGGGGTAAAAATGTAACATTTTGGTAAAAAAAAAAAATTTTAGTTTAAAACCCGAGTATTTCCATTAAAATCTAGCACAGTCAAGGTAGTTTGCCTTCTTATTGAAATCTGAAGTTGATTAATCTACCTTGAAATAATCTTTGGGCTAAAAACTTGCCCAAATAAATAGAACAAACAAATAAACACAAGGAATCAAAGAGGGGGTATTTTTTATTCGCACTGGAATACACTCGCCTTTCCGCGGTGTTCGTCGGCCAGAAGAGATCCGTTGGCATCGATGGCGATGTGGAATCAGATTCCGAATCGGTTTCTGATTCCACATCGTCATTTTCACATCGGAAGTAAACGAAGTAATCTTCCACGAAGCCAACCATGTCTCTCTCCTCCCTGACAAGATTGGCATCACGGGGATCATTCAAAGCTTCAGTCAGACACTAATCCTTCGAACCCATACAAAATATAATAGCAGTTGGCTAATAAAGTTAATTTATTTGGCTAAAAGTGGTAAATAATTCTCAAAATCTTTTCGCTCAGAGCAGTACAGGTCAGTTGAGTTGAACACAGTTGACTGCAACCTCGTCCCCATGGTTTACTTTATTTCCGACCACATTGTTTACAACTGCTCGACACACCCTGGGGACGAGGTTGAGTTGGCTGAATTTTCGTGTGGCACGCACCTAATAAACAGTCATATGACAGTCACCTGACAGCGAATAAACAACCGATATCGTTCACAGCGCATGCGCGCACTCGACATTGCGCGCATTGACCAATGAGTGCACTACACTGTGTGCATGTGATAGCAAAGATCCACGCCCCTAGCAACAAGCGCTCTATGTCTACGTGTAATAAATCTACCGACCCTGCTTTTAATCTTGACCTCTGACCTTTTCTATGTCTAAATTTAGAAAGACAACGTCCTCCGCTTTCAGATGATACCAAATTTATAATAGGGGGGTTTCAAATAATGTCGTGTCAGATGTTTAAAAGACGCAACTTTCCACTGATTCCACGGACACCGATCGTACAAACCACGAACAAATTGTACACAAAACACGGGTTTTTTCCAACTTTATTGATCAAAATGAACATTCAATCTCACAAATTATGAAAGAGTGGACATCAACGATGTCAAAAATGGGATAAACAAAAAATCACATCGAGTAAGAAATTTTCACCTTTTCAACATTGACGAGCCCTTTTGCGTGCTAAGAGATAGCGCGACTTACGGGCCTTTTTTGCAGAGCGGGTCACATATAATAAAACTGTTACTTGGTCTTAGATGGCTGTTTAAGACCAGCAGAGTCTTGGCTGTATACATGTATTTGCTAATCCCTAGTTATGAGGCATTTAAATCTTGTTCTCTATAAATAGAAAAAATTGACAAATTACACAAAACGTTTTGCAAATATAACTTACCAGTATTTGGAGGAAGGAAATGGCATGAAACACAGCAACCAATCTTGTAGTTTTAGAGGAAATTGCAGCAATGATCTGTTAGATGTTGGCACAACACACTGAACATGCTGAATGGTGTCCGCTCTGTATATTTTATTACCGTAGAGTTACATACATGCAGCTATATGGTTAAACTATTGCACACCACACCCCATGTATTGTGGAAATCCCCGTTTCTATTTATAGGCTGTGTGACGTATTGTCATACATGTCATAGGATTACTGCATTGAGTGCATGACATACTGGAATGACATTGACTTCAAATTCTTGTTATCAAACCCACACATCTTACTGGGACTCAGTAACATATCAAAAACAGGTTGTTGAACATTTCACTGGAGCATACTGGAATACTTTCCAGCATGGTTTATGTTTTAGATGTCATCTTTGAATAAAACTGTTTGTTTCCAACACACTTTATAAATATTTCAATCATCTTGATAATTGATCAGACTGATTCTATTGCATCTTATTGAAAATTAGAAAACTATTTGTAAATGAAATAGTTTCTTATGATTTAATTAAAGAAATTAATAAGTACATACTTTCATTGTTCTTTATGAATTGAACAATCCCATTTATGATTGATGTACTGCTGTGTGCAGCTAACTGGAGAAAAGTCTGGAGTAATGGTAGCCACATAAAACAACCAATTAAAATCGTTAAACAGGTTTTAAAAATACGTCCCAGAGCTGTTTTTAAACTGTTTTATTGACAGAAATACAATATTTACTGTGCAGTTGTTTGATTTTAAAGCCTTTTAGTTTTCCCTTAATTTCATCACAGATTGAAGACATGATTTTTGGTTATAGATGTAAAATGATTTCATCTTCATGTAAGTCCTGTATTAGTAACCCATAGTCATTAGCCATGCCCAATCACACTAAAGCCTGTGGTTTAGACAGTTTAACAATCTTTGAATCCCTTATTTGAATCCTTCTACTTTACTTTAATTCTTATTGATCTTAGGTGTCTCTCCTCATGTCCACCAGCATCTTGGAAGCCCATAACCATGGTAACCCAAGACCCACAAGATCCTAGTCAGTCTCAGACTCCCAGGGCAGATGCTGAAGACTCTACCAGTGAAGCTCTGAAGACACTACAGGGAGAGTTGGAGATGTACAAGAAACAGGAAGCTCACAATGAGAGGTATGAATTATGTTTGAATTGCTGTGATCATACTATCACCGTTTTCACAAAGTGTCAAAACTTTCCCTACAGCCAAACCTTACTATTTGACACTTTGTGGTCAATCTAAACGAGCCAAAAAGTCCAGTGCCGACACATCGGTAAAACTGGCCAGTAAAGAACCACGTCCAGTGCATTTCACTGTATAACACATGGAAACATTGATTCCCAAAAGTGTCTAACCAAGATTAGTGTGATGATGACATCAGGTGAATTGGGTCAATACTGACTGTAAAGCCACTTTAATCAGTCTCATCTATGAACTGTTAGTTTGATCTTGTTTACTTTGGTTGCCCAATGATCAAAATATCAAATTCCATATTTACACTCACAAATTAAGTTCAGAATAAAAAACACCCAAATCGATTCTAGTTTTTATATTTAAAATACATAAAAGGGTTGGAGAAAAATCACTTGACGATTCCATTCAAACCATAAGTTAACAGTTTTTCATCTAGTAAGAGTCAGGTATTATATTACGTTTATTTTTCAACAGTTCAAGATCTTGTACTAAGTATTAGCTATGAATTATAAATACCATACGTACCAAGCACTGTACAAAATTAAAACCAAGTTAAGACCAATGAGATTTTACAGAAAATGCTGATGTGATTGTAACCTATTGGTAATAGACGCGGCCAACATGGGTTTTATGGCCTCCTGATCGGCCATCTCTCTGGCATCAGTGTTGTTATTGTGAATAAATGAATATCCGCAAAAAATTTATTAGTGGCTGACGTTTTGACCCTAGCAGAGTCTTTCTCGAAGGCTAAAAGACAAGACAACACACATACATGCATACAAGGGTGACAAGAGCAGTCAAGTGGAAATACATGAATAGAGAGAGTGGAGAGAGAAAAGCAAGAAGCATTCAGAAAGAGCAGGGGTAGGCAGGGATTATGGAGACAAAGGGGGGGGGGGTGATGGAGGGAAGGGGATGGCTTGACCACAAGAAGTCGGAAACACAAAGGACAAAATGGAAGGTTGGAAGAAAAGTAAATAGTTAGTTAATAGGGCAGACTAAAAATATGGATATCTGTGGGGGAAAGGGAGAAGGCAAAGACAAAAGGTTATTAGTCATTTCCTTCTTGTATGTTCAAACCATGGGGCTGAATGGTCTTTATGCGCCTTATCCACAATTTCTCCCTACTCATCAGACGGACAGTCTCTCTGGAGTTACCTAGTGCCTCAATGCCCTGTAAATTCATGTCAAAAATGGAGTGGTTAGGAAGATTGAAGTGGTGTCCTACAGGTGTATCCAGCTTGTGGGTGTTGACTTTGGATCTGTGGCCGTAGAAACGCCTCTTCAGTGTAGTTCTTGTTTCACCTATATATTGAAGACCACAAACTCTGCAAGATATTAGATAGATTAGATTAGTTGTGGTGCAGGTGACATGACCCCTTGTCTTATGGGTGGTACCACCAGTATGGCTGGTAAAGGAGTCTGATATTCCATGATGTTCCTGGGGCGTTAGTACGACCGATAATGTCAAAATTTCGAAAGAGGAGTACAGCGCCCCAGTTACTGGGTCTAAGTGTACCCTAGTCCGAGCTACTGGACATATTATCTGGCGTATGTTGGGTCCGAGTGAATGCTCATATTATGTTTGTTGATACCGCTGTACAAATGCCCTACAACTGTACAAGATTCCCAAATTTGAAGTGACAAAGTACTCCTACATGTCCTAGAACAATGAGGTTCAATCCGCTATCGTCTCCACGAACCTCATAGAGCATGTAGAGCTACATGTACAAAATCCTATTCAAAACTTTTTGCCCTTCACGTTTGTGCACCTGTAGTTCTCTTTTGAAACCAAATCTCACAAAAATTAGGCTTTACATGTTCCTTGAACTCTCATTAAGCAAATAAAAAATTGTATAAACTGATTAAATTCTTTCCGTAATTCAGATCCCATTCAAACAGTGTTGTAACAAATATATGCGGGAGTTGCATGATTTGTGTACAACACCAACCCGGGACCAGCGTTGCTGCTGTTTTACCATCCGCCAAAACCACCTTTGTTTTTGTCAAGATTTTTATTTATTTTAAATATTAATATTACTATTAGGCCTATAATTCCATCTCAATGCTTTAACACGTGAAAGTTGTGATCGTTCTGTCTCGTGAATTAAGCATGATCGGCCATTACTGTGTACATTGCCCATAAAACGCACAGTACATTAAATAAGGTCTGTACACCACAGATTCATTGTGTCCCCATGCAAGTATTGTTACAAACTTTGGACCTTTCATTCGTTCATTGCATTATCACGAAACTAAAAACAACTTAAAACTTGTTATAGCACCCTCTCTCATGTAAAGCGCCACTTCGAGCCAATGGGATCGTTATAGGTATAGGAGAAGGGATTTTTGTTGGTAGGTTGAACGCAGATATGAAAACTAAAGCGCCGTCAAGCATAAGGTTCTATTTAACTTGACATTTTCACTTCTAGACAATAATCAATCGCCATGAAGTGTCAAAACAATATCACTAGACACTTTTACCTTGTTATAACCCAACCCCCAGTGTTTGTTACGCAACAAACACACGTTTAACTTTTAATATTATCATACATACAAAATTACATTAAAATGATTCATCTGTCACTCAAAAATACTATAAAATTATCCCTCCCAGATTACAAACATTAGCATGATTAGGAGCCTGGCAAGAGCCGTTCTGCCTACAGAATAGAAAGAATTCAGAGAGAAAATTTGTAAGCTCTCTCCCTGGCGAAAGCCAAATGGAAAAAAGCAAGGTCCAAAGAACGTAACTACAAACTTTACTTCCTCTAGTAACTATGCAAATCACTTGGTTTCCATATAATAATAGTAATTGGCAATTAAATGCTGTACTTAGTCAACTAAACCACAAAGCTTACAAAAATCAACAAGTAAAGTGCTTTAGTATATTCCAGCAGCCCCATCCTAAAAGTTCTTGTGGATCTGAATCTCATTTATGAACTGTTAGTGTAGAAATGTTTGCTTTGCTCAACAATCAAATTATCAAAGTCAATGTTTATTTTAACAAACACAAGTTCTTAAGCAAACTAAAACTGTCTGAGTTTAGGTTTGAAATTCAAGAAAACTGGCACACTATGTTATTTTCCCCTTTTTGGGGGGGGGGGGGAAGCTATCATGATATAAATTACTATTGTTTTTTAGATTTGTAAAATGTTTAATTAGTTTCATGTTTTGACAGATATTAATTTTTGAATTGAATTAGGTTTTACCCTTATACCGTTGATTTATGTGTATTGAGCACTGCATACTCAGTACTTTCCCGAGCTCTGTGAAAAAAAAACACAGGCAAATCACTTGGGTGGGATTCAAACCCACGACCTTTACATTACTAGAGCAGATGTTTTACCACTAGACCACCGAGCTAGCCCAATGGCTAGAGTTTGGTTTCATGTTATTTCAAAGTTTACAACAGGTTTAATTAATCTCCTTGTGGTCGAGTCCAGCATATGAATGCTGTGCTTATTTGTGGATACAAATTTACACATAATAACATAGTTTATTAATTGATTAGTTATTCATTATCTAAGTTTAGTGTGTCATTTTTCTTATGATTTAGAATTATTAGTTTTTAGGCTAGTTCAGCTGTTGAACTAGGGCCTACATGTATTTATTTGGGAAATGAAAAATCAGAACTGGAAAACGACTGTATGCGATACTGAATAATAAGGTCACTATGTTTTTTTAGTGGGGGCGGGGGGGGGGGGGCACACAAAATCTGGAAGAATACAGATGTGCAAAAGCAATCAAACAGAATGCTCACAACTCAAGTCTGTTATCAGCTACTGTACACATTAGTGCAGTGATTATTTTGTAGATTTAATAACAGTACTTGTTAGAATGCAGACATATTTGAATTAGATGTGTGAGTGAAATAACTAATTTAAAGGTTCCCCACTTTTACCTGTGTTTTATGTTTTTCGGACCTATTTTCTGAATTTTTTATCATTCATTCAATTTCGCTAGAATTTTACACATAAGTAAATTGAGGTTGCTCTTTCATTTTTGTGGCGCTCAATTTGGTTTTGGAGCGTTTAAAACATACATTGTGGCAATCTTACACTACGTTTTTGGCAAACATCACGGCACATGGGACTTAAATCCGGCTGTGTTTTCATTTCTTATTCATTTTTCGGAAATTTTTTTTCAACACTTGGTCATTCAAATTAAAATGGCTTTACATTTATTACTTTAAATTGATTTATTTTTTCCTTTACTTCTGAGGTAGTTTTTTCAATGTTTTGCCTTTTGAAAACTTAGCATGACAAACTATTGGGTTAGGTCACAAAATAATGAAACCAAAAGATTAGGAACTTTCACTTCGGTTGGATTTTTGAACACACAAAAATTTTAAAATCTGAGAGGGGCATCTTTTATTCCTTAGGGCTGCCGGTTTATGAAGCATTTCAAAAGTGGGACTGGTAGGAACGTTCTTTTTTGAGTTTTAGAGTATTCCTGCGATCGTACAAGGACCATTCCATAGGACCGCTGGAGTGTTCCTTTGGATCAGTCATAATGCCAACATGTAATATTCTCTCATGTAGGAACGTTGTTTCTGTGGAATGTTCTGCGTGTCCAGGTGACTTTTCACAATTGTGAGAATGAGCACGTGTACTAGGGTTGAAAAATACACTCGACGCAAAGATAGTACTTGCACAGTCATGTATGTATTTGGAGCTGTCAAATGGCTGACCGTTGGAGGAAATGACGAAAGATTAAGAATGTTATCATCATTATTAGCTCGTTTGATATGCAGTTGGCATTTTATTTAATTTAAATGCTAAAACAAGGGGCCATTTTATTTGGTGTGTGATTCTTTGCTTCCAGTGCCGTAGGTTTGCTTGAATGACACTTCAACATTAAAATGTAACAAGAATTCTATTTAATAATCTATTATCATAAATGGGTAGATAGAAATGTATCATCTCTTAGAGCGAGACAGAGACAGAAGTTTAGTTTTCTTTGCATTGAAGGTTACTAGCCAATCATTCCCCCATGTTAGCACGTTCTCTAAGTCATGATTTAGTGAGACACCCACCTCACAGCGAGAAGTGTTGGAACAGTAGAGGGTTAAATCATCAGCATACATGGTGAGCTGAGACAAAACAATATGTAACAGTTTGTTTGTACAGCTACATGTAGTCACATCGTTATAGCTACGGCGGTCAGCGGCAGTCGGGAGTAACCGGCACAGTCTCCTGCCGGCTGGCACTACATGTAAGCCAAATTTTACAGCCTACCAACTGGTACAAAAATATCACAGAAAAAAGTACTTATTGTTTCTATCTAGTTAGTTAGTTTGAAAAAATCAGTTTTTCCTGAGCCCCAAAATTGCTACTGATACCCGTACACAAACACGAACGAACGGCATGACGATCAATTGTTGCATGCAGAACTGCCAGGCATGCATGCAGTCTGGAAAAAGTAGTTTGGCGAGAGCGATGTTTTTATGAGTGCGAGGTTATCATTTTGTATGAAATATAACAGGAATGTGTTTGAGATTAGACCCCATCGTGCCTCATCCAACCCTGGAAACTTGAGTTGTATGTTTCCCCCATGACCATAATCACTTGCATGTGCGATGTTGCAGACGTGATTTGGTAAAAGACTAGAGACTACCCGGGGCAGCAAGAAAGTTCTCTGCCCATTGCTAAACTTAAAGTTTTCTCATCGCTGTCAATCTGTCATCAGGGCCCAATTTCATAGAGCTGCTTAATAGCCGATTCTGTGCTTACTGCACAATTTTCTATTTCATAGCGCTCTAACCCTAAGCACACGAAAAGGCATACTAACCTCCCGGTGCTTACTGCACGAAAATGAATGACGAAACAATGCAAGTACACGGTGAACGCGCAAGATGACCGCCTTAGTTTCTTCTAACCTGTGAAATACGCTTATGGTTATTAAAGCAAATGTTTTTGCTACAGTCAATGTTAATGGTGAAATAAATGAACAAAAAACTATCAAAAATAGGCTTCCAATGCAACTGAAAAACCTTAAAACCTAGAAGCTTTCATGGGGGCTCCAGCCCCTGGACTCCCCCGCTGGAGCCCCTCGCTACGCTCGCATTGGAAAATATGAGCCGGCACTCAAAATTGGCTAGCTATAACACTGCCTACTCATATTAGGGACCTTGTCTTTGCTTGTTCATCTGATAACCGTGTAGAGACTCAATAAATGTTCATGGTCTTTGATGGATCATTGTACACTCAACTGTACACAGTACATTCATTGTACACTTACATATAATGTGCAAACTGAATTCCTTTATTGAGTAAGAATTCAGCCAGTAGACTGATATCAAACTGTTAGTTTGTCCACATAGCAGGTAGCAATTTTCTTATTGGCCAGCTGCCTTTAAATGCTAATTAACATGTACACTAATTAACATGTACACCAGTGTTTTCAAGGGGATTTCACTGGTATTGCCTGGGCAACTTTACGCATAAATACTGCACATTTTGCTTTTAGGGGCACCAACGATGTAAGGTTGTTGTGCTTAGCATGGCTTTATGAGTAGGTCTGGTTTCTGCTCGCACAAACCATTAATGCTTATTTTATCTACATGTGGTTTAAAAAACCTTGCAATCTAAACTTCTGCAAGCTTGCCATTTAATTCAGCAGGATAACCCCCGGGAAAATGGCAGGCCATCAACAAAACTTGATGGTCAAACCCTCCTCTTCAATTTCAAAATCTTAATATTTGCCCGTTCAATAGGCACTAATCTTTAGAAAAATACACAAAAACATCAATGCCGTATGTAGGACTAGAAAAAGCAACTAGCTTTTTATAATGAATGCTGCGCTTGGGCACCACTTTGTGGATACAAATTTACATAAAAGTACAAAGTTTATTATTTAGCTATTCACTACCCCATGTTAATTGTCACATTTTGCTTATAATTATTGATTATTATTTTTAGGTTAGCTCAGTAGTTAGCACTATGGCATAAATTTATAAAGTTTTTTAGATTTGCAACTTTATGGGATAAAAAAAAAGAGGAAAACGACTGCAGACCCAACTAAATGACAAGGTTCCCCAAGTATTATTAACAAATATTTAAAAAACATTTTTTGGGGGGGGGGAGTGGGGATGCTATCTGGAAGAAAATAAAAGTATTCAAGCAGTGCTTACCACAAATTAAAACTTTTATCAAACTAAAGCTTGACAAATGATCTTTCAATTGTCAGTAACAGTATTTCCTCTTTGTATTTAGCTGAGTCAGGGTGTGACAAAACAAATCGCTCCAAACTAAAATCATCCGTAACAACACCCAATGTCATCAGTTGTGACTTTATGTTTCAATGATAACAAGACTTGTGTTTGTTGCGTAACAAACACCAGATAAATTAATTGTCCAGATGTTGATCTGACAGCGCTTTAGTTTACATTTATGATGGCAAAGAAATCATAAGAAAACTCTTGATTAAAACTTTGTTGTAGGCACAATTAAATATAATTTGCACACTTTCCTTTTCTATTTGAAATTCCTCTTTGGGAATTATATGTTGCAAACTAGAATTTATGACATGCGGTTCAAATGTCATACTTTTTAAACAATATCCTTTGATTTGGTGAAGTTGACACCTGATGACATAGTAATGGCATCATATTGTTTATTAAGTTAGGTAGTAATCTTCAAAATGGTATTACTTGCCCTGAAAAATAATGTTTGAATTTCCGCTTTTGTTCTATCTAAAGGATCAAATTTGGGTCATAAATTTGAGTACAACACAGTTCAGAGATTTATCACACCCGAGGGAGCCTCAAATCTCAAGGCGCTATATTTTTCTTCAAGGTATGTGTAGCTTTATTCAAAATTTAAATACACTTTGGTTTGCAAAGCCCCATGTAACATTTTACAAGGTTCTGTGGCACAATCTACATTCAACCATACCAACAAAAATCCCTTCTCCTATACCCATGATACCTAACGAAACATCGACAAGAACAACTTTGTAAGAACAAATAACGGTGTGCTGTTAAATCTGCCCAGACATGAGTGCACTACACATGTTCTAAGTTGTTTATAGTTTCCTGATAAACCAATGACTGAATGAAAGGTCCAAAGCTCGGAACAACACTGTGGTGTTCGAACCGTATATAATGAGTTTAGGTTTGAAATACAAGAAAACTGGCAGACTATGTTTTTTCCCCTTTTTGGGGGGGGGGAAAGCTATCATGATATAAATTACTATTGTTTTTTAGATTTGTAAAATGTTTAATTAGTTTCATGTTTTGACAGATGTTAATTTTTGAATTTAATTTAGTTTTACCCTTAGACCGTTGATTTATGTGTATTGAGCACTGTATACTCAGTACTTTCCCGAACACAGGCAAATCACTCGGGTGGGATTCAAACCAATGACCTTTACATTACTAGAGCAGGGCCCAATTTCATAAAGCTGCTTAAGCAGAAAATATTACTTAACAATTGTCTGCTAAGCAGAAAGTGGCATGATACCAGTCACAAATTATACATGTGACATGGTGGTTTGGCTTGTGGCCTTATCCTGGTAAGCATAATTTTGTTGTGCTAAGCTGCTTTTTGTGCTTAAGCAGCTTTATGAAACTTGGCCTAGATGTCTTACCACAAGACCACCGAGATAGCCCGGTGGCTGAGGTAGTACGATAATTTGATAGAAGTTAATTTTTGCATCAGGGATAAAAAATTTAACTTGGTTTTACCCATAAACCGATGTGTATTGAGCACTTCAACTCAGTACTTTCCTGAGCTCTGTGAAAAAAAAACACAGGCAAATCACTCAAATGGGATTCGAACCCACGACCTTTACATTGCTAGAGCAGATGTCTTACCACTAGACCACCGAGCTAGCCCAATGGCTAGAGTTTGGTTTCATATTATTTCAAAGTTTACAACAGGTTTAATTAATCTCCTTGTGGTCGAGTCTAGCATATGAATGCTGTGCTTATTTGTGGATAAAATTTACACATAATAACATAGTTTATTAATTGATTAGTTATTCATTATCTAAGTTTAGTGTCTCATTTAGCCCTGGTGGCTTTTCACTTTCGTATTACACTACAGTGACGTCCTGGATATCAGGTACCATTTCTGGGGCGGAAAAATTTCAAAGCTTCATAACTCAAATCTTACCTGCAACAAGCCACTTATTTCACCAGATTCACACTCAATGGCAGCATACACTTTTCTGCGGTGGGTTTTGGTCGTCATATATTCCTCACAAATCCGTCATTTACGTGAAATAATGCAGCTCCCAACGTTAAGAAATTCCCATTGTGATCGTATTCTCACGAGCACAGTTGTCTGCCGTGCGTACGCGTACATTCGCGTGTAAGACGCAAGATGACGCATGACGCGCATATCATGCATTGCGTTTGCTTGTTAGCACTGTGTACTCAGGATAGGGTGCACACGCGAACACAGCACACGCGTTGTGGCTTTTCTTAATAAACTGTGTTTAAAGTTTGGGGAATTTCTTAACGTTGGGAGCTGCATTATTTCACGAAAATGACGGATTTGTGAGGAATATATGACGACCAAAACCCACCGCAGAAAAGTGTATGCTGCCATGGAATGTGAATCTGGTGAAATAAGTGGCTTCTTGCAGGTAAGATTTGAGATATGAAGCTTTGAAATTTTTCCGCCCCAGAAACGGGGCTTAATATTTAGGACTCTGTATCTCTGTACAGCACAGAGAAAGAGTCCTATATAGGGCTCGTGTCTCATTTTACTTTTGATTTAGAATGAATAGTTTTAGGCTAGTTCAGTTTTTGGACTAGGGCCTACATATTTATTTGGGGAAGTTAAAAAAATAGAACTGGAAACGACTATGCGGTACTGAATGATAAGGTCACTATGTTTTTTTAGTGGTGGGGGGGGGGGGCACACAAAATCTGGAAGAATACAGATGTGCAAAAGCAATCAAACAGAATGCTCACAACTCAAGAATTATATCAAACTAAAGCTAGATGATTGATACATTGATTGTTAGTGGAAGTATTTCCTCTTTTCATTAAGCTGTCGTGTCACGGCGCAGCAAAACAAATCACCTCTAAAATCCTCCAACTCCAAATGTCTTTGGTTGGGAGTTTAGGTTTTGATATCACCACTGGTTTAAGGCACATTATTTATCTCCATGGTTTGATGTAATGTGTCAATGATGATGATACTCATGTATGTATTCCTCAAGTCTATCTTGTCTTCTCATACTGTAAATGATTTGAACTTCCTCCAATTCTACCCAGAGATGCCCTCATTAGAGCATACTTTAGCTGCATAATGGAGTGATTGTACAAACTGTATACCCAGTTGAATGTGACACAATGTACAATGTATGTTCCTGAGATTGGGTTTTCCAGTCAAGATGGCTTCGAAAAAATGAATAACACGTATACATGTCAGTACAGGGCATTGTAAACTGTGTACTAAAGCTACTTGCTGTTACCATGGTTACAGTCAAAGGTGCAGACAGACACCTCTTTATAAAAATCAGTTTCAAGATTATCAGTTTATTGATATTGAACTTGGACTTTATACATGCACTTAGTTTGAAGTATATCTAGGTCTGTTATCACTATCAGCTACTGTACACATTAGTGCAGTGATTATTTTGTAGATTTAATAACAGTACTTGTTAGAATGCCGACATATTTGAATTAGATGTGTGAGTGAAATAACTAATTTAAAGGTTCCCCACTTTTACCTGTGTTTAATGTTTTCCGGACCTATTTTCTGAATTTTTTTGATCATTTTCATTATCATTCATTCAATTTCGCTAGAATTTTACACATTCAAGTAAATTGAGGTTGCTCTTTCATTTTTGTGGCGTTCAATTTGGTTTTGGAGCATTTAAAACGTACATTGTGGCAATCTTACACTACGTTTTTGGCACTTCTTAATGTTCAAAATATTCAAATTAGCAAACATCACAGCGCATGGGACTTAAATACGGCTGTGTTTTTGTTTCTTATTCATTTTTTGGCAATAATTTTTCACCACTTGGTCATTCAAATTAAAATGGTTTTTCATTTATTACTTTAAATTGATGTATTTTTCCCTTTACTTCTGTCAGGTAGTTTTTTCAATGTTTTGCCTTTTGAAAACTTAGCTTGACAAACTATTGGGTTAGGTCACAAAATAATGAAACCAAAAGATTAGGAACTTTCACCTCAGTGGGATTTTTGAACACACAAAAAGTTTAAAATCTGAGAGGAGCATCTTTTATTCCTTAGGGCTGCCGGTTTATGAAGCATCTCAAAAGTTGGACTGGTAGGAACGTTCTTTCATGAATAGTAGAGTATTCCTGCGGTCGTACAAGGACCATTCCGTAGGACCGCTGGAGTGTTCCTTTGGATCAGTCATATTGCCAACACGTACATGTAATATTCTCTCATGTAGGAACGTTGTTTCTGTGGAATGTTCTACGTGACCAGGTGACTTGTCACAATTGTGAGAATGAGCACGTGTACTAGGGTTGAAAAATACACACGACGCAAAGATAGTACTTGCACAGTCATGTATGTATTTGGAGCTGACCGTTGGAGGAAATCACAGATGATTAAGAATGTTATCATCGTTATTAGCTCGTTTGATATGCAGTTGGCATTTTATTTAATTTAAATAAAACAGCAAACCCGCTTTCTGTGAGTTGATTATTAAATACTAAAACAAGGGGTCATTTTATTTGGTGTGTGATTCTTTGCTTCCAGTGCCGTAGGTTTGCTTGAATGACACTTCAACATTAAAATGTAACAAGAATTCTATTTAATAATCTATTATCATAAATGAGTAGATGGAAATGTATCATCTCTTAGAGCGAGACAGAGACAGAAGTTAAGTTTTCTTTGCATTGAAGGTTACTAGCCAATCATTCCCCCATGTTAGCACGTTCTCTAAGTCATGATTTAGTGAGACACCCACCTCACAGCGAGAAGTGTTGGAACAGTAGAGGGTTAAATCATCAGCATAAATCGCGAGCTGAGACAAAACAATATGTAACAGTTTGTTTGTACAGCTACATGTAGTCACAGCGTTATAGCTACGGCGGTCGGCGGCAGTCGGGAGTAACCGGCACAGTCTCCTGCCGGCTGGCACTACATGTAAGCCAAATTCTACAGCTTACCAAACGGTACAAAAATATCACAGAAAAAAGTACTTATTGTTTCTATCTAGTTAGTTAGTTTGAAAAAATCAGTCTATCACGAGCCCCAAAATTGCTACTGATACCTGTACACAAACACGAACGAACGGCATGACGATCAATTGTTGCATTCAGAACTGCCAGGCATGCATGCAGTCTGGAAAAAGTAGTTTGGCGAGAGCGATTTTTTTATGAGTACGAGGTTATCATTTTGTATGAAATATAAGAGGAATGTGTTTGAGATTAGACCCCATCATGCGTCATCCAACCCTGGAAACTCGAGTTGTATGTTTCCCCCATGACCATAATCACTTGCATGTGCAATGTTGCAGACGTGATTTGGTAAAAGACTAGGGACTACCTGGGGCAGCAAGAAAGTTCTCCCCCCATTTCTAAACTTAAAGTTTACTCATCGCTGTCAATCTGTCATCAAGGCCCAATTTCATAGAGCTGCTTAATGGCCGATTCTGTGCTTACTGCACGATTTTCTATTTCATAGCGCTGCTAACCCTACATGTAAGCACACGAAAAAGCGTGCTAACCTTCCGGTGCTTACTGCACGAAAATGAATGATGGAACAATGCAAATACACGGTGAACGCGCAAGATGACCGCCTTATTTTCTTGCTAACCTGTGAAATACGCTTATGCTTATTAAAGCAAATGTTTCTGCTACAGTCAATGTTATTGGTAAAATAAATGAACAAAAAAGTATCAAAAATAGGCCTCCAATGCAACTGAAAAACCTTAAAACCTAGAAGCTTCCATGGGGGCTCCAGCCCCTGGACTCCCCCGCTGGAGCCCCTCGCTATGCTCGCATTGGAAAATTTGAGCTGGCACTCAAAATTGGCTAGCTATAACACTGCCTACTCATATTAGGGACCTTGTCTTTGCTTGTCCATCTGATAACCGTGTAGAGACTCAATAAATGTTCATGGTCTTTGATGGATCATTGTACACTCAACTGTACACAGTACAATCAATGTACACTTGCATGTAATGTGCAAACTGAATTCCTATATTGAGTAAGAATTCAGCCAGTAGACAGATATCAAAATGTTAGTTAGTCCACATAGCAGGTTGCAATTTTCTTATTGGCCAGCTGCCTTTAAATGCTAATTAACATGTACACTAATTAACATGTACACCAGTGTTTTCAAGGGGATTTCACTGGTATTGCCTGGGCACCTTTACGCATAAATACTGCATGTTTTGCTTTTAGGGGCACTGGGGCACCATTGATGTAAGGTTGTTGTGCTTAGCATGGCTTTGAGTAGGTCTGGTTTCTGCTCGCACAAACCATTGACACTTATTTTATCTAGTTTCAAAAACTTTGCAATCTAAACTTCTGTGAGCTTGCCATTTATTTTAGCAGGATAACCCCCGGGAAAATGGCAGACCATCAACAAAGCTTGATGGTCAAACCCTCCTCTTCAATTTCAAAATCTTAATATTTGCCTGTTCAATAGGCCTAATCTTTAGAAAAATACACAAAAACTCCAATGCCGTATGTAGGACTAGAAAAAGCAACTAGCTTTTTATAATGAATGCTGCGCTTGCACACCACTTTGTAGATACAAATTTACACAAAAGTACATAGTTTATTATTTAGCTATTCACTACCCCATGTTAATTGTCACATTTTGCTTATGATTATTGATTATTATTTTTAGGTTAGCTCAGTAGTTAGCACTAAGGCATAAATTTATAAAGTTTTTTAGATTTGCAACTTTTTGGATTAAAAAAAAAGAGGAAAAACGACTGCAGACCCAACTAAATGACAAGGTTCCCCAAGTATTATTAAAAAAAAAATTTAATTGGGGGGGGGGTCGGGGATGCTATCTGGAAGAAAATAAAAGTATTCAAGCAGTGCTTGCCACAAATTAAAACTTATATCAAACTAAAGCTTGACAAATGATCTTTCAATTGTCAGTAACAGTATTTCCTCTTTGTATTTAGCTGAGTCAGGGTGTGACAAAACAAATCGCTCCAAACTAAAATCATCCATAACAACACCCAATGTCATCAGTTGTGACTTTATGTTTCAATGATAACAAGACGTGTGTTTTTTGCATAACAAACACCAGATAAATTAATTGTCCAGATGTTGATCTGACAGCGCTTTAGTTTACATTTATGATGGCAAAGAAATCATAAGAAAACTCTTGATTAAAACTTTGTTGTAGGCACAATTAAATATAATTTGCACACTTTCAATTTCTGTTTGAAATTCCTCTTTGGGCCGGATTGAAGGTTAAGTACAGGTCATGTGTGAACATAAAATGTGACACAATGTGAGGAGCTATTATATGTTGCAAACTAGAATTTATGACATGCAGTTCAAATATCATACTTTTTAAACAATTTCCTTTGATTTGGTGAAGTTGACACCAGATGACATAGTAATGGCATCATATTGTTTATTAAGTTAGGTAGTAATCTTCAAAATGGTATTACTTGCCCTGAAAAATAATGTTTGAATTTCCGCTTTTGTTCTATCTAAAGGATCAAATTTGGGTCATTAATTTGAGTACAACACAGTTCAGAGATTTATCACACCCGAGGGAGCCTCAAATCTCAAGGCGCTATATTTTTCTTCAAGGTATGTGTAGCTTTATTCAAAATTTAAGTACACTTTGGTTTGCAAAACCCCATGTAACATTTTACAAGGTTCTGTGGCACAATCTACATTCAACCATACCAACAAAAATCCCTTCTCCTATACCTAACGAAACATTGACAAGAACAACTTTGTAAGAACAAATAATGGTGTGCCGTTAAATCTGCCCAGACATGAGTGCACTACACAAGATCTAAGTTGTTTATAGTTTCCTGATAAACTAATGAATGAATGAAAGGTTCAAAGCTCGGAACAACACTGTGGTGTACAAACCGTATTTAATGTACGGTGCATTTTAGGAGCAATGTACACAGTAATGGCGGATTGTGCTTGTTTATCGATATATTTACAGGTGTTTTTAAATCGTTTCATTTAAAGCATTGTTTAGTTCATGAGATGAAATAATAACATCTGGAAATGTAATAATATGAAGAAGAAAACAAAATCTAGACAAAACAAATGTGGTTTCAGGGAATGACAAATATTCCTCAAGTCTATCCTTTCTTCTCATACTCTGGCCCATCACTATGGAATGAACTCCCCTCCAATCTACAACAAGTGACTACTTGTACAAGCCAAGCTTTGAGGCTTTTTAGGCCTCCTTCCCAAAGAATGGGCTGATGTAGTGGGTTGCATGCTTGGGATTGAGATCATTTCTCTTGCTTTATAACATCATGTTTGGGATTGAGATCATTTCTCTTGCTTTATAACATCATGTTTGGGATTGAGATCATTTCTCTTGCTTTATAACATCATGTTTGGGATTGAGATCATTTCTCTTGCTTTATAACATCATGTTTGGGATTGAGATCATTTCTCTTGCTTTATAACATCATGTTTGGGATTGAGATCATTTCTCTTGCTTTATAACATCATGTTTGGGATTGAGATCATTTCTCTTGCTTTATAACATCATGTTTGGGATTGAGATCATTTCTCTTGCTTTATAACATCATGTTTGGGATTGAGATCATTTCTCTTGCTTTATAACATCATGTTTGGGATTGAGATCATTTCTCTTGCTTTATAACATCATGTTTGGGATTGAGATCATTTCTCTTGCTTTATGACATCATGCTTGGGATTGAGATCATTTCTCTTGCTTTATAACATCATGTTTGGGATTGAGATCATTTCTCTTGCTTTATAACATCATGTTTGGGATTGAGATCATTTCTCTTGCTTTATAACATCATGTTTGGGATTGAGATCATTTCTCTTGCTTTATAACATCATGTTTGGGATCGAGAACATTTCTCTTGCTTTATAACATCATGTTTGGGATTGAGATCATTTCTCTTGCTTTATAACATCATGTTTGGGATTGAGATCATTTCTCTTGCTTTATAACATCATGTTTGGGATTGAGATCATTTCTCTTGCTTTATAACATCATGTTTGGGATTGAGATCATTTCTCTTGCTTTATAACATCATGTTTGGGATTGAGATCATTTCTCTTGCTTTATAACATCATGCTTGGGATTGAGATCATTTCTCTTGCTTTATAACATCATGCTTGGGATTGAGATCATTTCTCTTGCTTTATAACATCATGCTTGGGATTGAGATCATTTCTCTTGCTTTATAACATCATGTTTGGGATTGAGATCATTTCTCTTGCTTTATAACATCATGCTTGGGATTGAGATCATTTCTCTTGCTTTATAACATCATGCTTGGGATTGAGATCATTTCTCTTGCTTTATAACATCATGTTTGGGATTGAGATCATTTCTCTTGCTTTATAACATCATGTTTGGGATTGAGATCATTTCTCTTGCTTTATAACATCATGTTTGGGATTGAGATCATTTCTCTTGCTTTATAACATCATGCTTGGGATTGAGATCATTTCTCTTGCTTTATAACATCATGTTTGGGATTGAGATCATTTCTCTTGCTTTATAACATCATGCTTGGGATTGAGATCATTTCTCTTGCTTTATAACATCATGTTTGGGATTGAGATCATTTCTCTTGCTTTATAACATCATGTTTGGGATTGAGATCATTTCTCTTGCTTTATAACATCATGTTTGGGATTGAGATCATTTCTCTTGCTTTATAACATCATGTTTGGGATTGAGATCATTTCTCTTGCTTTATAACATCATGCTTGGGATTGAGATCATTTCTCTTGCTTTATAACATCATGTTTGGGATTGAGATCATTTCTCTTGCTTTATAACATCATGTTTGGGATTGAGATCATTTCTCTTGCTTTATAACATCATGCTTGGGATTGAGATCATTTCTCTTGCTTTATAACATCATGTTTGGGATTGAGATCATTTCTCTTGCTTTATAACATCATGCTTGGGATTGAGATCATTTCTCTTGCTTTATAACATCATGTTTGGGATTGAGATCATTTCTCACACACGATTTGTTTCATCAAATAATCTGTAATAATACACACACAAAAATATATTTTTAATTTTATTTCCGAGAGCACGGCTTGCAATAAAAAGTGGAAGCCGTGGCTCTGAAAATAGGCCTTGATTTGTTTCATTTGGCTGTGCCAATCATGGCTGGCTGCCTAAAAGCTTGGTACTACATGTAGCTTCAAAACTTATTTGAAAACTTAATTTTGTGCTTAAAATTTCATAGATTTACTCATTGTAGGCCCACTTGCTTTTGTATCTCTCCTGCACCAGGAGTGTCTTTTTGACAGACATGGCGCATTATAAAAGGCCACGTCTATTATTATTAAATACTGTTAATAATTTGAACTTCAACAATTTCTACCCAGAGTTGCCCTCGGTAGAGCATAACTTTAGCTGCACAATGGAGTGATTGTACAAACTGTTTATCCAGTTGAATGTGACACAATGTACAATCAGGGCTTGCCCTTAACACATTAGCCTGGCGTACATTGTCTAGTAAAAAATGCTATGGGCTAGTAAACACCACTTCTTAACTTGCCCTGTGGGTTACTAAAAACTGTGCAAACTACTTGTTTAAAATGCTAATTTCTTCCTTTTCAGATGTGTATAATTAATGTGTTAATCGTTGTTGAGTGTGTGAACATAACTTCATTTGATCAATAAACTGATTGTGATCGTTAAACTGGTTGTGATCGTTAACATTAACACATCAGAACATTACATTTATGGCAATTTCTGTTTAAAATCTGGGCTACTAAAACTTCCTGGGGGCAAGTAAAATGTTTACTGGCCCAGCGGGCTACTTTACAAAAAGCTTAAGCGCATGGCCTGACAATGTATGTTCCTGAGATTGGGTTTTCAAGTCAAGATGGCGTTGACAAAATAAATAACATGTACATGTCAGTACAGGGCAATGTAAACTGTGTACTAGAGGTACTTGCTGTTTAATCATAGGTTAGACAAACAACCATTTATAATGATCAATGTGGAGATAATCAGTTTATTGGATTATGACTGTTGATAATGAACTTGGACTTTATACAGGCACTCAGTTTGAAGTACATCTAGGTTTGTTATCAGCCTTTCTACATGTAAGTACAGTAGTTATTGTGTAGATAGCTGTATTCTTTGGAATATTGACATATTCCAATTGTTTCTGATCATTTTCATGATGATTCATTCAATTTCGCAATAATTTTACACATGCAAGCAAAATAAGGATTCTTTTTAAATGTTGAATTGATGTTTTATATTGAAAATCACATTTTCTCCAATAATGTTTGTTTGCAAACTTATTTGTTTTGATATACTCAAT
This sequence comes from Pycnopodia helianthoides, assembly GCA_032158295.1. Taxonomy (NCBI): domain Eukaryota; kingdom Metazoa; phylum Echinodermata; class Asteroidea; order Forcipulatida; family Asteriidae; genus Pycnopodia; species Pycnopodia helianthoides. The sequence goes on from JASTWB010000023.1 coordinate 305,708, forward strand.
GAGGTCACGTTAAATTTTGTTAAAGGGGACACAGTTGGGGGCACTATCATTCTTGGTTTGTCCCAATTGAGGGGAAAAACACGTTTTGGTGTTGTGTTGTTTTGTAACTTTTTTGGACCCAGGGTGCAATGATGGGGCCAAATATATGACTCTTATAGTATTTCTTGGCCTGAAAAGATAGAAATTAGCATGTTAAAAACTCCAATGATACCCTAAAAACAGGCTGAAACAACAAATCTAAGAAGGCTGTCATGGCTGCCGGATGTGGCAGCCATTTTGTATTCCCAAATTGCATCCTCACGATCACCTGTTGCATCACTCCAACTTTCTGGAATAACAAAAACAAAAACAAGTGAAAATTGTGTTGGAAAATGAAAAAAAATTCTCAAATACAATAAAATCATTTGACCCAAGGTCAAAGAAACAGCACTGGTAACCAAGTGCCTGTATAGGTTGCCATCAAAGGGACCCATTAGAAGCAATTACAGTTAAGTCTTTTGCTTAAAGGGAAGGTATACAATTGGTAAAAAACTAAATTTGTTAGAAGTACAGCAACTTTCGATAGAATAAAGCATTTTGCGATATCTCAAAAACGCTACCACCTTTTGATATGAAATTTTCACAGGTTAGTTTTGTTGTATATATCTACATTTATATAGGATTAAAACAATCGAACGGTTCCAAAAACCAAAGGTATACTTTGCCGTTAAGAGCACAATTGTGATGGTCAGGATTTGAACCCACAATCTGATGTCTTAAAATCAACTTACATAAAACAGTAGTGGTACAATTTGAACCTGTGCTGATTAAAGCAAGTCATCAAGATTCATCACATAAGTTACTGTCAAGGAAGGTTTTTTGATGACACACTTCACTTGATTAATTATGTAATTACGCCAAAAACAAATCTCACGTGAGTCTGTGAATGTTTGTTTGGATCTGAACTTTATCCCTCTTTTAGATATTGATATGGGAGCCCATTTTATGTAATCATTGTTTATATAATGCATAAATAGACATAGTGAAATTCATACACTTTGGGTTGCATCAAGGGAAAAAAAGATCTGCATGGTTTTTTTATACAGACAGTAAAACCAAAAATCAGGTATCCCTCCCCATTTTGTGTATCTGCTCCCCACCCAGACCGGCACCAGTCTAAACTGACTTCAAATAGATTGATTGGATGGGTTTTTGGCACTAATAGTTGGCCCATTTTATAATTGCTGTACTCACCTAATTGGTAATAACAGTGAGTCCCGTTTGTGCTTATCGACAGCAATATAGAGAGCTAATAAATGAACTGCTTCTTCGGAAGTGGTGGACAATAGACTGCCGCATGGCAGGGCCATGGGTCACAGGGTGCTACCCAGCCACCAGTTATGCCTGACTGGTTTATTATGTAACATCGGAACATAGTCAATATTCATACTTACCTTTCTATAATTTTTGAATGCCTAATTTGACAAGAATAAGGAAAGTGGTGATATAAACTTATAAAGAAATCACTTCAGGATTTCTTGTCCTGCATCAGGGATAAGTACAAATCATCTTCTGCGATAGTACACAGCTACTGTAGCCTAAGAATTTGTTTGACACCATCTTGAATCTGAAGTAATTCTGTCCCTATTGCAAAGTCCGAGGCATCAGTGTATATGATGAATGGATCTTCACTGTTGTTTCTTGGGAATGATAGTACCAGTACTGGGCTTGAAGTGAGTGTGCACTTCAGTTGTAAGAATGCTTGTTTGTGATGGCTGAGCCAGCAACATTTCCAATGTTTCTTCATCAGTTCATACTAAGGGTTGGGCCAATTTAGCAAAGCCTTTGATGTGCATTCTGTGATAATTGACTAGCCCAATGAACCTTTCAACGTCTTTCTAGATATCAGCTTTGGGCCAGTTTAACCGCCTGTTTTTCTGCTTGGATTTGGCAGTATAACCTTTTTACTCAATATTTTCCCTAGAAAAAGGACTGCTGTTTGGGGCAGTTGACATTTGTTTGCTTTTAGTTTCAGGTCATGTTCGTGGATTCTTTCTAAAACTTAAGGTTTTCAGATTTTTGGTCGGGAGTTTTTCAGAAAAATCGTTACCCTGTTTTATTGTGTGGTAAGGGACTCGTAACAATTTTTCTGTTTCTTGTGGACTCCATCCAAAATATGCTGTTCTGAGAACTCCATCTAGCATTTAATGTTTCTTTCCTTTAATGTAACATGAAAAAAAACATGTAACATTTTCCCCAGAAAAAGGACTGCTGTTTGGGGCAGTTGACATTTGTTTGCTTTTAGTTTCAGGTCGTGTTCGTGGATTCTTTCTAAAACTTAAGGTTTTCAGATTTTTGGTCGGGAGTTTTTCAGAAAAATTGTTACCCTGTTTTATTGTGTGGTAAGGGACTCATAACAATTTTTCTGTTTCTTGTGGACTCCATCCAAAATATGTTGTTCTGAAAACTCCATCTAGCATTTAATGTTTCTTTCCTTTAATGCAACATGCAAAGTAGTGAGCTAACAGGAGACTACCAGCCTGTAAATTATTGAAACGATGTAAGTGGTTAAATTGTGTGTTGCACAGAATGTATTATGCATTGTGTACATTGTGATCGCAATGTCGTGTGTTTCACAGCCATGTGAAGTAAAGTATTTTATGGTTATCTGAATTAGCGGTGGACGATATCTCAATATCATCGTCGCAATACCATATTGAAACAATTTCGTTAATTTTGGTAATGGTGTTTTAAAATATCAAAATATCGCGATATTCATGATATTAAATAAAATTTACTATAATATTTTAAAGAAAGCTTTTCATTACTCTTTTTCCATTTAAGGATTTCCATTTGCATAGACCATTCAATATTTTGTACGGCAACCAGTTGTTCAACATTTGTAAACGATGTTTTTTCATGTAAATGCTGTTACTTCAGACGCAATTGTGTGTAATGGTGCATGTATTAATTTGCGAAGGAAGCTTTGGATCCCAAATGTGTGTCTTTCCATCTAGCCATGGTTGTCTTTCTTCATGGTATCGCCGAAGCAGCACAAACGTGATTGGCACAGGCTGATTGGCTGATTTCTGACTGGCCGCTTTCTGATTGGCCGAAACGCACTCTATTGGTGTGAATAATTATGACATAATGCTTCTCACAGCGCTACCATCCCATAGTACATGTACATGTACTTATCATCTCGATCCCACGGATGTGCTTGCTCCTAACGTGGTATACTTTATACTTAGGGGGTGAAGGAAGGGCGTGTAGCCGTGGGAACGAAAAGGCAAGGGAAATTCCCTCGGTGAGAAATCACCTTCTGGTCGGGAAATGTTGGGCAAACGTATTTACGCAACATGGGGATCAGAATAAACATCGAGGATCGCAACGTTCAATCGTTAAGGGTAGAAACCATGAATTAATTGTGTCGAACCAGTGATAAAAAGCACATAAAAATGTAAGCCGTTCTGTTTTCATGGAATATGGATATTAAATTCAGTAATTTTATCTGAGCGGTTTATCCATACAGTCATGTCTTGTTTGTTAATTTTATTGCCCATGTCCTCCCACTGCATGCAGTAAAACCCCTTTTCCGTGTTCACAATTTTTTTCACTATATATCAACATATTGGCGATATTTACCCGATGATATATCGCTAGTCCAAATTTACGATATCGTCCAGGGCTATGCTAATCTGAATTGTAAAAATGTAAATTTATAACTGGACGATGGGTTGGTAACTTTGTAATCGGCACAGGCTAAGTTCTGACCTGCAAGTATTCATTTTCCAATGGCTCAGTTGAAATCTTATGGTTTTTCAATCTCATTTTGAATTGGTAAAAATAAGAAGAAATTACATGCAGCCCCAATAAGGAAGTGGGTGGGATGCTAAACATGTTTCTACTTTGCCGTGTTGCTAAGAGAAGAGGCTCACCCAGGTGTTTGTGGTATGGTTTGCTGCTGATAACAAGTTGCTATGGCTCTCAAAGCTCAAAGTCTTAACATGTCTATCTTAAAACGTAATAAGCAGTGTAAGACATCTATAGAGAAGGTGCTAAAAAAGAGCTGATGTACACAGTGCATAAAAGAAACTCATTATGAATTCAACATGTGAATTAAAACAATAACATATAATGTATTCCACAGTCTTGGTACATGTAACTGCTATATTGCTGGCTGTTTTAAGGTCGAACTGGTCCTACAAATGCATTATTTATACTTTATTCCAAACATCAGACACACCAAAATAATGTCTGTCTTAAAATGATTCTGTGCAATGTTTCAGGTATTATACCATTTTGCATGTTGTGTAATTATTCCAAATTTGTGTTCAATACTGACTTCATACTTATACATGTATAAGTGTGATGTTTATATTGGGTCGGGACGCTATTCTGAGGCTTGGTAAATCTCTTTATTTCTGATAGAAGAAAACAAAATTAATGAAACAAATTATAATATCCGTACCTTTAGCTACATGTAGCTTATATTTAAACATAGTGTTACACAATCCACATGTTATGCATTTACACCTATGGAGTGATAGATAAGAAATCAATGAGTGCAACACAGACAGACGCCAATTGTAACTTGCGTCATGAAAGTTCACATCAAGTTTATTTGAAGTGCACACAGTCACACAACAGTGGTTTAGCTTCATGACTTTTAAGCTTCACAGATGTACTAAGTTGAAAGTCCACTACAAGATTGTTTGTCTCTTTATTTGCTGTACCTAGCCGTACCAGTCAGCCATTTATAGGGACCTTGTGAGTCAAAGACCTGTAAAACTATTTGTCCCCAGCGCCATTTTGGGGTGGAACTTCGTGTGTGAATTCAGGAAGAAATCAAGACTTCAATACTGAGGGCAAAGCTAGGATAGTTGACAGTGTTAACAGTGCACAGAGACAAGGTGAGTACAGATCACAAACTAATTCAAATTTGCTCAATACTCTGGGCTTAGGCCAACAGATAGGCCTACATCAACATGTAATTATTTAAAGTTATTTCAGCAGTAATAAAAGTACTAAGCTGTGTAGACAAATGATTAATCCACAGGCAACAATTTGAAAACTAGTCGCTCACTGAAACAAATCAATTTAAATAAAATATAATTTAATTCTACTAGTAGTCTGGTAGTGTATCATCCTGAGTGTCTTAAACAGCATAAAGTCTTAATATGAGTCATGGTGTTAGACAGAGGGGTGTCTGGGTGTCTTGTACACTCCCTGGTTTGAATTTAGAAACCCAACTTCATCTTCAGTTAAGATAAGCCTCATGTCATGATGTTAGTCTTAGGGGTGTCTGGGTGTCTTGTAGACTCCCTGGTTTGAATTTAGAAACCCAACTTCATCTTCAGTTAAGATAAGCCTCATGTCATGATGTTAGTCTTAGGGGTGTCTGGGTGTCTTGTACACTCCCTGGTTTGATTTTAGAAACCCAACTTCATCTTCAGTTAAGATAAGCCTCATGTCATGATGTTAGTCATAGGGCTGTCTGGGTGTCTTGTACACTCCCTGGTTTGATTTTAGAAACCCAACTTCATCTTCAGTTAAGATAAGCCTCATGTCATGATGTTAGTCATAGGGGTGTCTGGGTGTCTTGTACACTCCCTGGTTTGATTTTAGAAACCCAACTTCATCTTCAGTTAAGATAAGCCTCATGTCATGATGTTAGTCATAGGGGTGTCTGGGTGTCTTGTACACTCCCTGGTTTGATTTTAGAAACCCAACTTCATCTTCAGTTAAGATAAGCCTCATGTCATGATGTTAGTCTTAGGGGTGTCTGTGTGTCTTGTAGTCTCCCTGGTTTGAATTTAGAAACCCAACTTCATCTTCAGTTTACATGTGCCTCATGTTATGATGTTAGTCATAGGGGTGTCTGTGTGTCTTGTAGTCTCCCTGGTTTGAATTTAGAAACTCTACCTCATCTTCAGTTTACATTTGTCAATGTAGGAGACATATTCATGTAAACCTTTTCAAAAATAAATTTAAAGTATAGTAAACTATATTTATCAATCAAAGTAAACAATTGTTTACTTGCACATAGCTACTTGTAGAATATAAACAATAAAAACATAAACAGTTTGTACCTAGGCATAAATAAATGTGTACTTTACTTGAGAGTATTTTAATCAATGTAATGTTAATTCTAATGAGTAGTTTTTTTAGTGTTTACCAGTGTGATAAGCATTTGTTAACTACAGGATTCAAACAAGCCTCTCATCACTCAGTATGCTCTGTGTTCTAGTGGTTCTGCTCTAGAATGCCGGTGGTCATGGATTGGAATTAAACCCTAATAGGTTGCCTGTGGATATTGTCTGCATGACTTGGGAAAGCATTTGGCATACAGTGCTTATCACACATTGGTGTATGGATAACCAAAATTATTATACTTAAAACACAAATAAAAATCTAATTAGACCAAAGCAATTGTAATTTTTAGCCGGTCACCAAGTACTTTAAATTCAAAGTAGAGATTTCAACCACTCAATACAAGTACTTGGATCTAAAAGTATGATTATAAGTTAGTTTAAAAAGATGCAGACTGAAAGTGATTTTTGTAAACTAAATGCTTACTTTTTTTTTAAATGAAATGTTTTGCTCGTTGGTATTTATTTCCAGATACAAATGGCATCTTCAAACCCAGTAAAGATTTCAGCTCTAGAGAAAATCATCCAGGATCATCTGGAGTGCTGTATTTGCTCTGACCAATACACAGAACCCAAACTACTGGACTGTCTTCACAACTTCTGTGAACACTGTTTGCTGAAATACCAGACTACCAACTGCAAAGGTGCTAAGATGCTTATTTGTCCTCTGTGCCGAAAGGAGACACAACTTCCTCGGGAGGGTGTTCAAGATCTTAAGACTAACTTCAATCTAACTGGTCTTGCACATCAATTGGAGCAGGTCAGCTCATCACAAAACATCAGGTTTGTTTGTAAATTATGCAAGGAGGAAAATGAGGCAACACATTTCTGTTTTGACTGCCCCATGCTCATTTGTGCAAACTGCAATGAAATGCACCAAAAGATTCCTTCATTATCCACCCACGAAGTAGCCACGTTCAAAGACATTAGTGATGGGAAGATTGGAATGAAAAAGAGAAAACAAAAGCGTCATCCAGAATGCCAGACTCATGAAGGTGAAGTGATGAGGTTCTATTGTACAACATGTAATGTGCTGATTTGTAGAGATTGCACTGTCATAGATCACCGTAATCCACAACATGAGTATATTGACTGCAACCAAGCCTCATCCACATATAAACAGTCCTTGGCTCAACTCATTACTCCCCTTGAAGAAATCCTGAAGAACCTTGACCAATCTCAAGCAACTGTCTCAACAATGAAATACAACCTAGACATTGCAGTTGAGAGAACCATGGCAGAGGTGAAGAACAGAGCTGATAAGATCAGGGCTGAGGTAACAGCTCAAGAGAGTCGCATCATGGATGAAATAAAAACCATCCACAAAGATCGGAACAAAGAATTGGAGGAATATGAGCAAACAGTGAGTGTAAACTCACAGCAAATACAGCAATCACTGCAGACTGCCAAAGATGTCAGCAACAATTCATCAGCTCCTGACTTCCTTGCACTCTATCCTACAATCAGTAAGGACTTGACTTTACTCAGAGATCAAAATCAACCCAAGGTAGACTCTACCCTTTCATTTCTGAGTTTCAACCCAGGGGTTTGTGATATCACCCTGGGTAAGCTGATTAGGATGGCACCGAGGTGGGAGCTAGGTTTGAAGTTTGATGTAGGAAGCAATGGGGCTATGGATATTGATGCTTCTGTACCTGGGGATGAGATGGCAGTGGCAGACGTCAGTAAGAGAAGTATGGTAATCTATGACACTAAGGGACACCAGAAGAGAACTATCCAATTGCCATACAGTAAGTTCCTTACAAAGTCATTTACTTAGAGGTGTTAATGTTGATGTAAATCTCAGTTCAAACGCAGTGTAAAAAGTACTCATGATTGGTTATCAGGGTGACAGTCAAAGGGTAATCCATGTAAATAAGTAAACGTTCTTCAAATGTAGATTTAAAGTTATCAACTCAAGTCAATCATTAAAATGATGTTCACAAATCAGACCATATTTGTGATCAATAAAAGGTTTACATGTAGTCAAAATACCTGTCATGAAAATGATTGATTATTCCTATTCCACTGTACTTTGTAGAGGCTAGAGCTGCATTAATCCATGCATGATCACTGAGTCCACTCTATCTGCTGTCATTCAGGATTTTTACATTCCTCTGATCAACACCACAAACAAAAGAAGTTTATAATACTATATGAATAAATAATAACAATAAATGTGTTTGGGTAAAATTTGAAAATAATATTTAAAAAGAATGAATTCAATACCAGTTTTCTCTTGATAGTAGCCACCTTGGTAATATCAACAGGGTGTTGTTGTTGATTTACTGTTTGTCATAGTTACATGTAGGTGCTGGGTGAATTATTAGCAAAGTAAAAATGGCTTTTAAAACATAGGAACAAATGCAATTTCATAATAATGTACTTTGTATGTTTTGCAAAAAGCAAGTTACATAGGTTGTAAGTAATTTGCAAATGAAGGATCACTGTATTGAGTCCTATCCATTTGTTCATTTGTTTTCCAGTCCCTCAGGCTGTTGCTGCATTCCAGAATCAGTTAGTGGTTGTAGATAGAACCAACTCTGTCAAGATGTACAATAAGAATGGCACAAAGGGATTGGAGTTCTACACAGTGCCTCATAGTGAAGTGGGCAAGACAGCAGTAGAGCTCCACAGTGTAGCAGTCATGAAGGATACAATCATTGTGGGGGATGTGAAGAGGTCAGTTATAACTAAACACAGCTCCAGTGATGGTTCACTCATTGACACTGTTTCAGTTAAGACAAAACCTTACTACTTGGCCATTGACAGCAAGGATAGAGTTGTAGTCAGTGGTGAGAACCGAAAAGCAGACATTCTTTATGGCAACCGTTCTCTATTCACCTTTAGACCAACTGTTAATAATAAGCAAGTTAAATTATGCAGAGGTGTTTGCTGTGACAGTGCTGCTATCTACATTGTAGTGCACGATGGGTTAAACACTGGTCATATTCATCAGTATGACACTGAGGGTAGATTTCTCAGCTGTATTGCTCAGAGTCTGTTCCTCCCACATGGAATCTCATTGACATTAGATGGGCAGAAGCTGGCAGTGGCAGACTACAAATCAGTGAAGATTTATAACAAGGTGTAATGTTATCTGATAATTATGATACAGGTCAAATACTATCTCATGGATTGAACTGACCACAAACATGAATTAATATAAATCAATCACCAAACTATGCAAATTGTTGTATTATTTTGTTCACTAAAGCAGTTAAAATAAACAAATCAGTTTGAATTCTAAATTTAATTAAGACATTGAGCTAATTGTATGACATTTAACACACTTAATGTCCATTATCTTGACCCTGTACATGACCTTTGTTAAAACCCTACATGGCCCTATAATTATAAAATCACCTGCTTACTCCATCCTTCTTGAATTTTAAATAGGTGTGAATAGCGTGCAATATGTTTTGGGGTTGAACACAAACCTAAATATATTTCTTAACATATGGTCCTCCCTCAAGGCCCTAGAATTCTATTTTTTGGAGCTGTAACAATATTTATGGTACTGATCTAATACTGTCTTGTCAAGATACAGATGCTGCAAGTTCATGTACAATGAGTACATTGACATGAAATATCCACAATGTGTCATTTTCTCAATTAGAATTCAATCCCAAAAGATGTGTGTTTATCATTCTGTCATTCAAACAATAATATAATCCCTTTTTAAAGTTTAGTTGATCAACAATTTCTCTAAAATGCACTTTTTTCTTCAAAAATCAGAGAGATGAGGATGCATTTTGCTGGCCACTGCTTTTTTTGTAAGTACCTGAAACCACCCAAAGTGTTTGGACTTGTGGATGGACATGCAGGCTTTTACTGAAAATAATTGGAGTTGATTCATTTGATGTTTTTTAAAAAGATTCTGAAATAGCACATAGATGAAATCAATCCTAAATATATTTCTTAACATTTGGGTCCTGAAGTCCCTAGAAAACACTATTTTTTGAGCTATAACAATAATTATGATACAGGTCTAATACTGTCTTGTCAAGATACAGATGCTGCAAGTTCATGTACAATGAGTACATTGACATGAAATGACCACAATCTGTCAATTCTCAATTAGAATTCAATCCCAAAAGATGTTTGTTTTTCATTCTGTCATTCAAACAATAATATAATCAGTTTCAAATTAACAATTAAATAATCATTTTAAGTTGAACTGATCAACAATTTAAATAAAGCGCACATTACTTTATCAAACTTAATTGTAACGAACTGTACATTATATAAGTGACTAATTAAATTTTTTAAATTGTTTTAAAATTGTTTAGTCTGTGCTGTTATTATAGGGCTGTGAGAAACATTACCGGCCCTTTGTCTCCATTTATTTTTTAAATAGAGTGTAATTTAAAACTAATCAACTCCAATTATTTTTGGTATATGTCTGTTTGTCCATTCACAAGTAGAAACATTTATGTGTGGTGTGAGGTTCTTCACCCACTGGAAAAAACTGCTAAAAGGTAGAAAAGTGGTCCCTTTACTGTTGTTCCTTTTATATTCAAGATTGACCATGTATACTAATGATTCGTAATCAGAAAAATGACATGCTCTGCTAGTTGAGCAGAAATTGTTTTATATACATCATGTAATAATTGTAAAAGAAGAAATGCCTTATATATATTCGGTTTGCGGTAACACCATGTGTATAAATATCTACTTTGCTGTGTAGATTTGTTCTTTAGAGAACTTGTCTTGCTATTTATTCTACTACCGCAGAGTAGATTTTCGGAATTTCGGGAGACTTCTCAGTTCTGAAAAGAACTGTCCTGCTTATTATCTACTACATGGGTGGGAGGTAGGAAATCGGCCTGGACTACTACTTTAGCTTTGTGGATCGGGGGGACTTCTCGTAATTAACTGTACTGCCGCGGAGTGAGTTCTTTTGGTCTCAATGTTTCGACTAGCTTGTTCTAGTCATCGTCAGGAGACTGAAGAGTGTAAGACATGCTGGACTATTTATAAGGATTCAGAGGTTTCAGTGTAGAGTCATTCACTGCTCTGATTGGTTCTTCTGAAAGGAGAACTGTGATTGGAGGGCTAAGAGTTATGTGTGGGTTGCCCATTGTGTGTGAGTGCCCTGTGTAGTGGGGCGTGTCAGTAGACTGTTATTACCTTGTTGTTAGTTAATGTATTGTATGTTTGTTTTTGAAGAGTAAAAACAATTGTGGATGAGTGAAGTGAGGAGCATAAAAAGGTCATTTTTTTAAACCAAGTTTGAGTTGGTAATTGTCAATTTTGCAACAGACATCAACTGAAAATACATTTTGAATTGCTTTTAACCTGTCGCTTTTGGTTGACTAACAAATTAGGAGACAGATATTCTATGTACTGCAAACCTTACTAGATTGTAGCTCCAACATACAAAGTTTCAAATCCTACTTGGAACTGAAGTTGTGTACCAACATAATGACTTTACTATCTGAGAATGAGTAAACAAGAAGTTACCCCCAAACTTCCCTGGTATAAGCTGGATGGCTTTATACTAAGCACTCTAAATACTCCTGGGTGACCCTGAGTCTGGGTCAGATTTGAGTCTGGGTTCTTAGACCAGAGGAATAGGTTTGCCGTTGTCTATACAATTAATAGGTTTGAAAAAGTTTAACAAAGCATTGGATTCTGATTCAGTAAACGCTATTGTTCTTTGAATTGATAAAATTCATAATGGTCTAAGTACACTGTTGTAAGCATTAAGGTACCATTTCCTACATCTTTATTTGCTTGTTAGTATTAAAGATTCTCCAAATTATCTGGATTTGTTTTTATGTAAAGGAACAGGTGTACATTATGATCAAGTTATATAAATACAAATACTGTGTAGAGTTTTCTGTTTTAACCTATACTGGTAGTCAATTTTACTTGGTAACCAAGATTGTTTTTCTGTAGTTAGTACGCTTGAAGCATAGTTTAGTTGGAGTTTTTGGAGTAAGCTTGATCTGTATATAATCAAGATTGACATTACAGTGGATTATGGCTCATGTAGACTTGTTTTGATTAATTGCTACTCTGTCTCTAATGCAAAATTTATTCCCTACGTTTGACATTGTCAATAAATCTGGAGATGATTCATTCTCTATTATTATTTCTGTCAAGTGAAGATTTATTCCACTATTTCTCTCCCTCAGTCACTTTGTAAAAACTGCTCTGAGTATAGAGGTATTTCCTTATTGTGCAAATGTGTAGGAATTATTGAAGTTAATGGATGGATTGGAAGAAGTTCAAACTTCTTTTGAAGTGAAAACAAATCCAATTGTAAATTTGAAAATGACTAGATTTTAAATAAACACATGTCACGTGTTTATCATTGTAAGTTTAACAAAAATAAATTCCATTTGAAATATTGCCTTTTTAAAAGATTTAACATGAAGAAACATAACTAAAGATAAAGTCAAGGGAAAAAATGTATCAATGCCTTTCAAAAGATTTAGCACAAAGAACTTTAACTAAACAAGACAAAGGGGGTAATAAAGTATTTAAATTAAGATTAACAGCAAGTCATATGCAGTTGTCAATTTGTTTGCTGTGCCATTTCTTCCCCAGTTTGCCTAGCTTGACCAAAACCCCAGGGGTGAAGTTTTGTAGTCCTTATCAATAACTGTTTTGGTTGTATTGGCCATCGGTTAATCACTGTCCAATGACAGAAACAGTTATTGGTTGATGCCGCCTAAAGTAGGTGTGACTTTAAAATATCCGATATAGTAAATAAAGCTACTGGTCCCCTCTCATGATCTGCTTTGATCTTGTGCCATGTATAACTGTATGCAGTTTATGATGACCATGTAGAAGCATGGTGCAACTGAAGTGCGTGTGCTAAATACTTCCATTTTGACATATGCATGTTAAGCACCCTGCAAGCGCTAAGCGCTCAATTTATTTTTAACAAGCGAGCATGCAGAGTAGTCACTTTTTATAGCAATCGGCTCATCCCTTCCAAGGGTTAGTAATAAGAAGTATCAATATGGCACTGTGCATGGTAGCGTGGCTGGGAAAATAAATAATGTTGTTTTTAATTTCCACTCTCGCTGTGTATACTCAGTGCTTTCTAAGACTTAAATTTTTTTTAAAATTATTATTGAGATATCGCCCACTTCACTGGGCAACACTTGACTGATTTGGGCTGTCAACCCAATTCAACTGTCACCAGGGGCACGTTGTCACCTACTCCTGGGGCTTAAACAGGGCTATACCCCCTTAACAGTCTGTAAGGATGTAGGCATGGGTATCATCCACTAGGAGCCTGGCTGGTAGAGCAGATTTGCACTACCTTCCCAACTTTTTACGAAGCAATTATGGTCGAGTGTCTTGCTCAAGGTCACAAGTGTAATGACCGGGATTTGAACCCACACTCTGCTGGTGACAACACCAGAGCTTGGGTCCAGTGAACTAGACCGATTGGCCATGACACGCCAGGGAGAAGACCGTTCCTCAGACAGAAGATGGTTCTCATGAATGAGATTCTGAACATGGTGTAAGGATCATCATTGGTTTGAATTCTACTGGATTTCACTTTCACATTATCTTCCTGTTTCTCATCTTTGTTCTTTACAGAAGAAAAAGTCAAGTCTAATTTGTGTCTTGAGGATGAGGAGTGTGTGAGTCTAAAGTGAAGCAGATGAAGTCACTGCTGGAGCATGAACTAGACCAAAGAAATCAGGTATGAGATGAGAGGAACCATGTGGTGTGTCTTAGAGTCAAGAAATAGGAGTTTAGACAAATCCACTGTCAAATTACATTCTGCTGCTGAGAGTATTGCTGAATATTCTTTCAGCAAAAATATTTTGGGACAAAGTCCAAGTCCATTCAAGCAAAAATACTGTGCTCACTATAAACAAAATTATGCGCAAGTACAATTGTATTTACTCTCGGGCATTCTCAGTAAAATTTAATTGTTGAGACAATAATGTTTAGCTTTGGTAAAGTCTGGGTGTCCTCTAGTCCCCCAAGCTGGTTGATTCATGTCATATGTGAGGTTTTATGAAGCATATGGGATTGGTTTGAATATACATGTGTATACACAATGACAAACTGTCCATCTTACAGGTAAACATTTTGTGCTGGTTAATGATTTCTGCATTTTCATTGGAAAAAGGTTTGTTAAAAAATCAGTAATACTTATTCATCTGTTGGAGTAAAGCAATGATGATAAAGTATACAATTGTTGCCTGCAGTGACATGGTCCATGGTGTTTTGTACACCCGAGGGGGCAAATGGCATCCGAGGCGGAAGCCGAGGCTGCCATTTGCCCCTGAGGAGAGTGGTACATGGATAATTGTTGCCCGCTCATGTGATCGTTCTGCGCCAATGAAAATACAGCATTCAAGACAGAGGTATAACAAAAATGCATGGTGTATAAAGAATTACTAAACTGTACAAGTCTGGCATGTATTTGAACAGTTTGGGGATCCTTTGGTTCTCACATGTGTGCTTTAATGTGTGAAGGAAACAAAATCACACTTAGGAACACTACATGGCCCAATTTCATAGAGCTGCTTTAACAGCGTTTTTTGTGCTTACTATGTGAGTTTCCATTTCACAGCGCTGCTAACCATAAGCGAACAAAAAGGCATGCTAACCATCCAGTGCTTACTGTATAAAAAGGAATGGCGCAACAATGCAAATCCATGGTGAATGGCTGGTTGCCCAATTTTCTTGCTAACCTGTACAATTCTGCATGTATTTGAACAGTTTGGGTATCCTTTGATTCTCACATGTGTGCTTTAATTGTGTGAAGGAAACCAAAATCACATTTATGGAACACTACATGGCCAATTTCATAAGCTCTTTAAAACAGCGTTGTGTGCTTACTACTATGTGAGTTTCCATTTCACAGCGCTGCTAACCATAAGC